>CM022701.1:18342330-18942330 GCA_012295165.1 Asparagus setaceus
GAACTTCGTTACTCTTCTTGGATCAAGGCAAGCTTGATCCAAAGGATGGTTTGTTGTTGTAGATGCGGATCACGAAAACTTTGGATCTCGAATCGCCAATCCCAGCAAGTCTAGATCTTGATCTCCTCTCCCTTGGAAATTCTCTAACCCTAGGCACACACAAGAGTTGGCTATCTCCTCTTTTTTATCTGCGACCTCGAAAATGAAACCCTAGTCACTTTTATAGGCCAGGCGGATCTTCGGTGGCTGGGCAAAAGCCCATTGACCTTGGTGTCTCGTTGCGGTAAAAGTCGGGATGATTGTCATTGATTTGAATTTTGCTACGGCTTCTTTGGCCTACGCGAAATTCAAAAATGCCTTTTATTTTAAAGTACAATGAAAATCAAAAAGATTACAACTTTTATCCTTAGTGAACAAACCGAGGATCTACGTTATATCGGATCACCGCTTGCGTGGGTTCTTTGCTGTCTGGGACTTATTGTGTCCGTGGACCACCGGCAATCCAATCACGGTGTGCTAAGGGTTTGGAACTCTGAGATGTAGAGGCTCGTTTCAGAAGGAAGCTGCCAGAGGATCACACTCGCGAAGGAGGATGGCGGGGATCACACCGAAGGAGAGGAGCGGGGCGGGTGAGATCTACTAGGAGAAATCCGCTATCCACGAGATTAAGTGGCTTAACCTAATGGATTCGACCAATTGATTACCTTTGCTATAGATCGGCGTCGGCGGGACTTGAGCTTCGCCGGTTAACGGAACCGTCGTCGTAGATCTCATGAGGAGCTCTTGATCGATGATTCCCAAGGAAAATCCGACCTCTAGTACCCAAGACTGTTGCCGTAAGGTGGCACTACGGTCAGGAGCCGCCACCGACCACTTTAGTAGGAGGCTCGTGGGGTATTTCGACTACCCATAGTGGTACGAGCCACCTGGAAACCACTTGGTAGGTACCTCGACAATTGGTTGGCGGTGGCTATTGACATGTTGGCCGGTGTTTGGCGAGGTCCGTTCTGGCCGGTTCGGTCGTTTTCGTCGATTCGCCGATTCTTGGTCTTCAGGGCTTAGTTTTGCTCGGTGATGTCGCCGTTGTGTTGAGTCCGTGTCCGATCAACTTCCGAGCTCAAGCGGTTCGTTTGCATGGCGGACTAGAATGCGGTTGATTAGTCTGCGTCAGCGTTTGAGTTTAGCCAACTTCGCCGTTGAGCCTTCGTCTCGGGTTTTCTCCGCGGCGGCGTCGTTCCCGCGGCTTCCATGCGCTCGGCTCACTTCGGTTAGTCGACTCGCTTTATGCGTTTTGCGGCGTAATCCGTGGCGTTACGGAACCAGCGTCGGATGGATCGTCGTTTGTGACCCACCGTTTACAGTCTTGTTGAATGCGATAAGCAATTTTTATGCCTACAGATACCCCTCAAAGCGTCGATTCGATTCTTGATAGTGCGGGATGCTTTGGACATATTCCGACCTTGATTGGTGAGGGTCCCAAAAGATAGCTTCAAGTCTTGATTCTTTGGATCATCCGGTTCTTTGTAGGATTCACGATAAGATCCGCGGTCTTTGCATTTATTGTCGACGTTTGTTGAAATCTTGATTGAAGCTGGTGGGTGAGTTTTGTTTGTAACTTCATTAATGGGTTGGTGGTTGTTTGACTAACCATGGAGACTTTGGACTTCTCCATATGTCGGTGAACTCCTTTGTTGGCGACACGGGGAATGTAAACCCTTATTAGGCTAATTCCTTCATCATCCGTGTGTTGTTGGTTTAACTACAGCGGAGGATATGATTATCGATGTCAACATGACTTTCACTCCTCATCGATTATCCCTCTCTTGGAATTATGGTGGGAGGAAATTAAGAACTCTGCGAGTTATCCTTAAGAATATGGATTTATTCTCGGGGAACTCCTCGTTGAAATTTTGGAAATAGTTTATACTCGTAATCCTAGTGGAGTAGGATTAGGCGTAGTTGATGTCGATGCAATTATGATCGAGTTATCCTAAGAATATTTCTTGTGAGAATATTCTTAGAACTTCTCGACAATTTAGGAAGCGGTTTATACTGCAATCCTAGTTGGAGTAGGATTAGGCGTAGCGTTGATGTCGTCAATCCATACGATCGAGTTATCCTAAGAATTTTTTTATGAAAATATTCTTAGGAACTCTCTCGATAAATTAGGAAGCGGTTTATACTCGTAATCCTAGTTGGGTAGGATTAGGCGGCGTTGATGGCGTCGATGCAATCCGCCGATCGAGTTATCCTAAGAATATTTTTGTGAAAATATTCTTGAACTTCTCGACAAATTAGGAAGCGGTTTATACTCGTAATCCTAGTTGGAGTAGGATTAGGCGTTGATCGTCGATGCAATCTACGATCGAGTTATCCTAAGAATATTTTTGTGAAAATATTCTTAGAACTTCTCGATAAATTAGGAAGCGGTTTATACTCGTAATCCTAGTTGGGTAGGATTAGGCGAGCGTTGATGCGTCGATGCAATCCGCTGCGATCGAGTTATCCTAAGAATATTTTTGTGAAAATATTCTTAGAACTTCTCGACAAATTAGGAGCGGTTTATACTCGTAATCCTAGTTGGGTAGGATTGACGTTGATGCGGCGTCGATGCAATCCATACGATCGAGTTATCCTAAGAATATTTTTGTGAAAATATTCTTGGGAACTTCTCGACAAATTAGGAAACGGTTTATACTCGTAATCCTAGTTGGGTAGGATTAGGCTGACGTTGATGCGTCGTGCAATCCATACGCGATCGAGTTATTCCTAAGAATATTTTTGTGAAAATATTCTTAGAAACTCTCGATAAATTAGGAAGCGGTTTATACTCGTAATCCTAGTTGGGTAGGATTAGGCGTCGTTGATGCGTCGATGCAATCCACGATCGAGTTATCCTAAGAATATTTTTGTGAAAATATTCTTAGGAACTTCGACAAATTAGGAAGCGGTTTATACTCGTAATCCTAGTTGGAGTAGGATGGGCGTTGATGTATGGGAATGCGGTGTTATCTTAGAATAAACCTTAGAATCTTTCCCAAATATGGCGGAGGGTAGGAGCCAATCAGCGGACTGATTTGGCCTTTGTTTGATGGATAAGGTTCAATTAGGACTCTAATGGGGCTGATTAGAGTCCTAATTAGAATTGATTGGGCTCCAATTAAATTCCTACTTCTTGCCAAATAGGAGTCCTTGTTCAAGAGGATTGGGTCCATATGGGGTTGTTATAAATACCCATAATCCCTCCTTTTCTTGACCTAGGCGGCCCCTCTCGTCTTTCTCTTGTTTTCATCTCGTTTCTCATAGTCTCCTCTCTCTCAGCGGCGGTACATGCGAGCGTCTTTTCTTCTTCTTCTTCTTTTCTTTCTCTCTTTTTTTCTTCTTTTTCTTGTGCATGCAGTGTCGCGAGTCCGTGAGGAAACGACCGGCGGCCAGCGATCGCCTTGGCGGTCGCTGGCGAAGCGGTAGGCGTAGCGCCCGGCGCTTCGCCCCTTGTGGCGGCCAGTGCGCCCGGCGCTTCTACGCCCTTGGCCAGAAGCGTGATGCGCCAGCGCCCTAGCCATGGCCAGAAGCGGCTATGCCGGCAGGCAGCGAATAGCGTGGCGCTTCTGCGGCGGCAGCAATGCGCCCGGTATCAGCGCCCGGCGCCCGGCTAAGAAGCGAGTGTCGCGCCCGGCGGGCGCTCATCGGGTTCTTGGCATCGGTTATTGTATCTTTTGGCGCTTTATTTCTGATTTTTTGGCCATGTATCGACTTTTGTTGTCTTCTTGCGGCTTTCGATGTCGTCGGGGAGATCGCAGCGTTTGAGTCGATCAACTTCGCCGCGGCGTGAATGCCGCGCCTCCTTCTTTCGGTGGTGCGCCCGGCGTCATCATATTCGTACATATATCGTTGTATCCCGTTCTCCTTTGTGAAGCGATTGGGAAGAAGCGAGATTCTCCTTCGTGAGGATTGAGGCTTCAAATTGTCTGCGTTCGTTATGACCCGCCGTTCTCCTTTGTGGCGATTGGGAAGAGCAGAATTCTCCTTCGTGAGGATTGAGGCTTCAAAGATCACCGATCGATGTTTTAGCGGGGCGATTTCACACCGTACTCCATACGTAGAGCGGAATATATTGCCGTTTGGATGCGGCTATATTTATCGTTCCCGGGTGTTTATCACGGATGAAATCGTCATACCGATTATAAGGTAAATGACTCAATCTATGTAAGATGAATTCCAGCCATTTACTAGCGGTATTTTTCGATTTGGTTGATTATTCCTCGGGAGCTTTTCCGGCCCTCTGCGGTCGATGGGCGTCATAGTGACTATTATTCCATGTGTGATGATCCGCGATTTTTATCTACGCCTCGATTTGCGCCCGGCACATCAGCGGAGGCGATCGAGTATTTGAGGGAGTTCAGCGTTCTCGACGATTGGTCAGCGATGCACGCTTCGTAAGGGACACCGTCTCGCTTTGCGAAAGGCAGTTATCTATTCGGACTTCGGTTAAGGATCGGGATCTGACTCTTATCGAGTGAGAGGTGGTTGAACAAAGGCGGAGGCCCTTGTATATTCCCGGATACCTCGTCAACTCTCATTGACCGACCTTAGACACCATCTTTGTGACGCGCCGTATGTCATGGCGTCGACGAAAGCATGATCATATTCATTGTGGGTTTATTACCCGGCCGGCCGATTCGGGTTCAGCGGGGAATCGCGTCATGGCCTTCACCACAGGGTTGTAGAATTTGACACCGCCCGTGATGAGCTTTTGTTCTGCCCGACTTTGAAGAATCGCCTTGCTAAATTGGGCGAGATGCGTCGTCGATCATAGATTCTTGGGTACACTTTCGTCAAGTAAGCGGTGGGGTTGCGACGCTTCGTCCTCGGTAGATGGGATGGAGAACCGTGCTTGCGGTGCGTATTGGCGATTAGTGCCACTATGTATGGCCTTCCAATCGGTGCCAACCATTTCTTTACCTTATTGAGCTTTATAATCAGTTCGAATCGTTTTCACCAAACATGGCGAGTTGGGGTTGGCTTTGCATGAGATGTGCGTATTTCGAGGTCTACCCATGGGAAGATGCTATATCGAGTACTTTCCCTCAATCGGGAGCGGCCATTTGAGCGCACGCCCGTCGTTATAAGACTTTATGGGATCTCACTTGTCATTACCATATAGCTTGTCGAACCTTGCGCTAAGAAATCGCTGGTGAGTGTGATGCGGCGGTTCGCCCGATTACTTGTTCCGGCATTTGGAGGACAAATCGGCGAGAAATATGTGAACTATCACGCTCACTCCCGAAGGTTAATGAACGATCAAAGTCGAGGCTAACTCTTATACACTCATTTCGCGAAAGGCTTTCCTTCGGGGACCAAGTTTCGCGACTTTTACGTGGCATGCGGTGAAGCCTATCCGGTAGACAACTCTTCTAGCGGGCTATCTTGCAATCGGCTCAAGAAGTGTGTGGTTCCATATCAATCGATGATGCTTTACCTTTGGAGGTCCTTTATCCTGCGGTTCAACTTCGCCCACAAGAAGGAACTCTCTCTCCTTCGGTGATGGTGGCGGTATTCCCGTGGATTGCGGCATATAGTTGGCGTTTACCCGAGAAAGGGCGAGCCATCATCACGCATCCCTTCCGTCGAGTAGAGCTCCCATATACCTATTTGATGACTGGTTGGTCCTTCATCGTCGACATGATGTCGACGCGGGTTCCACCAGTTGTCTACTCCTTTCTTACGGTTGGTAGAGGATTGCGGATGGAAGGCGTGGTTTTGCGAGATCAAGCAGTCTTGATTCACAAAGGGTGGATCTTTTCGGATGTTTTCCTCGATTCTCGGTCAATATGGTGAGTCCTTGGTCGGCGAGGAGGTGAAGACCTGCGGACTTCACTTAACATTGGCTATTTCAGCGGTTAGTGAATATCGGGCGAGGGTATCTCACCTTCGGTAAGTGAGGAATGCTTCATTGACTTATTTTCCTGTCGTTTTGCCGGTTGATTCACGACCAACTTTATGTTGGGAACCGACGCGACTCGAACTTCGAGGTGGACTTGTGGATGGCCTTGAGCATGGTTGTGGGCGTCATGGGATGCGGTGCTAGATGATCTAGTCGACATTCGAGTTGGCTAGGTAGCTCGAGTCTGTGAGCCATGTCGTCCATCGTTGTGGCATTGCTGATCAGTCAGCTAGTGTCGTGAGTGAGGTTCCATGGCTAGGAGCCATCTTCGAGTAAGTGAGAATGCGAGCATCCTGTCGTTGCTGATTGACGCTATGTTGGGAGCGACTCAGCTGAGTGGACTTGTGGATGGCCTGAGCATGGTCGTCATGGGATGTCGGTGCTAGAGATCTCGAGCTCGATCGGAGTCGACATTCCTCCATTGTAGTTGGCTATTAGTAGCTAGAGTCAGTCCTGTGAGGCCATCTCGATCGGTGCGAAGCATCGTTGCGGCCACATTGAACACTGAGATGCGGTCAAGCTCGAGAGGCGCCGCCAATCTTATCGGCCGGGTGAGGAGGAGAGTTCCACAACTCGGCTGGCTGCTACTGGGAAGGACCAGCGGAGTGCGGCTCATGAGAAGGATCTGGTACTTTCTCCTTTTCCCTTCGTTTTCTCATCCTTTCCATTAGAGTTCTCATCAATTGAATTTTCGGGAAAATCTATTGAAGAGGAAGAATTCGACCCTCTCAAGGGGTTAAGCGAAAGAGGCTAGCCCACAAATCCGCGTGAATCCTCGGTCCTTTGATATAGACTTGACCGGTAATGTTCGGTCGGTGTGAGGTAATAATTCAAGTGATGAAATCGAAATTCGACTTTTGGCCCGACATTTCTCGTTCATGCGGGGTTCTAGGGATTATGATCACGGCTTTGATTTTGCTCACCACAATTACTGGAGCCCGGTTACGCTCATCTTGAGCCAGTTTTACTCAACAAATGTATGGAGCTATGGCGGAAGAAGTAGATGTAGGACGATCCGTGGACCGAGTACATCTAACATCGATAATTCCTCTTACGGGTGGCGAATCACGAGAATGGAATGACTTCGGGATTTGTACCCCACTAATTGCCTCTTTGCTTTTGTTCTTTTAGAGATTGCGGGGAGACAAATGCACAAGCGAGACTAGGCCGACTAATCCCAGGTAGGAGGTAAGTAACTTTACCTATTGTTAGATCTTAATTGCATTCACTTTCCTAATGCCTTCTTTTTCGGACTTCTCAATGGAAGATCTCGTGGCATTTGGTTTATATGGTAGTACTTCCATGGATGACATTGCGCGCTTGGTCACAAGGCTGACAGCGCGATTGGTGAAGATTTCCACGAAACTACCATCCAGAAGAAGGTATGAATTTTCTCTTAATTATAGGACCGGTAGTTTGGCCAATACCACTATAATTAAAAGAGGTGAGGCAGCTCCTTGTGTAGTGGCGGGGACTCCTCTTTCGTTGCTTTCGAGAATCGACTCTGACGGACCGTTGAGATAGATGAGCACATTGAGGGCTGGTGGCGGTTGATGACATCGGCGATAGATCGCCTCACGGTAGACTTCGCTAGCCTCTGAAACTACACGAAGGAAGCGGGTAAGGGTCTTTTAGCCAAATAAGCTTTAAGCCCATTTTTCTTGAAAATTCTAAAGTCCTCTTTTCTTACGTGCGAGCCTACATCTCGACTCCATGATCGGCGAGGCGTTGATCTTTGGATGAAGATCCATCCCATCTTATTATCTGTTTGGAAATCGCTCATTCTTTTCTTTGGTGAACAACGTGATCGAAAAGGTCCTTCATGGCGGGCTTTCTCTTCATCGATTCGAACCCTGCTTGATCCCGGATGGCTTTGATACGGGATATGGGTTACCTCAGTAGCTCGAGCCATTGTTGATGATCTCGCCCATCACGGAGGGACGGCTCAGGCGCAGAGGCTGCGGGCAGGCTGGGGCTTCCTCATACATAGCGCTCATCACGGCTTCGCGTTTAGAGGCATGGCCAGCGATGCGTGTTTTCTTGGGCTCGAAGTCGGATCTCGAGAAAACCAGCGCCGATCAGCTCGGGGCTGTTGTTCTTGAGACATATTCTTCCTTAAGCCACATCGGTGATATTGTGGCGAGTCGCGGAGAAGGATATCTTGCTTTCGAGTCCATCTTGAGGAAGATAGGATGGGCAATTTGGGCGAGGCCACAAGGAAAAGCCCTCACCGTTGCGTCTAGGGAGCTCGATCTGTCGAGCGGCGGTGAGCTGAGGAAACCGAAGACGAACAGATGAGAGTCCTTGAGGGCGAGTTGCGGAAGAACTCCACCGGGCTTACAATGGTGAAGTGTCTGTTTCGAACAACAAATCCTTTGTCATAGACTTGATGTTTAAGCGGTTGTAGCTCCTTCTATCTTCAAATGAATAAGATCCATTCCTTTCATTATTTATTATGATTCTTTTGCCGTCGAAATAATTAACCATAATACTTATAGGATTTTGGCAAACCCTCGACCATCAGCGGGTTTGATTAGCCTTTACCAACCACGTTTGAGTTGGGCTGGCGTCGCGGATTATCAGGATCCGTTCGCCGCGTGGCGTTGTGCTAAAGAATGAAACTCTTCTAGACTTGTTGCTATGATATTGAATACATAGGCCATTACTCTTTTACGGGCAAGAGACCACCGACAGCGGCGTGTTGCGCGTAGACTTCGTCCTTCTTGGAAGCGGGATGAAATACCCAGTCGAACTCACGGTGTCTTCTTCAATGGGAAAAAGACTAAGCCGAGCAGCGTGTGGGCGTTGGCTTTAGGGTTGGCCAACCCCGGCCTCCAGCGGGTTTGATGAGCCTTTACCAACTACCGTTTGAGTTGGGCTAGCATGTAGATTATCTAAATCCGTTCTACACACAACGTTGTGCTAAAGAATGAAACTCTCTTAGACTTAATGCTACGATGTTGAATCAAGCTTCGTCTTTTTAGGTGGGAAGACTAACCGGCAGCGTGTTACGCGTAGACTCATCCTTCTTAGGCTTGGGATGAAATACCCGAATCGAACTCACGGTGTCTTCTTCAATGGGAAAAAGACTAAGCCGTGACAGCGTGTGAAGCGTTGGCTTTATCCCTCTTAGGCTTAGGGATAAAATGCCCGAGATGAATCTTGGTGTCTTCTTTGACGGAGAATAGTGAACAGTTAAAGATTGATTGAGGTGGGAAGGAAGAATGTGTTCTATTTCAGGGATGAGGCTTAACGATGAATTCCTTAAGCGTAGGAATTGAAAAGACTTCGAGGTGACCCTCGGTCGGACTACGTCTGAAAATCTCGGCATACCTTCGTCCGGTAGCTACCTAAGATAAGAGGGGAACTAGAGTGGGATCTCCTCCGAGAAGCGAAAAACTTCGGTGACCCGATCGGACAACTGGTCGAAAATCGGCGCATACCTTGTTCGAGCTACGAATGAAGATGGAACTAGAGTGGGATCTCCACTCAGAAGCCGAAAGAAGACTCGAGGCGACCTTGATCGGACAACACAGTGCGAAAATCCGCGCATACCTTGGTCGGCTACCTAAGATGAAGATGGAACTAAGAGTGGGATCTCCACTCGAAGGCAAAAGACTTCGGGTGACCTTGATCGGACAACATGATGCGAAAATCCGGCGCATACCTGATCGGTGGCTACCTAAGATGAAGATGGAACTAAGAGTGGGATCTCCACTCAGAGAACCCGAACTTCGGTGACCTTGATCGGACAACCTGGTCGAAAATCCGCGCATACACCGGTCGGCTACTACAAAGATGAAGATGGAACTAAGAGTGGGATCTCCACTCAGAGAGCGAGACTTCGGGTGACCTTGGTCGGACAACACAGTGCGAAAATCGGCGCATACCTTCGGTCGGCTACCTAAGATGAAGATGGAACTAAAGTGGGATCTCCACTCCGAGAGAACCGAAGAAACTTCGGTGACCTTGGTGGACAACCTGGTCACGAAAATCCGTAGCATACCTTGATCGGCTACCTAAGATGAAGATGGAACTAAGAGTGGGATCTCCTCCAGAAGCCGAAGAAACTTCGAGGTGACCTGAGGACAACTGATGCGAAAATCCGGCGCATACCTTCGATTCGGTAGCTACCTAAGATGAAGATGGAACTAAGAGTGGGATCTCCCTCAGAGAGCGAAAAGACTTCGGGTGACCTTGATCCGGACAACTTTGGTCTTAAAATCCGGCCTTATGCAACCGGTCGGCGCTAAGATGAAGATGGAACTAAGAGTGGGATCTCCACTCCGAGAGCGAAGACTTCGAGTGACCTTGGTCGGACAACACAGTGCGAAAATCCGTATACATACCTTGGTAGCTACCTAAGATGAAGATGGAACTAAGAGTGGGATCTCCACTCAGAAGAAAGAAGAAACTCGAGGTGACCTTGGTGGGGACAACTGATGCGAAAATCGGCATACAGCCGGTCGAGCTACCTAAGATGAAGATGGAACTAAGAGTGGGATCTCCACTCCGAGAACGAAGAAACTTCGAGGTGACCTTGGTAGGACAACTGGTCGAAAATCCGGCATATACCGGTCGTAGCTACAAGATGAAGATGGAACTAAGAGTGGGATCTCCACTCAGAGCGAAGAAACTTCGAGGTGACCTTGGTGGACAACTGGTTTGACAATCCCGTATACCTTGATCAGGCTACCTAAGATGAAAGTGGAACTAAGAGTGGGATCTCCCTCCGAGAACCGAAAAGACTTCGGGTGACCTTGATTCGGACAACACAGTGCGAAAATCGGCGCATACCTTGATCGGTAGCTACCTAAGATAAAAGATGAAACCCTTCGTTTGACCACGAAAGGATTTTTGCGGCAGAGGAAGGATTTTATATTCTCTCTCGCGTGAAAGGAATTTTGAGTGGGCCTCTTGTTCATAGAAGGAATCAAGAGGATTTTGGTAATGTACCGAGAAAATTTGTAGACCAACTGTCAAGGAATTTGATCGGTGGAAATTGTGATGGAGGATAAATCTAGGGTTATCCTCGCGAAAAGTGGGTGAAACATCCAGGAACTTCCGTCGAAGCGGGTTATCCAGAAGATACTATGGGTGAGTATTTCTTGGGAACTTCCCATTCTCGGCATTAATTGCCGGTCGCCATTTTGGGTAATGGCGATATGCACCATTAGATAAACCGTTTCTATTACAAGCGGACCCTCCCATTTAGGTTGAATTTACCTTTCTTTTTGGAAGTGAGGATTATCGGTCGTCGGCGGCGAGGACCAAATCTCCTTCTAAAGGTTCTCTGTCGAACTTTCTTGTTGAAAGCCCGACATCTAGCTTGAGTAGAACTCAATGCATTGTTGAGCCTCGAGCTTCTCATCTAACATCTCAAGCTCTTGAGGCGTTTTTGATGTTGTTCTTGGTCGTCATCTGTTGAAGAGCGTCTGAAGTGATGGGATCTGGATCTCCATGGGAACCTTGCCGCGCGTAAACCGAAGTCTGAGGGTCTCTCGGTTAGTGTCTGATCGTCGCGATCATGCTGTTTGGGTCGAAAGTTGATTTCTTTGTCGTTTCCATTACAAAACTTGAAAATTACACCTTAATTTTCAATTACAAAGAAATTCGGTAACTCTCTCCTAAACTCGAACAAAAGGCGCTACAAGTGTAGATCTCTTATTTTAGTGGGACTTTGCTGCTTGGGGAATGGCGTAATCCGTGGACCAGCGGCGGCGATCGTCGAATCGGCGGGGTTTAGTTAGTGCTTCACAAAGGAAACAAGAACTTCAGCAAATATCTTAGCAAGGTAAGATATCTACTCTTCTCAAGAATAAGGCAAGGCTTAAACTTCGAGGAATCTCCGTGGATCGTGTTCTTGAACTTTGGAAGCTTAGTTTCTAATTTTCCCTTTCGGCGTGAAAGGAATTTTGAGTGGGCCTCTTGTTCATAGAAGGAATCAAGAGGGATTTTGGTAATGTACGAAAATTTGTAGACCAACTGTCAAGGAATTTGATGGGTGGGGAAATTGTGATGGAGGATAAATCTAGGGTTATCCTGTGAAAAGTGGGTGAAACATCCGAGAACTTCCGTCGAAGCGGGTTATCCAGAAGATACTATGGGTAGTATTTCTTGGAACTTCCATTTATCGGCATTAATTGCGGTCATGCCATTTTGGGTAATGGTGATATGCACCATTAGAGTAGGTTTCTATTACAAGCGGACCCTCCCATTTAGGTTGAATTTACCTTTCTTTTTGGAAGTGAGGATTATCGATGCGTTCGGCGAGACCAAATCTCCTTCTCTAAAGGTTCTGTCGAACTTTCTTGTTGAAAGCCGACATCCTAGCTTGGTAGAACTCAATGCATTGTTGAGCCTCGAGCTTCTCATCTAACATCTCAAGCTCTTGAGGCGTTTTTGATGTTGTTCTTGATCGTCATCTGTTGAAGGGCGTCGAAGTGATGGGATCGGATCTCCAGCGGAACGCCGCGCAGTAAACCCGAAGTCTGGGGTCTCTCCGGTTAGGCGTCGTCGGTCGTGCGATCATGCTGTTTGATCGAAAGTTGATTTCTTTAGTCGTTTCCATTACAAAACTTGAAAATTACACCTTAATTTTCAATTACAAAGAAATTCATAACTCTCACAAACTTCGAACAGGCGGCTACAAGTGTAGATCTCTTATTTTGTTGGGACTTTGCAATGGGGGGTGTCAAGTGGACACCGGCGGCGATCGTCGAATCGGCGGGGTTTAGTTAGTGCTTCACAAAGGAAACAAGAACTTCCAAATATCTTAGCAAGGTAAGATATCTACTCTTCTCAAGAATAAGACAAGGAGGCTTAAACTTCGAGGAATCTCCGCGTGGATCGTGTTCTTGAACTTTGGAAGCTTGGTTTCTAATTTTTCCCTTTCGATGGCCGACCCCACTTGAGAGTGGGTAGGAGGGTATTTATAGTCTTTGGAAAGCGTGCCCACAAGTGTCATAAGTCTTTGGAGATTTTGCGATTAAGCGCGGCGGTAGTGCCTCGCTAAGGCTACCTAAACTCCTGGCGGCGTTAATCATTTGCCACCACGGCGGCGGTATAAACTTTCGGCCCGGCTGGCGGCGATCGGCCTCTCCAGTAGCTGTAGCGGTTTTCACGCTTTTTAGCGCGATTAAATGCCTAGAATTACGCCTGGTGGTATCTTCGGCGATAACCGCCTATTAGCGTGTCGAGCGTCTCTCTGCATTGATAAAGTCAAGTGGGCCCCATCGGCATTGATTTAGACCCTTTAAGGCTTCGTTCCAAGTATTACGGGTGTCTCTCCGGTTAGCGAGACACAAGTAAGTGCCTCGCCTATGCGAGACACATCAAGTGTCTCGCTTCGTGCGAGGCACACACAAGTGTCAGCTAATAGCGAGACACATCAAAAGTGCTTCGTGGGGCACACATAAAGTGTCTGCGTAATGGCGAGACACATCAAATGTCTCGCTTCGTCGCGAGGCACACTGAAATCTCGCCTTTGTGAGACACAATCTCCATGTGTTGACTTCTTGAGATTTCGGCGGCGTTGTTCTTCGATCTTCTCATGATTTAGTCATATTTGAGGTTCTTGATAATTTTGATGCTACGGATACCCCTCCAAAGTTTTGGACTCCTCACGTATTTTGTCGAGGTGCGGAATACTGGATAAGATCGCTATACGTTCCAGCGTTGAACTTTGTAGAAGGCCCATGTTTTACTTCGGTTTCTTGAATCACAGCTCTCTGTGAGTCGTGACGTATTTTGGGATCAATAGGCATTGCATTTGTATTTGGATTGATTGAAATGTCGAAGTCGATTTTGGACTAATCATCTTCATCTTGAAAGTTACCACTTGGGTTATAATTGAAATGCCTTGAGAATCATTGAGAAAAGCGTCGTCGGTTTTACGAATATCAGATTTCGAAGCTTCTATATGTAATATCTGGATTTATCCACTTGAAAGGCGGGACAATCACGAAGTGTCTAAGCTCAAAAGGACATGCAGTCTGCAATGCGAGCATGCTTGAGCTTCGGAGGCGATGTAATGGCATATTTGCATTAGCAATGAGTTACAAAGTGCATTAAAATCATGGTAGAGAAAGTGCTTGACCCGTGCGAAGAATGAACCATTGTCTCAAGTTATTGCTTGTATGATAGATATAGGATTTTGGCAAACCCTCGACCATCAGCAGTTTGATGAGCCTTTACCAACTCCGTTTGAGTTGGGCTAGCATGTAGATTATCGGTCCGTTCTACATGTTACGTTGTGCTAAAGAGTGAATTCTCTTAGACTTTATGCTACGATATTGAATCGTGAAACTCGGTCAATTATCGGGAATTGCGGCGGCATGTGTTAGATCACGGACTTATCTCACGATAAGGGCGAGATAATATCCCTATGCATGAAGGCATAGTTTAGGTGTCATTAGGTAATGACATCTATGCTCGATTTTGAATCGTAGGCTTGTGGAATTTATGTTTTCTCTTGGAGTAGCGAACCCGCTGTGTCTTCTCTTGGGGCAGCGAACCTGTTGTGTTTTCTCTTGGGGCAACGAACCACATTAGGAGTAGACCTCTCATTCATAAAAGAATGAGAAAGGGATTTTGACCGTGGTCCTAAGCGTAGGAAGGTTTGACCAAGTGGGAGTGAAAATTAAAAATGATCCTAAGCGTAGGAAGGTTTGGTCGGGATAGGAGTTTTGAGACAATCCTAAGCCGGAAGGTTTGATCCTCAATCTGAAATGGACCTCGTTCATGGAAGGAATCAGGAGGTTGACCATGGTCCTAAGCGTAGGAAGGTTTGACGGTGGGAGTGAAAATTAAAAATGATCCTAAGCGTAGGAAGGTTTGATGGGATAGGAGTTTTGAGACAATCTAAGCGTAGGAAGGTTTGATTGTTCAATCTGAAATGGACCTCTCGTTCATGGAAGGAATCAAGAGGATTTTGACCATGGTCTGCTTGTAGGAAGGTTTGACCAAGTGGGTATTTGAGACAATCCTAGCTGAGGAAGGTTTGATCGCTCAATGCAGGTGGACCTCGTTCATGGAAAGAATCGAGAGATTTTATTTGTGGTCCTAGCGTAGGAAGGTTTGACCGGGATAAGAATTTTGAGACAATCCTAGCTGTCGGAAGGTTTGATTGCTCAATCTGAAGTGAACCTCTCGTTCATGGAAGGAATCGAGAGGGATTTTGATTATGGTCCTAAGCGTAGGAAGGTTTGACCACTCAATCACGGAAGTGGACATCTAGTTCATGGATTATCCACCCCGACTTTCTTTGCAAAATTGGGCTCTTATATTCATTGGAGGAATTAGGAGGCGGTTTAATCTCTTGTACTCATCGGAGAAGAGGGAATAGTTTATACTCGTATATGCCGAGATCTGAGGGGCGGTTTATACTGATATACAGCCGGTCAAGTTTGATTCAACTTATTTGGCGTTAGGCAGCGGCTTCAATAGGCTTGGATGATGGCCTTGAGAGCTAAGCAATCCTTTGTGGGATGGAGGATCCTCGTAGTGCATACGGTATTGGAGTCGAGTTTTGCTAGCCTCTCTTGATTTGTAATTGGAGGCAACTTGATTTTGTTGTTATCAAGGAGATGTTTGAAGATGATTGGAACTTCTTAGTCCTTGAAAGAGTATGTCTGTGGAATTGATTTAGAAGCTTTTTGCGGCGTTGTTGCGACGTTTGACCAGAATACCTTTCCTCTATTGAGGAAAAATTTATACGAGGGTCGCCATCTTTAGCCTCTTCGGCTTTTTCATTCGAGGAAGCGTTGACTGTTCTCCTCGTATTTTTAGGTCTTTCCGCGTAGTTGGTGGGGCGACCCCATGACTTCGGCAATTCTATAGAAAGATTGTTGTGGCAAGTCTTCAATATGAACTCTTGATGGTGGATCCTGCAATTCATAGCTTTATTGCGAATGCGCTTAACGAAGGTGTCGATTGTCTCCCACTACGCGCTTTTAGGTCAGGAAGTTCCAATGGAAACTTCGGTGTCGTCATCGAAGAAATTCTTTGAAAACTTTCCATGTCCTCCAGCAGTTAATACTCCCGCCTTGAGTCTTGATACCAATCCGAAGGCTGACTCAGTACCGACGAATGAGAACCATCGAGGCTCATTTCAGGATTACCCCAAATGTGATTTGAAGTAAATCAGTGTTGTGAAGGTGACCCTCTCAGTCAAATGGTGAAGTTGATCAAATTGAATTTGGTGGGTAAGAGTGAATCCCACTCTCTAGGATCACGGACACGGGATGCGATCCTTTTGACTTCTGTCTGGGACATCAAAGCATTGATTTTATTTTCAAGCTCTTTCATCCTTCGCCATCATCCTCCCTTGTTTTGGATCGCTTCACATAGGAAGAATTGGACCATTTCCCTTGAGCATCAAATGGAGCTTTCTTTGGAGGTTGATCAGTAAATGTGTTCATCAATCTCAGAATCCTTTATCTTCAACATTATGGTGGGTTACTCCACCTTGTTGGTAGTTTCAGTGATTGGCCGGACCAGTTGTTGTTCCTTGTTTGGGTTTACAACTCCCTCATCTGTTGCATGGCTAGCTCCATCTCTGTTCTCATTTGACCTTAAGCTCTTCTCTTTGCTTGGCTAAGCTTCTTGTAACATGTGAGCGGGGACATGGAGTAATGGTAAAAGCTTCTGGGATGGGGACTCATACTTGAGGCGGTGTCGTCACGAAGCTATTCTTTGGCGGCGTCGGAAATTTCATCTTGATTGATTCTCCTTCATGCATTCTTCTATAGTCAATCGTTGGGCAGCTAATTGTAGCGAGAGACATTCTTTGAAATCGAGAGATCAACCTTTCCTCGGGGAATGAAGTCGGATGCATCCGTCGCCGGTCCTTTCCCTTTGTTCACCGTGTTGATAGTCGCCGGAAACTCATCAAAGCTGGATGGGCGATCTCTTTCTTCTTGGCGTCGTCTTGACTCGGCTTCAAATCTCGTTGTTGGCAGGAAAGCCTCTCGAATCTGGGAAGCTCTTTGTGGTTGGCGTTTGACTCGGAGCACCTCGATAACACGTCTTGATTAGTTGTGCACGAGCAAGAACAACCTATTTCATCAATCGTTCTCTTTAGGTATTATTTACTACTGATGGCCAGCGATTGATGTGGCTTGTCGCGGTTGTATTTTCACCCCAAGTATAGCGTTGTCCTTGATTGGAGGACCGTCTTCTTTTAGGGGCGTCGGTAGTTTGACTTGAGAGACAACTTCCGTCAGCAGCCGTCATCTGAAGTTGCTTACGTATGAATCACGGTGCGGTTATCTCGTGATTTTCGCGATCACTTGCCTCAATTTCTTCTTCGGTGATTTCGTCCTTGTGGGATGCTCAAGCGAGGCGTAGCGAAATTCTTCGGTTTGAATTTGCGTCGGATGGCTCGGCACATTCGAACATCACTTGGAATTTAGTGCGGCTGACACCCATCGTTGTTTATGGATCGGTGACCCAAGCGTTCCATTTTGATTGTTTGACTTTGGTTCTCAATTGTGGACCAAGTGAACTGAAGTTGTGATTTCGGACTTAGCGGTTGATACCTCGGTAGGAAAAGTGGAAAGAAGGAAAAGCCCATCTTTTGTCAATACATGGAGGGGCCTCATTTGGCGATTCGAGCTGTCTCATTGTGGCGAGACATTTTGCTACCTGTTGTTGGCGAAGCGGCTTCAACTGTCTGGCGGGCAGTTTGCTTATCTCGGTGAATGTTGTTGCGGCAGATTCTTGAAACCGATTTTGATGTAGAGCCGGGATCCATGCTTGGCGATTTTGAGCCGTTCTTTGGGTTGATTTAGACTCTAGCGCCTTGCGAACAACAGCGATGCTCGAGCAAAGCGTGCAGTTTTGGCCAGCTCCTTCTTTGTCAATCGGGCCTTTTGGCGAGAACCCATTCTTCCTTGGGAGAGTGTAGTTGAGGTGCGGTTTGTTGATGCCTTTGATCATGTGAGTTCGATAGTAGACTCCATCCGTCGACTCGAGCCTTGGCTAGTGTGGGCCATCTTTTGGCGTCGTCTTTGGCGAGCTCTCTTCGGTCGGATTGAGATCTTGTTGAGAGAAATCGCCTGCAGCCATGAGCGAGAATGCGTTGCATTACAACGAGCGAACCTCCCTCTTAGGGATGAGATCCTCCGATGTTTGGGGTGAGGAGGACTTCGATGTGGAAGAGGAGATACTCTTGAATTTGGCTTGTGAAGAAGTAGTCTATTCCATCAACCATGAGGTCGGCTTTGATCGCTACAAGGCTGCGACACAGCGATCTGACTCGAGACAGTTGGCTCCCAGCGTAATTAGCCATAGTGTTTGGGTCGAGAAAGTTGATTTCTTTGTCGTTCCATTACAAAACTTAGAAAATTACACCTTAATTTTCAATTACAAAGAAATTCGGTAACTCTCTCAAACTCGAACAAAAGGCGCTACAAGTGTAAGATCTCTTGTTTTCGTGGGACTTTGCCTAAGGGGAATGGTAATCCGTGGACCAGAGCGTGATCGTCGAATCGGCGGGGTTTAGTTAGTGCCGCATGAAAACAGAACCCGGCAAATATCTTAGCAAGGTAAGATATCTACTCTTCTCAAGAATAAGGCAAGGCTTAAACTTCGAGGAATCTCCGTGGATCGTGTTCTTGAACTTTGGAAGCTTGGATTTCCGATTTTCCCTTTACGATGGCCGACCCCCTTAAGTGGGCGTAGGAGGGTATTTATAGTCTTTGGGAAGCGTGCCCACAAGTGTCATAAGTGCTGGAGATTTTGCGGTTAAGCGGCGGGCAGCTGCCTGCGCTAAACTGCACCTCGCTCCCTGCGAGGCGGTGTCGGTACCTCGTGGCGGCCCGGCGGTATGGTACCCTCGGCCGGCGAAGTCGATCGAACGTCCTCAGACTGCTGTAACGGTTTTCACGCGCTTTTTAGGCACGATTAAATGCTCTAGAATTACGCCTAGTGGTATCTTCGTGTAACCGCCTATTGCGTGTCTGAGCGTCTCTGCATTGATAAAGTCAAGTGGGCCCCATCGGCATTGATTTAGACCCTTTAGAGCTCGTTCCATTACGGGTGTCTCTCGATTAGCGAGACACAAGTAAGTGCCACCGCCTATAGCGAGACACATCAGGTGTCTGGCTCGTGCGAAACACAAGTGTCGCTAATAGCGAGACACATCAAGGTGTCTCGCTTCGTCGCGAGGCGCACACAAGTGTCTCGCCGCGTAGCGAGACACAATCTCCTATGTGTTGACTTCTTGAGATTTCGGCGGCGTTGTTCTTCGATCTTCTCATGATTTAGTCATATTTGAGGTTCTTCAGCAATTTTTAATGCCTACTGCGCCGGAGCTTCTCAATTTATCATCGGTCTAAGCTTGTTACTCTTCTGGCTTCGTGAATTTTGATAATCGTCTTGTTGAATGCTTGGCTAATCCATTTCTGTTTGGATTATAGTATTGTGAGACATCTTGTATCTTAATTTCTCACAAAACACGATGAAGGAATTGGCGATAAATTGGGGACCGTTGTCATGCACGATCCGTCTTGGGACACCGTGTCGATAGATGACATGGTGTTTGATAAACTTGATGGCGGACTTTCGTCTTTACTTCCTTTAAGCGGGATTATACGCCCACTTGGAGAGTAGTCGGTGATAAGCTAGAATAAACCGATCTCCTTTAGCCCGCGGAGGAAAAATGGGACCTAGCGTCATTCCCCATGTCTCGAATGGCGAGGATGTGGCGAAGGATGCAAGCGCAGAGTGATGCATATAATTAGCGTGAATTTGACAGCGTGGCATTTCCGGTGCTCGGTGCGTCATTAACCATTGTTGGCCAAAGTAGCCCATTCTCTTGATTCGATCGTAGAGCTTGGGACCCGGTGGTGTCGCCACATTCACCTTCGTGTGCTTCAGAAGGACCTCTCTGCCTCTTTGTTTGAGAGGCATGAACAAAGACCATCGTACCCCTGCGATATAACATCACGGGTCTACGTGTAGTAAAGAATCTTGGAGCTCTTCCGGTTGACTCTCTCTCCTTCGTCTTACGGTAGAATACCATGTAAGGCGTGTCGATGATAGGAAGATCTCGGGGTTCCAACTTGGTTTGGGTTGTATACACTTCTTTGGTAACTACCCCTTATCTTCTTGTGCCTCATCATATAATGAGTGCGAAGAGTTGGTGAGTCTGGCCGTGACTAGTTGCCGGTCTCCGGAAGGTTATGCTAACGACGACTACTTGCCGCCGGTGCATCGCATAAGCGTTTTGGAAGCGGGATATATTCGATGAAAAACTCTTGAATGAGTCTGCTATTTCAGCGGCTATCGATGATAGGGGATTAGATCAGTTCCTAACTTCATAGTCACCGCGGATGCATAATTATCAATTGCGAATCGCCGTATGCTTGAGATACTCTACCCCGACTCCTTGGCGAAGCTAAGTCGATAAATGTAGCGTTGTATTGATTGACTCGTTATTGGAACAAGGTTGGTGAGTGAATAAAGCGGGGCATGACATGATTCCCGGAAATCAAGACAACTCGACTCGGTGGAAATCTTAGAACATCAGGGGACGCATTTAGTGGCCGAAGCTCCATCAAAATACGATCGCCATATTTGTTGGTGCGATGTAGTGTTGACTTCGTGGACTTCATCGGAAGATCGTCATATAGCTCAAGCTGCATCGTTGTCGGTGGCGCCAAGAGATCTAAATCGCTTGTCCTTTGGTGACTTACGTTGTTTGAAATACAAGTCATATTGGGACAAGAGCAAGGCCCAAGCCTTAGCGCCAACTCATCGAGGCGGTGGGTCATGAATATTCGGACAGTTCACGTTAGAAATAACATAAATCGTCTGTCGAGCTAAATAGTGCGCATTTTACGAATCGCGAACACTAATGCAAGGCAGCGCTTCCGACCATTGGATATGAGACTTCGGCCGACTAATGTTAAACCGGTAATACTTTGCACATTGCGTGACCGCCGTCGTCGTCTTGCTTGTAGCGGTTAAGCAGTGATCCGTTGCCTTGGCGTAGATCAAAAGCGGTTTTCCGACCAGCGGTGCAACAAGAGCGAGGTTTAGCGAGATCTGATTTGATCTCTTCAGAATGCCGGCGGGTGTCGTCCCAAATAAGCGACACCCCTTCTTGTTCAACTTGGAAGCGGTTGGCACTTCGGATAGGTTCGATATGAGCCGTCGGATGTCATGTCGTCCTTGTAACCCGAGTTCTCGGATTTCGGAGGTTGCAACTCTTGAATTGCCTTCACTTTCGGGGATCGGCGTGGATTCCTTTGTCGGTGGCAAAGCAGGAACACCCTTGGACATCCCAAGGAAGGATTTGGCGGGGTTCATCTTTAGATGAGTCGCATGAGTTGAATACCGTTCTAAGATCTTTGATGTGATCTCCTTTGTCCGCGGCTTTTCACGACCAAATCGTCGGCGTAGCATTCGACCTTTTCGAAGATGATCTGAAAATCTCCGTCATTGCTCTACGGTATGTTGCGCCCGGCATTTTGAGGCGAGCGGCATGACCGTGTAGCAATATATGCGATGCGTTACGAGCGGCTGTGTGTTTGGCGTCATCGGGGTACATCTTGATTTGATTATACCGAAAGCCATCCATAAGGACATTCTTTCAAATCCACGTGTTGTCAACTATGACATGGTGATTGGAAGAAAGTCATCTTCGGGCAAGCGTTGAGGTCTCGTAGTGACACGAGATCCTAATCGACCCATTTTTCTTCATGGCCAACTATATTAGCCCCCAATCCGGATGTTGAATTTCCTTGATGAATCGATTCTATGAGTTTCTTCACCGTCAACAATTGCCTCCAATATTTGTGGGCAAACGTCTTCTTTGTTGCAGCGGGTTTGACATCGCCTTGATGTTGGCGATGTGTTGCCATTAGGTCGAGATCTGGCATGTCCTCGTAACTCGGTGAATATCGATATACTCCGATTAGGGCAATCAACTCTTCCTTTTCTTCCAAGGGAAGTATTCTGATGTTTATGAGTTTAGGATGCTCTTCATCACCCATATTAACACGGACTACCTCATCCTTAGTGGGGTTCTCTTTGTTGAACCTATCCCAAAGCTGCTCTTGGAGTTGATGGATCCATGGGTCTTCCATGTTGGCATGTCTTCATCACTCTCAGCGATAGCGGGATCGACCGTAGCCATATTTGACATTAAAGCCTTGAAAGCTTCTCAGAAGTGGTGTGAGAATCCCAAAGAAGAATCGGGGAAGTGTCGTCTCCCTCATAGGGTGGATTATTATCAATCGACCACGAGCATTCATCTTAGGGAGGATTAGTATCCCAATCCCTTCTAAATGCATAGTAGTTATCAGCTTCCCTTTTGGGACATATGCAGCTTTAGGAGGACTTCGAGGACCTCGTCAGAAACATAGACCTTCCCCTTGTGTCAAGTCGTACCCCATCTCTTCATGATACCCGGTGTTTTACGGACTATATCACGAATGTGTGGAGGATAGGCCATTGTCATCTTCATCTTTTCGAAGTGATTATTGTGGCGCATCTCCTTTTAAGTAAACCAAGTCTTTTTCACTACTTGATCTTAGGTGGGATGGCAGTGTTGTCCCAAAGGAGTCTGGCTGCTTTTGTGTAAGATGGCCAGAGTTGGCGGTGCAACTCACGGATCATTGTATAAACTGTCATCACATCATTCAAAGACAAGGATACTCTAAATCGTCATTTATTGATTCATGACAATTTGCCAATTACAATGTTCATCGGCGATTCTTCATCGTCAAGATTGATTACAAAGGGTACAATGTCATTTAAAACAAAACCTCCACTATAACCAAGCCGGTTTGGTGTCGGCTTCTTCACTTGTCCGTGCCTTGGGCGATGATTGATTTGGACTCATTACCGTAGAGGAGAGAATCGGTGAAATAATTCTCCATCCTTAAGCGGTTGTTTGTCGCGACCATCTTGACCTCATTATTAGTGTCTACATATTTGAGACAGCGATGAAGGAACTATAACGTTATTGGATCCAAGGTCGACCCAACAATAAGTTATAGGAAGTCTGCGTCAATCACATAGCGGTGACTTGGACTTTAAGTCCCCATTTGGCACTATCCGGATCTTACCAGTAGAGACCGGTGTTAAATCCATAAATCATTGTGCTGTTGATGCCGGTTCTTGGAGGGAATTCAAGATGATACATGGCCTTGAGGGCATGATGCTCCTGTGGAACCGGATCGACTTGGATCGGTTAACTTCACTAGAGCCAATATACCGGTGAAGTATAGCGGCCTATCGTGCTTGGAATTCCTCGTGCGCATATCCTCGTAAAGTGATGCGGGGAAGTGTTTAGTCGCAAGGTTGCATTGTTGGGCCGACTCTTACGGACTCGGCCTAATGCGGGTGAGGAAGACTTACGAATGGCGAGGCTTCTTGAAGAGCTTCTCTCGTCTCTTTGATAACCGTAGCAACTCATAGAGTGATCCTTGCGGGGATATTGGAATTGTGCCATCCGTCGAAGCGGTATGGAGAGTTCGAAGTTCGGTTTATCTCTTCCAATGGTGAATGAAGGCTGCCGGGAGTTGAACTTCATCGTAGTGCTTTTGTATCTTTAAGCCTTTTCGGTCGCGAGTGAGGTGTTGTTGGTACCCCGGCTCGATGGCGTCTTGGCATTTGGGTGGAGATTTGGGTACTTGTATTTGCTTTCGTGTCCACTCTGGCGTGGGCTGAGGTTCCCCTTCGGACGGTGGAATGTTACCACACGTTCATCGTCTCCCTCGAGTGCGGAGTAGCATGGCATGCCTTTCCCTTACGCCCGGCTTTTCTTGAAGAAGAGGCTACCCATTGCTCATCTTCGGTAAGTGCGGGTGGACCCACAAGACTTAGCCATTGGAACGTTATCGATACAAGTCCTTTACGTTGCTTGTGTGAGGTCGTCATTCACCGTCTTCACCTTTGACCCTTTGGTTGGGGTTCAAACCATGTCAATGGCAGGCCGAAACTTATGGATACGCATTAGCTCGGACCTTCTTTTCTTTGGGCGGCTTCATAGTAATGACCCTACATCAATTAAAGCACGGATTTTGTCCTTAAAGTTGAAGCGAGGATTTAGTGGGGTGATGAAGCGCCCTATGGTGCATACGGTATCTTGGGTCATTAGTGTTCATCGCCTCCTCTTGATTGAATGGAGGGAGCTTGATCTTGTTATTTTCCACAAGATATTTGAAGAGGCAGGAATCTCGTTAGTCCTAAAGGAATAGGACTTGGGAATCTCGGCTCTAGGCCTACGTTTTGTGGCCCAGGTTGCCCGCGTTGATTGTGCACATTGCGGCCCGTTCTTCTTCTTCTTCTTCTTCTTTGGGGTTGGAGTTGGAGCGTTTGGTTACATAACGCCGTCTTAGCTTGCTCTTTCCCTTTGCGCGCGGGACAAAGTTAAGGCGGAGCTTCGTTGTCGGTGACCTCTCTCGCCTTTTTCCTTTTGAGGAACCTCTCGGCTTGCTCTCCACGAACCTTGGTCCTTCCGTTATCGATGGTCTGTACCCATTGCTTCAAGCACATCTATCGATAAATTCTTGTGGCGAGGTTTGGAGGATGAACTCCTCCGTTATTGGATCCGACGAGTTCATTGCCTTGTTAGAATCGTTTGACAAAGATATCCACGGTTTCTCCGTCTTTACGCTTCTCGAGCAATGTCGATCGATACCTGGTATCGTCATCAAAGAAGTTGGTAAGGAAGCTAGACTCCATGTCGTCCCGTTGTGAATGCTCCCGGCGAGGCGGTACCATTCGTGACCCGCGAAGAAGGGTGCCAGCGAATGACCGAACCATCGAGGGTTCGTTGCGAAATAACTCAGAGGTGTGACTTGAAATAAATCAAGTCTTTGCGTGGGGAACCCTTCCGTCAAATGGTGTGAAGTTTATTAAGTTAAACCGGCGGTCTGAGTTGATTCCCATTCCCCGGTATGGGCAAGGAATACCTTCTTTACTTCTTGGCGGAAATCAATGAATTGATTTTGCTCTCCAAGTCTTTGATCTTCTCCTCTGAGCAGCAACAGCGTCGCGTGGTTCGGGGGTTATCATCTTCGGTGCTTCCTCGATCAATCGCTATCATCTTCATCGGCGTTGGCCGGCTTCGATTCACCTTGATGTTTTGTCGGGGCTTGGATGCGTTGGTCGTGCATTTCTCTCATCGTCGCATGGCCAACTCCATTTCTAATTGAAGTTTCCGTTGTTTATTCAGCGCCGTCTAGCATTTTGGCCACTTGATGCATGCGATCATAAGCGTTTCTTGGGGGCTCCCTTCGCTGATTATGATCGGATCCGATTCGCGAACCAATATCGGCGCATCATCCTCAGCGGGTAACCCCTTGAAGCTTATGTCATTATCGGACCGTCGGATAGTCGGGACCATAAGCGAGTTAGCGTTGCGATCTCTTGGAGGAATAGCGTGGCGATGATTCTTTCTGGTCATATTATTAGTGACCTCGGCAACTCACCCTCTCGGAGATCATCCTTTGCGGAATCGCCTTGTCCTAGGTCTCGGCATCTCGTGGTGAGTCTGGGAAGGCTGACACCCTTTGGGCTTCTTGATGGCAATTGCACTCGAGAGCGTCTTAATGAGCTTGGAGCACAAGCATGGCTGCGTCAATTTGGGGAATCCTTGATTTTCTCGTACCTCTTGCGGTAGTACGGCTCATCGGTGTGCGAACTGCAACTTATGTTGGCGTGATCTTTGGGTAACGTCCTCATCGTCGGATAAGCGTCTCCTTAGAGGCGGGTCAATCCATCGAAACTTCGAAAGTGACTTCGCCTAGACTTTGCCCGATGTGGTAGTCTCGGCGGACTCTCGGACTTGATTTTCAATCCGATAGGAAGCTGCGGAATCTTCTTGTCCTTGTTGGAGCAGTGCGACCTCTGCATGAGGTGACGTGATTCTCTTCGAGACGAGGCGATCCTTGATAGTCGGTTTGGTGGTGGTGGCGGGAGTTGGCTTCACCAGCGATTGAATCTGAGCGCCTTTGTCTTTGGCGTGTCGTCGGTCTTGGAGCTTTGGCGTTGGATTTGCAATGCGTATCCTTCGGCTTAGCGCGAGGCGGGAGTGTGGCGGCGAGGTTGGGGCACCATTAGACTTGGGCCTCAAACTGGCGATGCGTTGGTGGCTTCTTTGCCACTTCCTTCTTTAACTCACGAGCTTTGTTGCACCAAAGCGTGCTTGCGCAGGAAGTCTGCGGCGCTTCGGATCGCTCACAAGTGTGGAAGCGGTTCCGTTTGACCGGACCCACTCGTCGGTTGGCGGCTTGGATAGGCCGTCGATCACGAAGCCTCTGCGTAGATGCGGATCTTAGATCCGGCCGTAGGCGGACCCCATCCATGGATTGCATGGCCTTAGCAAGCTTCGCGCGCCATGCTTTGTCGTCGCCTTTGGCGGCTTCGCTTAGAGTGCGGCGCATCGTCGGCGTTCATCTCGGGCACCATCTAACCGAGGCGCCGAAGGATTTCTCGCTGCTGCGAGGTTGGACTCGCCCGTCAGGGGCTCTACATCGAGGAGCCCATCGGGTTCTCCTTGCGGCGGAGACCTTCTTGGAGGCGGCGAGGCTGGATCTGGAGGAGGGTGAGGATAGGTACTCCTCGAACTTCTCTGGTCGAACTTCGAACTTCGACCTCTTCTTCCACAGGGATAGGGATCCGGTTCGTACGGCGACCTCCGATCTGAGGCGGTGGCTCAGTCGCCCGGCTTGTTGGTAAAAGTCGGGATGATTGTCATTGATTTGAATTTTGCTTACGGCTTCTTTGGCCTAGCGAAATTCAAAAGAAATGCCTTTTATTTTAAAGGCGTGCAATGAAAATCAAAAAGATTACAACTTTTATCCTTAGTGAACAAACACGAGGATCTGTTATATCGGATCACAAGCTGCGTGGGTTCTTTGCTGTCGCAGGGGACTTATTGTGTCAGGTGGACCACAGCGCAATTCCAATCTGAGTGTAAACCGGGTTACGGAACTCTGAGGCGTTAGGGGCTCGTTCAAGAAAGCGAAGCGCTGAGGATCCACTCCGCGAAGGAGAGGATCGTAGCCGGGGATCCACTCCGCGAAGGAGAGGATCGGGGCGGGTGAGATCTACTAGGAGAAATCCGCGGCTATCCACGAGATTAAGGCGAAGCTTAACCTAGAGGGTATCTGTGGTTCGACCAATTCGGTTACCTTTAGCCTATAGATCGGCGTCGGCCGGACTTGAGCGCTCATGGGGTGCTTCCGGAGTAAATGCGTAAATAGATCTCATGAGGGCTCTTCGAGAAGTCCCAATCAAACCCAATTCCCAAATTCCGACCTCTAACCACAAGACCCCCTATTTATACATCTCAAGGGGTGGCTTCAACCAATTAGGCGACACCTCATTTCCACTTGGTAGGGAGGCTCGACCATGTTGGTGGAGAGCCACCTGGCTGCCAAGTAGAGGTACCTCGACCAATTTGGTAGAAGTGGCTCGACCATTGGCCCGGCCACCTCGATCATTTGGTAGGAGTCCCGTTCGCGATTCGAGTCATTTTCCGTCGATTCTTCGTCGATTCTTGGTCTTAGGGCTTAGTTTTTCCGGTGATGTCGCCCGTTGTGTTGAGTCGTGTCCAGATCAACTTTCCAGAGCTCAAGCGGTTCGTTTGCATCGGCGGACTAAGATGCGGTTGATTCCGTCGTCAGCGTTTGAGTTTAGCCAACTTCGCCTCGTTGAGCTTCGTGCGTCGGGTTTCTCCCGCGGCCGCGTCGTTTCGCTGGCTCGTCGCCTCGTGACTCACTTCATGAGTTGTCACTTCGCTTTATCGTTTTGCGGTAATCGCGTCGGCGTTACGGGTGCCCGTCGGATGGATCGTGGTTGTGCGACCCACCGTTCGAGTCTTGTTAGTCGCGATAAGTAATTTTTATGCCTACGGTCTGCGCCCGGTAGAGACACCTGCGGAAGTGTCTCGGTGACGGGCTACCTATGGGTGATACCGGTGAACTCTAAGTGTTCGGCGAGACACCTAAGGTGTCGGCGAGACACCTGAAGTGTCTGCTTCGGGCGAGACGCCTGAATGTTTCCGGGCGAGACACCTGGAGTGTCGGTTTTGGCCAGAAGCGTTGCGTGCTTCTCTCTGCTGGTTTCCGAGCTTAATTTGAGGCTTCAAAGTTGGGTTTATCCTTCACTTTCGCATCGCGCATCAGTTCACAAGGTTCGAATCGGTGGCATTTCGAAAGGAGAATCTCAAAAATTTCTGGTATTTGCCGGACCCGCAAAGAGGCCCCTTGACCCTATGCAGCTAAGTAGAAAACTTCTGCGTAGGGCGTCTTGAGGAAGCGTTTGTTGCGTTCACTTGTTGTGTCGCCAACGGTTTGCCATTACTTCATCTGGATGACTTGTCGATTATTCTCGCCATCACGAAGCACGCTCGGGACTTATAGGCAATTTTCAACTCCTACAGATACCCTCCAAAGTGTTTGGTCCGGCTCTTTTATAGAAGAAGCCAAATACTTTGATGTGATAGGCCCACCTTCACCGGTGTAATAGGACACAGCGGCTTCAAATCTTGATTCTCCGATTCTTTTAGACTATCGGTGCTTTGTAGGATAACTAAAAGTGTCGGATGCTGCATTTATGTCGACCTTTGTCGAAATCTTGACTCGATGGCCGATGAATGAATTTTCTTATTTTTAGCTTCGTGAGTTGTCGTCGGTGTTCATCCAATTAGTGAGACTTAGCTTTGAATCGCTGAAATCTCCATCGCATGGCTTGGCATAAGACTAACCCTGGGAGGATATTGAGGATTCATCCTTTGATTGGTGAACTCTTCTTGCGATGCTCGTTGCGGGTGACCAGTGGGAGGATTTTCTTGAGATGTGGCGCGTTGTCAGGCATCAAAATTTCTCTCGAATTCAACCTCCAATTGGCGATTTTTCATCACTTGAATTGTCGGCGTCGTGGTGAACCCGTGGAAACAAATTGGGGATTGTCGAAGTTATCCTTAAGAATATAAAACTATTCTCCGTGAACTTCACAAAATAGGAAATAGTTTAGACTCGTGATACCTAGTTGGAGTATCGCGGTGGGAGAATCCTACCCTTGTTGGAATAGAATTAGGTTATCCTCCGTGAACTTTCCAATAAATTAGGGAACAGCTTTATACTCATGTTCCTTATTGGAGTATTAGGTTCGACCATCATGGGGATTTCTTGATCGGTGGAAAGGAACCCTTCATGAGTTGCATTCATTGTCCCGACGCAAGTTGATCCGCTGGTCGTGGTTGGGCTAGCGGGTGACCATGAAGTAACTTGTCGGGCCTTTGTTCAAACTTCTAGGGGACAACTTGGAGAGGCGCAAATTGGCCTCTTTCCCCTTTGGAGATCAATATCTTTGCTTGGGAGATCAAGGCTCACTTGTATACTATTAGTGCCTCGATGGGAGTTTTTCTTGCGGGGACCGCATTTAAAATCTCCTTTGAGGAGGTGCCTCTGATAGGGCTCGATCACGAAATGAAAGAAGCGGTGCATGGTGCTGTGACCTACTCTCCCGGGGGAGTCATGAATCCGACGTAGGAGTAATGATTGACCCTTGTGTACATCCCGATTGACTCCATGCATCTAGGTTGACATATCCCATTTCTTGGTGCAATGAGGTCGGCTCTCTATGATAGCCCACAGGAACACTTGAGTCTTCATTCCGTTTAATTGAGGGACTAGTCTTGTTAGCTAGTTCATCCTCAATTTGGCGGTCTTGATGAATTCTTTTCTATGGGTAAGATGTTCCTCTAAAGCTAGGTATAGCGATGGTTACTACACCCAAAGGGCTGTAGAGGACCAGCTGCGAGTCGGTCGTCGGCGGTAGTTCCATGGTTCTTGTGACTTACGATTTGTCACTTTCATTGTCACGGCATTCATAGGATTCTTGGCAAACCCTCGCCTTCAGCGGATTTGATTTGCCTTTACCGATCACCGCTTGAACCGCTAGCATGCGGATTATCGAATCCGTTCGCATGTGACGTTGTGCTAAAAGAATGAAACTCTTTTAGACTTGGTGCTATGATTTTGAATACATAGACTTTGTCGCTTTCACGGGTAAGAGACTAGCGGCGCGTGTTGGCGGTGACTTTGAGGTTATTAGCCAACCCCGACCCTCAGCGGATTTGATTGGCCTTTACCGATCACCGCTTGAACCGCTAGCATGCGGATTATTCGATCCGCTCCGCACATGACGTTGTGCTAAAAGAATGAAACTCTCTTAGACTTAATGCTACGATGTTGAATCGTGAAGCCGTCTTTTCGCGGAATAGACCACCCGACAGCGTGGTAGGCCTTGGCTTTATCCCTTCTTAGGCGGGATAAAATACCCTAAGATGAATCTTGGTGTCTTCTTTTGGCGGGAGAAGCGAGAACAGTCAGGCGGTGAATGGAATTGATTGTGGGAAAGGAAGAATTTTATATTCTATCTCCCAAGATGGAGAGGAAGGATTTTATATCTGTCTCCAAGTCTTTGGAAAGAAAGAATTTTATATTCTATTTCCGTGTCTCCTTTGTCCGGGTAGAGACGAACCCCGAGTGAACATAAGAAAAGAAGGATTTTATATCCTGTTTCTTAGTCTTGGAGAGGAAGAATTTTATATTCTATCTCCGGAAGATGGAGAGGAAGGATTTTATATCCTGTCTCCAAGTCTTTGGAAAGAAAGAATTTTATATTCTATTTCCGTGTCTCCTTTGTCCGGGTAGAGACGAACCCCGAGTGAACATAAGAAAAGAAGGATTTTATATCTGTTTCTTAGTCTTGGAGAGGAAGAATTTTATATTCTATCTCCGGAAGATGGAGAGGAAGGATTTTATATCCTATCTCAAGAAAGGGAAACTAAAAGTGGGATCTCTTGAGAATCTCTTAAGGTGAAACTAAGAGTGGGATCTCCACTCAGAATCGAAGAGAGATACAGTGCTTTCACTTTTATAGGATTAATACCTGATCTGAAGGTCTAGTTTATCGAGAGTGTTCCAATTTTAGTACTACCGCCATGGGAGGGTGGTGAAATGGAAGCGATGGAGGCTTTACGTTCATCGAGTGATCTCCGAATTTGAAAGTGGACCTCTTGTTCATTGAAAGGAATCAAGAGGGATTTTGATAGAGGATCAAAAATTTTGTGGACCCCTTGCTTATTGAAAGAAGTCAAGGAAATTTCTTTTGGTGGAGGGACGAGAGAAATTTTGTGGACCCAGATCAATGAGTTTGATCGGTGGGGAATTGGAGGAAAGGATTAGGGTTATCTCAGGAAAGTATTTCGAAGAACTTCCCTCAAAGCGGGTTATCTGAAGGTACTAAGGATAGTACTTCTTGAGGAACTTCCCATTGATCGGCATTAATTGCCTATCGCCTTCTGGGTGATAAGGCGATATCGCCATTGGAATAGACCGTTTCAAAGCGGCCCTTCCCACAGGTTCAAACTTACCCTTCCTCTTGGAGTCGAGAATTATCGGTCGTCGGCGAGGACCAAGTCTCCCTCCTTGAAGCTCCTTTGTCGGACTTTCTTGTTGAAGGCCACGGACATTCTTGCTTGGTAAAACTCAATGTGCTGTTGAGCTTCCAAAGCTTTTCATCTAGCATCTCGAGTTCTTGGCTTTTGATGTAGCTCCTCTGTTGTCATCTGGGTTGCGAGAGCAATGCGGAGGATGGAATCGAACTTCAAAGGGGGGCGCTTCACACCCATATACCCGAGTGCGGGGTAGCCCGGTCGGTGTGCGAATCGTCGTGCGATCGCCGAGTGCTTCTCGAGTTTATCATCCCGGTCGCGTTTGTTATTTTTCACCAGCTTCTTGAGAATTTTAATGATCGTTTTGTTGAAGGCCTCCGCCAATCCGTTTCTGGCGGGATTATGCTTGATTGAGCGTCACGGATCTTAAATTTCATAAAACGAATGAAGGCATTGCTAATGAAGCGGGGACCGTTATCATGTACGATCCGTCTTGGTACACCGTGTCGATAGATGGCGTGGTGCTTGATGAACCGAATTACATTGGCGGCTTTTACCTCCTTGAGGGGAATCGCCTCGCCCACTTGGAATGTCGGTGATCGCCGGGATAAACCGATCACCTTTGGCCGACGGAGGAAAGATTGGGCCTACCATCCATGCCCCATGTCTCGAATGGCCAAGATGTGGCGTGGTGAAGTTGCTCCGGAGGTTGATCACGAGTAGTTGGCGTGTATTTGTACGCGTGACACTTCAGAGCATATCGCGGCATCATTGACCATAGTAGGCGGTAGTACCCCATCCTCGATCCGATCATAGAGCTTAGGACACGGGTGCGCCGCATTCTCCTCCGTGTGCTTCTTGGAGAACTTCCTCGCCTCTTTGTTTGAAAGCGGCGTGAGTAAAAGTTATACCAGCCGATGAAGCGTGCGGGTTTCGTATTGTAGAAGAACCTTGGCTCTCTTCTGGGTGATTCACGCTCCTTCATATCTTACGGCGGGATGCGTGCAAGGCGTAGTCAATAATAGGGAAGCGCCACTCGGGGCTCAAGTCCGACTTGGGTTGCATACACTTCCTTAGTGACTACCCTTCGTCATTTTACGCCTGTCATAAATAGGAATGAATAACTGGTGGGTCCTCACCGTGACCATTTGCTCGGTCTGGGAGGTTGCGCCAAAGACAACGCTAATCTGCCGATGCATGCATCGCGATGCAGGCGGAATGTACTCAATAAAGAATCCTTCAAGCGAGTCCGCTAACTTCGATAGCGACGATGGTATGGGATTAAATCGGGTTCACGACCTCATAGTCCCCGCGAGTCGTTTGACAATGAGTTGGGAATCCCGAAGGCTTGAGATACTCTACCCCAGCTCTTTAAGCGAAGCTAAGTCCAATGAGGGCGTTGTACTGCGACATTGTTAGGCGGGGCTCGGTCGATGAATAAGCGAGGCATGACATGCTTCCGGAAACTAAGACTACTCCGACTCGGTGAATCTTAAAATTTATCCGGCTTCATACGTTAGTAGCTTCGGGGCGCTCCATCAAAATATAAATGCCACATTTGGTGCGAGTTGTGTTAACCTCGTGGGTCTCATCCGGTAGATCATCAAATAGTTCAGTAGTATCCTTTGTTGGGTTGGCGCCAAAGATCGCGGATGGCTTGTCCCTTAATTGACCTGGCGCTTGAAGTGCGAGTCATCTTGGGACAAAAGTAAAGCCCATTTCGCGGGCACCAATTCATAGAGGCTTGCGTCATGAACACCGACGGGATTTACGTTAGAAATGGCGTAGATCGTTTGCCCAACTAAGTAGTGTCGCATTTTACGAATCGCAAAGACCCGGTAGCGAGACACTCTTTCGGTCATTGGGTAGCGAGATTCCGCACCCACCAAGGTTCGGCTTAGATAATAAACCGCTTTGCTGCGTGGCCGTGGTGTCGTCTTCTGCAAGTAAAGCACTCAACGAATGGTTCGTCGCTTTGATATAAATCAAGAGCGGTTTACGACTTGGTTACGCGATGCGGAGGATTAAGTCGGATATGTTTTGATATCTTGAATGCCTTCGGCGTCATCGGACAAAGGACACCCCTTTTGTTCGGCAGAGAATGGTGACATTTTCGAGAGGTTGGAGATGAAGCGTCGGATGTACGCTAATCGCCCTGTAATCCTCGAGTTCCTTAGATTCTTTGGGGTTGCAATTCATTGATTGCCTTTATTTTGTCGGGGTCAATGTGGATACCTTTGTTGGTAACAACAAGAGAATTTGCATTGGACATTAGAGGAAAGACTGGTGGGGTTCATCTTTAATTGATGAGTCGCATGAGGTCGAATACCGTCCTCAAGTCACGGATATGGTCATCTTTGTCACGACTTTTCACAACCAAGTCATCGGCGTAACATTCGACCGTCTTAGAAGATGATCTGAAAGATCTTTGTCATTCTTGTGGTAAGTGGCGCCGGCATTCTTCAGTCAAATGGCATGGTATGAAGATGCCTAGAGGAGTTCTGAAGTGTGCTGCGTCATCCGGATGCATCTTGATTTGGTTGTAACGAGAACCCATCCATGAAGGACATTCGCTCAAATCCACATGTATTATCGGCGATCACATCGGTAATTGGAAGTGGGAAGTCATCTTTTGGGCATCGGCATTCAGATCTGTGAGTCGACCGATTTTGATTGTCCGTTCTTTTTAGCTTAGGAGCGATATTAGCCACCCAATCCGGATGTTGAACCTCGGATGAAACCGAGGCTATGAGCTTCTTTACTTCGCAACAATTGCCTCCATAATCGTGGGCGAAACCGTCTCATTCTTTGTTTGGCGGGTTTGGCATCCACTTTAATGTCGGCGGTGCATTGCCACATTGGGGTCGAGCCATGGCATGTCCTCGTAGCTCGGTGAAAACATCGATATACTCTCTGACAAGGGCGATCAACCTTTTCTTTTCCTCTGGGGGAAGACTGTTGCTAATATTTATAAGTTTAGGGTGTGCTTCATTACCCATGTTGATCTGGACTACCTCGTCTTCAGTCGGAGGCTCCCTCTGCTCAAACCGGTCCCCATACTGCATGTTGAGGTGATGGACCCATGGGTCTTCCCATGTTGGCAATTCTTCATCTTCTTCTAGTGTAGTGGGGTCCACTGTAGCCATGTTGGACATCAACCCCCTGAACATCTTGCCGATCTTGGCGTCGAGTCGGCCGGCAGTCGGATGAGTTTCGTCTAGGTTGGGTGGTTAGTTATTGATCGACCAACACTCATCTTCGAAGAGGATCGTATCCCAATCCCCTTTTGAATCGTAATAATTATCGGGCTTTCCCTTGGTACATATCGACCTTGGGTGGAGCGAGATCCAGCCAAAATAAAGTCCTTCTCCCAGCAAAGTCGTACCCCACTTCTTCATGAGGTCTTTGGCTTCGGGCTATATTTGGAAAGATGAAGTTTGGTTTATCTTCGCCGGAACCGTCTGCGAGGAAGTAGTTGGTGGGAGTCAACTCCCCTTGGTAGACTAAGTCCTTCTTGCGGCCTCCCTTCCCTTGGGCGGCGAAAGTCGTCTTGGATGAAGTCTCGAAGGTGCTTACGTATTACGGGATGACCGAATTGGCATATGCAATTCGGGTCATTATACAACTTTTCATTACATCATTCAAACACAGCGAGTACTCTAAATCATCTTTTATTTCTTCTTGACGAGCGCCATTACAACTTTCATCGGAAGATCCTCTTCGTCAAGATTGACTACTAAGGGTACAATGTCATTCAAAACAAAACCACCTTTATAGTCAAGCCCGGCTTGATATCGGTCCTCACATGTAGTGCCATGGGCGATGATTGATGTCGGACTCGTTAAAGTAAAGGAGAGTCGATGAAATAATTCTCGATCCTTTAAGCGGTTGTTTGTCGCGACCACCGTCTTAACCTCGTTATTAGTGTCGACATATTTGGACGATGGAGGTAGAGGGACTATAACATGGTTATGGATCCAAGGCGACCCAACAACAAGTTATAGGAAGTCTGCGTCAATGGCGTAGCGGTGACTTGGACTTTAAGTCCCCATCGACACTTAATGCGGATTTTACCAAGTGGCGAGACCAGTGTTAAATCCGTATATCACGATGCCGGTCGGCGAGCCTGGCGGCAGAATCCCGGGCTATACATCGGCGCAAAGGCATGATGCTCTGGCGGAACCGGATCAACTTGGATCCGGTTGACTTCGGAACGTACCACCTGTGAAGTAGGCTGACTGTCGTATTCGGCGTCTTCGTGCATATCCTCCTTAGAAGCGTGATCACGGGGAATATGCTTGGAGGCCACATTGCATTCGGGCTGATGATTCCGGCTCCTCGGACTTGATTTAATGTGGGTTAGGAAGACCTGCGAGTGCATAGCGCTTCTGCTTAACCGGGTTTCCTTGGACAACCTCAATAACTTCGTATAAAGTTATTCTTGCCGGGATGTTGGCCAATTGTGCCATCACATCGGCGGTAGGAGAGCTTGTGTTCCCGGTCTATCCCTTCTAATCGGGCGATTAAATCGGAATGCCGGGGTTGCACCTCGGGATTTGCGGGTTGTTTCCCCTTCGTTCGGTGGCGTCCTCCTTAGGAGTGGCGGGAACCGTGGAATTGTTACTACCCCAAGCTCCGTTAACGTTTTAGCATTAAGGTTGGAGTCATCGGGTATTTGTAAGCGTACTCCGCCTCCACGGTGACAAAGGCTTCTGTTCCTCCTCAGACAAAGAACACGTAGGAATTTGCTCGTCGTCGTTGAGTAGAACGCTGAGGTAGCATTGCAAGATTTGCCCTTTCCCTTGGACTTCTTTTTAGGCGAAGGCGTGCCCTTGATCGTCTTTAAGTAAGTGGGTGGACCCATAGGAGTTAAGCCATTTGGTTGTGTCGCGGCACTAACCCCTTCTCTCGGCTTGTGGGGATCGTCATTCACCGTCTTCATTCCCACTTTGACCACGGTTTAGGAACCGGGTTGTAAACCTTGTCCCAAAGCTTATGGGCGTCGGCGTTTGCGCCCACTTGCTTTCCCTTATTTGGTTTTGGGTGATCACCCCACTTCAATCAAAGCTTGGATCTTGTCTTTCACCGGTAGCATGACTTGGTCGGGTGGTGTATGCATGATGGCCGATGCCAGGTCCGTCGTCCTTTGAGCTTTCTCTGGTTGGCGATCGGTGGCGGTTGGATCTTGTTGTTGTCTAGCAAGTACTTAAAGATCGGGCACCTCTTAGTCCCTAAAAGAATCGTCTTGGAAACACGGTGGGCCCTCGGTTTGGGGCTACATTATTCTTTGCGATGGGGTCCGTGCTGCTCTTTATTTGTTATTGTTTGCGGTGGAAAGTTTGATCGCGCATCAACATTCTTCATTGGCGCCTTCCCTTGTTCGGGGACAAAATTTTGGTTCCGTGGGTTTGGCTTCTGACCTCTCGCCTTCTCCCTTTTGAGGAAGCCTCGGCCTCTTCCCCTCGGACTTTCAAGTCTTTCCGGGTTTTAGGCGGTGCGGTGCCCATGTACGATCCGTCCGGTGAGAGGTTATCTTTGGCGGGTCTTGAGGATGAATTCCTCCGTGATTGGGTCCGCGACGGTTCATCGCTTTGTTGCGGAACCGTTTGACAAAATTATCCACGGTTTCTCCATCCTTACGCTTCTCGTCCATGCGCCGAGTGAAACCTGCGTATTAGATCGAAGAAGTTTGCCAGAACATAGATTCCATGTCTTCCGGTTTGTTGATCTTTGCCGCTTTGAGGCGGTACCAATCGAAGGCCGCCCTCGCGGGTGCCGACGAATGACCGAACCATCAAGGGCTCGTTAGGAGATGACTCCTAAATGGCTCTTGAAGTAGATAAGATGTTGAGTGGGGACCCTCTCCCATCGAGCAGTGAAGTTTATTAAATTAAACTTGGGATAGAGATTGACTCCCACTCTCTCGGGTAAGACGCGGAATCCCGTCTTCTTCACTTCTTGAGCGAGATGGCGAGTTGACCTTGCTCTCGGATCCTTGATCTTGTCATTTTCCCTTGCATTTTGTCGGTGATTTTGAGGTAGGACCATGGTGTCATCATCGGCGTTACGCTCATCGGTGTTAAGGTCTTGCTCTTCATCCGTGTCGCTATCCGTCAAATTGGCGTTGTTGCGACCCTCACCACAGCGATTAATCATCGCTTGCATCTGCCGGTCATGCATTTCTCTCATCTGGCGCATGGCCATGTCCATCTCGAGTTTGAAGTTGTCTTTGTTTTGCCAAGGCTTCTTCAAGTAGCTTAGCGCCTGGTACGCACTAATCATGAGTGCTTCACGAGTATGACCTTCACTAGAGCGGTGTCATCGGATGCCATTGCCGAGCCGCCATCCGATACTTCATCTTCGAAGGTACTCTTCGTTGCGGTTGTGCCTTGAAGGGATCCCTCGTTGCAGTGTCGTGATAGTTAGGCGTCGATGATAGAGCCCGCTTGCCGAGTCACGCGTTGGGAAGGCTCACGGAATGCTGCGTGGCGGCGTTGCCTTGTTGGTCATATTGATGGTGACCTCAAGCAGCTCATCTTTGCCTTGACGAGTGCATGTCTTCTTCGGGAATGCCTTGACCGAGGTCTTGGCGATTCGTTGGTGCTCGGCCTTTGGAAGGCTGACACCCTTTAAATTTTATGGCGGCATTTACACTCGAAACCTTGCCTTGATCAATTTAGTACAAATGCAAGAGGATGCGGTTTACGGAGAGCTCGTCTCTGAGACTTCTTCCTACCCCGGCGACGATAGTACAACTCATCGGCATGAGTCGGGAAACAACCTCGCGTCGCGACACAATCTCGGTATAGCGTCATCATCGGATGGCGGCGTCTCCATCGAGGTTGGGTTGGCGTCCGCGAAGTCTTTGAAAGTTACGCCTTAACTGGCGGCGTCTCGGCGAGCTTTTGGACCTCGATCCGCAAACCGGTTGGTGGATTCTCCGTGACTTCCGTCGGCGAGCGAAGCTATCGGCATTGCGAGTTGTCACGGATCTCTTCAACAAGCTGCGGGAGTTGACCTTTCACCTTGATCCAAGCGAGCCGGACCTAGGCGTTGAAACGAACCCTTATCGAATGGGGTGTGGTGTTGGTAGAATCTTTGTGAAGCCCGTGCATCGAGGAAAAAGCTCACAGTGCGGGAGAAGTTCGACTTGTTTACGGTGACTTCTTGGTCACCTCTGCTCCTTTGAACGTTGAGTAGCTTTGAACCAGCGCGTGCATGCGTCACGTAGGGCACGGCGTTTTGGATCCGCCCACGAGGGTGGAGCGATCTCGCTTAGCGGATCCATTCTTGATCGGCGGTTTAGAGGAGTTACCACCTATCTTCGTCTTACGGGGCTCGTGCCCGTCGGACCGGATCGGCTTGTATCGGACACCGTCCATGGATTCCGCTTAACTGCGTATTGCAGCGCAAAGGCGTTGTCGGCGCCGTTGGCGAGCTCTCTTTGAGAGAGTCACATCGCCGGTGGACTTCTCCTCATTGGGAGGAGGAGATCAGATCTGGCGCCTTTGGATGGCGCTGGGAGTTATTCTTGTCATTGTTGTTGGCGGAGGCGTCGGCTTCGGTCGGTGGCGCCTTGTGAGTCCTCCTTGCGGAGGGCTTCTTGACTGCTTGAGGGGAAAAGAGAGTTGGATGAGGCGAGAGATAGGCCTCAAATTTCTCTTGGTCGAACTTCGTTACTCGACCTCTTCGATCAGGGATCGGAATCCGTGGGCTGCGCACAACGATCTCGGATGCAAGACCGGTGGCTCCCTTGTGGTCGCCGACTTGTTCTCGGGAAATGTCACTATCTTTTCATTGGTGAAATCATTCTACCTTGATGGGATTACAAATGAGTTTCAATAAAATCACCTTTTATAAGGCTTTTACAATGAAAAATAATAAAATTACAACTTTCCTCCTTGTGAACAAGCGGGATCCGTTTATCGGATCACAAGCTTGCGATGGGATTCTTTGCTGTCGGGGATGTATTCCGTGGACCACCGCGATTCCTTTCCCAAGTGTTGATCAAGCGAGATGCGGATGCGGATCTAGATCTAAAATCCCTCCTTTTGCGTGGGAATTCTTAGATCGATCGGATCGAGATCTAAGCGAATCTGGAGATTAATTCGCCAAGGAACTAATCAGCGTAGTGAGCGAGAGATCAAGCGAACTTCGTTACTCTTCTTCGGATCAAGGCCAAGCTTGATCCAAAGGATGGTTTGTTGTTGTAGATCCGGATCGAAAACTTTGGATCTCGAATCGCAATCCCAGCGCAAGTCTAGATCTTGATCTCCTCTCCCTTGGAAATTCTCTAACCCTAGGCACACACAAGAGTTGGCTATCTCCTCTTTTTATCTCTGCCGACCTCGAAAATGAAACCCTAGCCGTCACTTTTATAGGTGCAATGCGGATCTTGGTGGCGGGCAAAAGCCCATTCGACCAGTGTCTCGCCAGCCGAGACACCTCCGGGTGTCTCACTCAGCGAGACACCTCTGGGTGTCTCGCTTCGGCGAGACACCTCTGGAATGTCTCGGTGGCGAGACACCTATGGAGTGTCGTTCGGCGAGACACCTCTGATGTCTCGCTTCGGCGAGACACCTCTGGAATGTCTCGGTGGCGAGACACCTATGGAGTGTCGTTCGGCGAGACACCTCTGATGTCTCGCTTCGGCGAGACACCTCTGGAGTGTCGGTTTTGACCGGCGTTGCGTCTTCTCTCTGGCGGTTTTAGAGCTTAATTTGAGGCTTCAAAGTTGGGTTTATCCCTTCACTTTCGCACTCATAGCGCATCAGTTCACCAAGGTTCGAATCGGTGGACCTGAAAGGAGAGCTCTTTTCAAAAATTTCGCATTGCCGGACCAAAGGGCGGCCCCTTGACCCCGCCAGCTACTTAGGCTGGCGGGACGCCGAAAACTGCGTAGGCGTCTTGAGAAGCGTTTGCGTTGCGTTCACTTGTTGTGTCGTCAGCGGTTTGCCATTACTTCATCGGATGACTTGTCGATTATTCTCGTCATCACGAGCTACGTTCGAGGACTTATAGGCAATTTTCAGCTACAGCGCTATGTAAAAATACCCTCTAAAATGCTAAATTACAAATAACCCTTTAAAATATATTAGATGAGGGTATTTTCGTCATTGAGGTACCAAATTACGTGACCTTAGAATTTGAGGGACTAATGAACAATTGTTGAGATTTGAATGGCTAATATGTAATTATTGAGAATTTGAAGGACTAATCGGCAATCACGAGATTTGAGGGGCTAATATGCAATTAATAGAAAAGTTACTATTCATTCTACAAGAGCTACATTACAACTCCAATAACTTTAGTATATATATATAAAAGTGACATAATATTTCTTGTCAAATTTCTTTTTTTGACTGGAAAATAGGGCAAGAAGCGCTATTTTTAAAATATATTTATAAAAATAAGAGTATACAAGGAGTTTGAAGCTCCCGATGTAAAAGTTTAAGTTCATGCAACAAATGATAAACCATAAAAAATAAGAGCTAATGATGTTGGGGAGAGGACCATAGCCCTTAATATTTCTTGTAAATTGAGTTCATTTATATTGTTAACTGATGTAGAACACGCTGCGGATGCGTTCATAGAAATTGAATTGTCAGAAGCTCAAACGGGGGTTCAGCAAAGGAAATTGACTTGCAACGAAAAAGCGAGTCGTATCTTCTAAGCCGTACATTGGAGTTGGACACAAAATATATAAAAATCGCGTATTTTTTCAAGACGGAGTCAACCAAACCTACCGTTAGTTGGTTTGCCTCCGTTTGTTTTTATGAAATTCCCTCCGAATTGAGAGATATCAAACTTTTTGTCAGTTTTTTTACTATTTTCCATAATATTTTAGGAGTCTGTTTTGATATGGAAATAAATCTGTTTGATTCCAAATTTGGCCAATTGATTTCCTCAATCATAGGGAGTCTTTTAATGATAGTTTTGTTATTTCTATTTTTGATAAAATTTGAGTCTTTGTAGGAGTCAAGTTTGTTTTCTATTTAAGCAGAGAATTGTAAATCCTAGAGGCATAACTTTTTATTAATAAATTCCTCTTATATTGTTTCTCTTCGTAGATTTAGAAATCATTCTTCGTGAATTCAAACAACTTTCTTGGTGGATTCTGAGATTTATCACTCCCGTGCTACTTTAGTAACTTAAGTCAGAACCATGTATTAGATGCAAATGGTTGATCATGCAATCTAATATTTAAATATTGTTCCGCTTGCAATAATTTTTTAGGATATGAGCAACTCCAACAGCAAGTTGATCAGATTTAGACTATTTGGACATTTTTTAAACTTTTAAAATTTATTTGACATTTTCATAAACCAAATTATAATCCTAAATGTGAATTCACTGTCATACTTACATTTTTGACTTTCAGCTTATTAAAGACCCATAGAACTTTTCTGTTAGGATGTAGTCTGTATAATGACACTTGTTTGAGTAATAATAAACTCTCATTTGGTACAAATATTTGTTTGATATGATATAGTACATGTGAATACAAATACAAGACGTGTATGAGGCGAAACAACATGGAAATAAACATAAACGCTGATTTTACCCTTCGTACCATCGATTATCATCAGGGACCCATCGATGGTTATAAGGTCATTAATGATCTATAGGAACAAATTGCAGAATTTCAGAGAGGATTTCAGCTCATCGATGGATCATAGGAATCCATCTATGTGCTCAAGGACCCATCGATGGTCAAGAGCAACCATTAATGGTAAAGTCAGCTGATGACAGATTTTAGGATTTAATCATAGCCGTTTGTCGTTCCTTTTAATCTCTAACTTCTACCACGTTTAGGATATCTCTTTCCTAATTGATTAAAGACTATATATGATTGAAAGAGATAAATAGAGGAGAGAGTTCTAGGGTTTTGATTAGAAAATATATAGGATTAAAGGTTTTGAACTCCGGAGTCTCAACTAACTCTTTCTCGTCGCGCTCAACATCTTCGGATTGTCTTAGTGAGAAGAGTTGCCCTTGATTTCATCATCTACACTGTTCTTCATCAAGCTTCACTTTGATCCATTGAAGAACAGTTTGTTAATCGAAAAGGACTATAAGATCTTTCTTATTTTTTATACTTAAACTATATTTGTTGGTTTGTTTCAAACTTATTTTTACAACGTACTCAAGCTGGTGTTAATTGAGGGTTGGGACTAGCCCAGTTAGGGCTAGGCGTTACTACTTGTGGAGAGTTAGTTAGATGTCTGGTTTCAGGTAGATTTCGGGTGTGGTCTTTGTAAGCTCTTGAATCAAGTTGTGATTTAGAAAACTCTTGGCATAGTGAGGAAGTCCTTTCATAGGAAGGAAGAGTGGACATAGAAATGTTATCCGAACCACTATAAAATCTTGCATGTCCTTAGTTAGTTATTTTTTGCTTTTATTTTATCTATTCAGTTGCATAGTATGCGTTTGTAGCGAAAACGGTAGCAACCATCTCAGATCCAACATCTTCAACCTAACCTATCTTGAGCCAAATCAATATGTTTTAGCATCCAGCTCATAGTTATCCCTCTATTTAATTGTTAGAGAAACAAATGAATCTCCTCTAAATGGTCAACCTTGATCAGCGTACGGGAAATATAGAAAAAAGGGGGACTTCGTGAGATGCATATAGTATAAAGTCAGCTCTTTGTGATATACAGACATAGGACAAGTTGTTAATTACTTAGACCAATGTGGCATGCTTCCTAATACTTCACACCATAAACAAATTAAACATGTTCTTTCCCCATTTTCTTTTTTCCAAAACTAATGGCGGCCAAGAATGAAGGCAACATTAACAGTTCACCTAGCCATGAGGGTGACAACAATCTATATTTCAAATCTACGAAAATAAGCAATATTTCCCTAGATCAGAAAATATAATAGGCTTAAATCTAGAGATAGATCATCTTAAAAGCAACAAATTATAGATAATCTATAAGGCGTGTTATGGAGACATGGATTTAATAATGAAAATAAAAATAAAAATCTCACAATATGTGATGTCGTTTCAGAAAGTTTAACAATTCACATTAGCTAATACAACATGTCAACATTGCTAAAGAACAGTTTTACGAGAGCGGATAAGACACGCCACTTGTAATGCAAAGTATAATTCAACTTGTAATGATAAGACACACGACTTGTGATATACAGACATAGGACAAGTTGTTGATTACTTAGACCAATGTGGCATGCTTTCTAATACTTCACACCATAAACAAATTTTTTTGAGAAAACACACCATAAACAAATTAAACATGTTTTTTCCCCATTTTCTTTTTTCCAAATCTAATGGCGGCCAAGAATGGAAGCAACATTAACGGTTCACCTAGCCATGAGGATGACAACAATCTATATTTGAAATCTACGAAAATAAGCAATATTTCCCTAGATCAAAAAATATAATAGGCTTAAATCTAGAGATAGATCATCTTAAAAGCAACCAATTATAGATAATCTATAAGGCGTGTTATGGAGACATGGATTTAATAATGAAGATAAAAATAAAAATCTCACAATATATGATGCCGTTTTAGAAAGTTTAACAATTCACATTAGCTAATACAACATGTTAACATTGCCAAAGAACAGTTTTAAGAGAGCGGATAAGACACGCGACTTGTAATGCAAAGTATAATTCAACTTGTAATGATAAGACACGCGACTTGTGATATACAGACATAGGACAAGTTGTTAATTACTTAGACCAATGTGGCATGCTTTCTAATACTTCACACCATAAACAAATTAAACATGTTTTTCCCCATTTTCGTTTTTCCAGATCTAATGGCGGCCAAGAATGGAAGCAACATTAACGGTTCACCTAGCCATGAGGATGACAACAATCTATATTTCAAATCTACGAAAATAAGCAATATTTCCCTAGATTAGAAAATATAATAGGCTTAAATCTAGAGATAGATCATCTTAAAAGCAACCACTTATAGATAATCTATAAGGCGTGTTATGGAGACATGGATTTAATAATGAAAAAAAAAAATTTCACAATATATGATGTCGTTTCATAAAGTTTAACAATTCACATTAGCTAATACATCATGTTAACATTGCCAAAGAACAGTTTTAAGAGAGCGGATAAGACACGCGACTTGTAATGCAAAGTATAATTCAACTTTCTAGTAGGAATAATTTTCATTATGGAATAATCTCGTGCATTTGAACGTAAATAAAAAGCGTTCTACTGTCATTTTAATCGTTTTAACTAAAACATTTTCAACTTCTTAGCCTAGAAGCATAACGTTCACTTGAAACAGAGGGGATGAAATAACTAAAAATCAATCTGCCATGCTGCTAATTAACCCTAGTTTTAATTTTGACCAACTCAAAATTGTCTCATGTAGATGTAGTGCTCGAAACGTGTCAATGGAAGTAAAACTAGTTCTCTAAAAGACCTATATATATCCTTCGATTCTTGATGGAATAAGAAAATTAAAAAGCGAGATTTGTTTTCATAATTTCAAATTTCTAACGAAGTATATCAAATTACGGTACTATTCTTGATGTCCTTTTCACTATCAACTCCAAGTTTTGTTATCTGATATGATATCTGCACTAGCCTATGGTGATGAAATAATAGAGATAAGAAAATTGAGAACTCATGTGAGCCATCATTATCGGGCCTCAACCCACTATAGGCAAGTTGAGCCGAATACCTTCCACCAGGTGGCAATCTAACTAGTAACGGACCACATCAAATTAATGTTGGATTAGGCCCAGACACAATGTTTACCAAATTGGGACCAATCCCATGTATGATAATTGATAAGTACTGATATTGGTTTCGTATCGTATCGGACGATATACGGAAATTAATTAAAATGAAATCTCCACGCATCCGCTTCCCTCTATGAGGGATGTAATTAAAGCCACAGCTTGCCCCAGTGAAGCCTACAGTATTTACTCTTTCAGTGTGTCTTCATCGAAATGTTGTACTTTTCATTTCCAAACATATTTTTGTCATAGGTTTTTCAGCAAAAGGAAGGCATAGGGATTTTGGACATATACGCACATTATATTTACAAGCATTAAAATTTGTCTGCTCTAAATTCCATATGGAAAAAAAAAGATTATGAGATAGACTAAAAATAAATAAATAAATAAAGGAATCATCTCTTTATTCTATATCCCACTCATTTTTTTGCCTATAAACCAAAAGTTTTACTCTCACTTACCAAAAACCAACATATAGTTCTATATGTTCCAATAAATCCAACATAAAAGTTCGTTTACCTTTAAGCCCAAAATATAAAACACAAATTGTATAGTTGTATACATTATAGCGTATAGCTACATTCTATAGGATGTATGGCTACATTCTATAGGATGTATGACTACATTCTATGGGGTGTATAACTACATACTTTGGAGGTATAGCTAGATATCATAATATGTATAGCTACATATCCTATTCTATATAGCTATACAATCTGTATTTCATATTTTGGATTTGAAGGCAAAGAAACTTTGTATTTTGAGTTTAGTGGAACATACATTGTGTTTGGACTGGGGATAGAGAATGGTAGGGGAGGATAACTTCACCTTTACCTTTGTTTGGAAGTTCTATTGAGAGAGGGTAAGGAAGGGTAGGAAAGGAGAAAGTTTCCATAAAAACTTTTTATGATTTCTTTCCACCTCAAATCGGGCAGTAGAGGAGAAGAAGGAAAGAGAACTAACTTCTCAATAAAGAGAGACATCTTAACCCCCTATCATAATGAATCGATAGCTATAATCAATCACTTCCCTTCCCTTCCCTTAATTAGAACTTTAAACAAGATAATTTACGTTGACATCCATTCTCTTTGCTAAACTCACAAACAACATTATATTTTCTCTCTCCTTCTCTACCTTAATTTTCCCTATCTTATCTTTCCTTCCCTTCTCTAGTAAACTTCCAAACACACTGATATAGAACTAGGTGGATTTTTTGATAAATGGGAGTAAAGCTTTCGGGTTTATAAGCAAAAACCCCCCTTTAATTTTTCTAACTGTGACTCATCGATGAAAAGAAAAGGCAATTTGCAACTTCACACCGACATCAGATTCGACGCCATTGCCTCTTGAACTTGCATCAATTTTCTACAGGGACATAATAGTAATTCAAAAGAGCTAGATAAGATCAACTGTATCTTTTGAAGAAAAGGAAAAAATAAAATTAAAAATAAATCAATCCGTGTTCGTGATACACATAAGACAGAGAAATGAATAGATCGAAGGCTTGTCGCCATCTACATCTCTCATGTGAGCTTATATATTCACACATATATAGATTACTTATAAGCATCTCCATGGACATTTAAATACATAAATTATCGTATTTTTCAAGTCAACGTATTACTAAAAAAAATGCAGCGTCTCTCCTCTCATCCACGTTTAAAAATCCAGTCCTCTTCCTTCTTACCCGAGAAAATATTCCACTTTCACCAAACAAAATCCTCTCTCTCTGAGAAAAAACACAAAAAAGCAGATACAATCATGAAGCTTGCATGGTGCCCAGAAACGGCATTCAAAGCCTACATCGACGCCGTCCGCTCCCTCTCGGCCCACCCGACCTCGAAGACGCCCACATCGCCCAACTCATCGCCGCCATGGTCGGAGGCTTCAAGTCCCAACTCATCCTCGACGCCTGCACCAACAGCCCCTCAACAACCCTCGCAATCTCCGCAGCTCTCAAGCACACCCACGGTCAACGCATGACAATCCTCGCCGAAAAGTCAACGCAGCAGGAGTACTCTGCGGAGGGGGTTGACTTCGTGGTGGTGGATATGAGGAGAAGGGATGCTGATAGAGTGGTGAAGGAGGCGAGGGTGGGGCCCAGTGGGATGGTGGTGGTGTGCAAGAACGTGGAGAAGGGGGACTCGGGGGTTAATTTGGTAACGGGGAAAGGGACGAGAGTTGTGAGGTCGGCTTACTTGCCAATTGGCGTCGAGATTTTGCATGTTGGCGTCGGAAAAGGGACGAGGATTGGTCGGCGGTGGTTTAAGCATGTTGATCGGGTCACCGGCGAGGAGCATCTTTTTAGAAAGTGAGATATTAATTAATTACTATTATGTTTTGTACATAAAAAAGATTAATGTTTAATTAGGTTAGTTCTAGTTTTGTAATTTGATTAGTTTGGTTTTTGGATGTAGGGTTTGAAATGTTAATTTATTATTATCATTGCGTTGGATGTTGAACTTTAACTAAATTTTTTTTAAGAAAAAGAATGGGGACTATGTATCTACCATTAACAAAAATTATTGTTACATGTATAACTACATCGATCCCCATGCATCCCCAACTCCAAAGATCTAGTTTAACAAAGTTTTAGTCTCAGTAACCTTGAATACATACTCCCCAGATGTACGTCATCAAGCAACAAGTTGAACTTGAAGTTAAACGATTAGAGAATTTGATATGTTGAATATTGAATTTTGAATATATGTTTTCAATTTGAAAGAATATATATATATATATATATATATATATATATATATATATATATATATATATATATATATATATATATATATATATATATATATATATATATATATATATATATATATATATATATATATATATATATATATATATATATATATATATATATATATATATATATATATATATATATATATATATATATATATATATATATATATATATATATATATATATATATATATATATATATATATATATATATATATATATATATATATATAGAGAGAGAGAGAGAGAAAGAGAGAGGGTGAGATCTGAAGAGATGGACAGATGTGGACGGATGATGGAAATGAATTAAGGCATGGCCTATATATATATATATATATATATATATATATATATATATATATATATATATATATATATATATATATATATATATATATATAGGCCCACTTTCACTCGGCCCGCATCCGGTGAATAACACAACTATTGTAACGCCTAATAATTAGAAATTAAAGATAGGCAATGCCATAGACATGAATCAACCTTTAGCCTTTTGAGCCAAGACTCCAAAACCCAACCACTAGGTCACTCACACAAGGTAAGCAACTTGAGAACTGTTAGGTGCCGTTTGGCAACGGGTTAAGTGAGGGGTTATGAAGACTTAACCCCTCCTTAACCCGCCAAACACAAAAAGTCTATACAAGGGTTAAAGTGAATTAACCCTCTATAGTTTGCCAAACACTAAAATTGTAGAAGGGTTAAGCTAACCCTTTTGGAGGGATTAAAATGAGTTAACCCCTCAAAATGAGAGGTTTACTAATACTCCTATTTGTAGGCGTTAAAAATTGCTTATCAGTACCCGAACAAGACTCGTAAACGGTGGGTTGACAACCGACGATCCGTCCGACAGCGCGACCCAGAACTCCCGACGACGTGATTACGCCGCAAAACGCATAAAGCGAGTCGACGAACGCATGAAGTGAGTCGGCGAGGCGTACGAGCCAACGAAACGACGTGTCGTGGAAAAAACCCGACGACGAAGCTCGACGAGGCGAGTTGACTAAACTCAAACGCCGACGAGACGGAATCAACCGTACTTAGTCCGTCAATGCAAACGAGCCGTTTGAGCTCTGAAAGTTGATCGGATACGGACTCAAACACAACGGCGACATCACCAGAGGAAAACTAAGCCCGGAAGACCGAGAAAGTCGACGGAAAACGACGCAAAACGGCGAAAACGGCGAACCTCTACATCGACGAGGCGTTTCTGCCATGGTGGCCGAGCCACCACACTTGGCGAGGTGGCTCGGCTAAATGGCCGAGCCACCTTGGTGTCGGACACCACCCGAATATTATAAATAGGGGGGGGTCTTCTTGGATGGGAGGCGGGATTTTTTGGAACCTCGGATTTTTGGTGATTTGGAACGGGGATTTTCGGACATTCTTGAAGAGCTCTCGCGAGATCTACGAGCCGTCAACGCAACGTTCCAAGCACCGGCGAGCACAAGTTCGGTCAACGTCGGATCTACAAATCGCGAGGTAAGCGAACTCGGGTCGGCTACAGAACAGCGCTGTGATTTCTCCTAGTAGATCTCACCCGCTCCGGCGATCCTCTCCTTCGTGAGTGTGATCCCCGAAGGCGATCCTCTCCTTCGTGAGTGTGATCCCCTCAGGCGCTTCGTTTCCTTCGTGAAACGAGCCCCTTCACATCTGTAGTTCGAACAGGGTTTCTACGGATCGAATTGCGGTGGTCCACGGACGAATAAAAAGTCCCCGGCACAGGCGAAGAACCCACACAAGCGAGGATCCCGTATAATAGAGATCCGAGCGTTTGTTCAGGAAAAAGTTGTAATTTTCGTTTTCATTGTACGCCTTAAAATAAAAGGCATTTCTTTTGAATTTTGTTGTAGGCCAACGAAGCTGTAAACGAATTCAACCACAATGAATAACAAGCCAACTTTTTCTCGAACACTATTTAGAAGGATTAAGAGTTAACCCTCTATTTATAAAGGAAATAATCAAAATCCTCGTTATTCCCAAACACTAAAAATTATCACAAGGGCTAAAATAAAACATATTTAACGGGTTAATAACTTAGTCCTTCGGGTTATCGGATGGGCTAACTACGTTAATACTTCTCCTTAATCCCTCTTCCTTAACCCTTGACTTAATTAGCCCACATCTATATCCATCTAATAAAGATAGGCAATGCCATGGACATGAATCACACAAGGTTCATTGACCTATCGCCATTAGTATTAATAAAACTTATTAGAGTTGTTCCCTTGACTTAGCCCACATCTATATCCATCTAATACGCTATAACAAATATTAGCACGTTGGAAAGTCCTCTCTTTATTTATACCATTTTGAAACCAACTCTAATTCATTAATACTAATGGCGATAGGTCAACGAACCTGTCTTTCTGTCGATTCAATAGTTATGGTGTCTAATTGGTGATCTAGTCCAAATTGTATGTAAATATATGGTAGACATTGGAGTAGATATTACTAGTCAAATAACTTATATATGCTTAGAATATTACCAAATATAACTAGAACTAACAGCTGGATAGATTCGGATCCTTTCCATTATAAAAAAAATAGTGGAGAGACCAGTACTGCTTTATTAGAATCGTGGATTTCCTAATCAATGATTGTGATTTTACTTTGAGTACAAATTATGTATGAGTGCAATACATGAAAGTATGATGAGTGCTAAATTTAGAATGAATCTCAACCACTCACTAAATAATCAACAGTTAGTTTAAAAGCAATGATTTCTCTATTACTTTTGATAGTGGAGAGAATACAATTCAAGCTTGCTAGACTTGATAGTTGTTGGATGTGTGTGTGGAAAAAGGCATATTGGTACATCACAGAGAAAGATGAATATTATAAAAGAAGAGAAAAATAGTCTTTGCATAAGACTAATTGAGGCTTTATAAAAGAAGATATAACTCTAACTCTTATTAATTGAGGAAAATCAAACACACACTTCCCTATTAAGGGATATACTAAGCTATGTTATGACAGTTTTAATTGATCCTTTTGCTGCATGTATGGACCTTAGAACACTTCATCGAGCAAAAATCAATAATCGCGCTCCATAAACTGAAACAATTAATTAAGAAAAATTCTTGTAACAACAATCTTTGTATTTTAAACAAAAATCAAACCGTGCCCAATAGAACAATATATGTTAAAGAAGTGTCTTCCATTCCTTCGGTTGAGGTATGAGTTTGGTTTAGTTAAAGGGCATAGAGTGAGATTAGGCTAGTCCAACAATGGAAAGAGAGTAATATGGATGTATGATTAAATATGTTTACAGTGATCTTCAAATAGGATTGATCGAATTAAGTCAATCATGTCCCGCATATTAGCCTAGTCCATCTCCATTGTATAGACCTTTAAATATCACATTTCTATATTGGGCCACAACTATCTTGGATAGTGGATTCATTAATGTGGTTCTATGTTTGAAAGATTGCGGAATTTAACTATGATACCTAATAGCTCAAATTTTTGTACAATTTGATGACAAATCTGTTCTTTAGATTTATTCTACTCTCCTGAGAGATCTAGTTACTCTTCAACAAGAAATGTAAGAGTCCACATAGTCCCCAAAGGGAGAGTAAATTCTAATATGAAATCAGGTAGAGTTGGAAGGATGATTGTGGCTAGCCAGTCCACGAATAATACTCTAATTAGCTAAAAATTAAAGGGGTTTGGACAAGGATGATTGTGGCTGGCCAGTCCACGAATAATACTCTAATTAGCTAAAAATTAAAGGGGTTTGTTCCTTGTCCGTTTAGACCAAGTCCCATCGATAATGAAAGATCTCATGGATTTTGCTAGTCATGTTGTTATACTCATGATTGATGGTTTAGATAAATGTCAGATTTATTGGTGAGTCTTATCCTAGATTGGTTATCCTTCTCACTTATTGGAGGTGAGAAAGTATTAAAGCTGGAGCTGCGTGACCTGGACTAAAACAAAGTTGACAAACAACTGTAGATGGACAAGAGCACATTATCCTATCAGAATCGAAGTTATTAGCAAATCTCAAAGAATAAGAAGTATCGGTGTCAATAATATCTGAACAATTAAAGGAGAGATTACCATTCGTATTATTCGGTTGAGGACCTCGAGTTTGTGCACGATATTGTTGATTGCCATAAAAACCACGGAGAAGGTTCTTCTTCGGGGTTCCAGTAGAAACGGTGTCTACCCTCTTTACTCCTCCATCCAGTCTGATTCTGCCACAGCTCTCGTTTCCCTCTCTGATACCATGAGAAAGTATTAGAGAGAGAGATGGCTGAATATGATCGACTTGCCTTGACCCTAGCATGAGCCGATGATTGTATATATAGAAAGGATATTACAGATTTACATAAAGACCCTCTATACAATGATATCATACAGGTTAAGTACAATTGCGCTATTAGGAGGGTTCATGATTTCTAGTGGATGATTAAGACATGTTTATAGGTTGATTGTTGGGTTTCATGTCGAGTATAGTCCCACATACTAGGAAGAGTAATAAATTTAAATAAAACATTAATCTAAGATGGAATGGATAAACTAATTCTAGGTTAATTTAATTGACTACATTGCGGCCTGATTGCTCCCCTACGGTCCATACTTGTGCTTAAAATAACTCTTAAGTTTGTACTGGGAATTGTTTAAGGAATCCCAATATCTCTAATAAAAAAAAAAAAGAGTAAACGCGAATGAGACTATAAGGGGAAGTCTTAAGTTATATATATAGTAACCAGATGCTTATGGGAGCATCACGTCACTAGTCGCAAGCGCACAACCGACACTTCCCTATTTCTAAAATTTTTCGAACATTTTTAGAAGAAAGAGCACGAGCGCTTGACGATTTTTAGGAATCAATGACACACAATTCAGTAAATAAAAAAAGTATAATAATTGGCTAATATATAGCCAAGGAGAAAAAGAATCGACTCATATAGTTTTTGAAGAAAAAAAGGTGACCATACGTACGGTGAATTTGAAAGCACTCATCATGGAGACAAAATTGTGTGGGTGACGTGATGCGGAATAATGAATTTTTGAGAAAAAGCGGAATAATGAATTTGATGAAGTGGCGGGCTAAAGCCAGAGACATGACAAAGATATCAATCCCATGCGCATGTAGTGTGTATGCATGTGTGGTCAATACTTTCTTTGTAGAGATACAACATGTAGCACGTGATACTTAGTCTACACATGTTGTGTAGTGTTCACGACTTTTGTCCAAGTATATCTTAAGGTTTTGTATCCGGAGATGTGATAGACAAAAGTCATGAAATAAATGAGCTATGTCGAGCGCGTGCGGGGTATATATATATATATATATATATATATATATATATATATATATATATATATATATATATATATATATATATATATATATATATATATATATATATATATATATATATATATATATATATATATATATATATATAATATACTTAAAAGTGTAACTAACTTAATTACACTCACTGTAAGCATATGTTTGAGTGTAGATATTAACGATCAACATCGTTTATTGTGATCTATGTGTTCAAAACTTCACGGAGACTAAAAATCACATAGATAAGATTTTTCTAGTACATGTTTGAGTGTAGATATTAACGATCAACATCGTTTATTGTGATCTATGTGTTCAAAACTTCACGGAGACTAAAAATCACATAGATAAGATTTTTCTAGTTTATACATTTAATGACCTAGAAATGAATGGTGCAGAACGGTCTAAAATACTTATTATTTTGAGTTGCTTGAATTATAGGATAGAACATCCCAAACCACATGATTTTGATCCACGCCATTTGGTGACATGTAGATCACAATGAATGGTATTGATCGTTAATATTGATGGTCAAACATGTATTTTAAAGATAGGTGTAACTAAGTTAGTTACACCTTAGGTGTATTGTAACCCTACCCATATATATATATATATATATATATATATATATATATATATATATATATATATATATATATATATATATATATATATATATATATATATATATATATATATATATATATATATATATATATATATATATATATATATATATATATATATATATATTGCTATATATATATATATATATATATATATATATATATATATATATATATATATATATATATATATATATATATATATATATATATATATATATATATATATATATATATATAAATGAAAGATAGGCAATGCCATAGACATGAATCAACCTTTAGCCTTTTGAGCCAAGACTCCAAAACCCAACCACTAGGTCACTCACACAAGGTAAGCAACTTGAGAACTGTTAGGTGCCGTTTGGCAACGGGTTAAGTGAGGGGTTATGAAGACTTAACCCCTCCTTAACCCGCCAAACACAAAAAGTCTATACAAGGGTTAAAGTGAATTAACCCTCTATAGTTTGCCAAACACTAAAATTGTAGAAGGGTTAAGCTAACCCTTTTGGAGGGATTAAAATGAGTTAACCCCTCAAAATGAGGGGTTTACTAATACTCCTATTTGTAGGCGTTAAAAATTGCTTATCAGTACCCGAACAAGACTCGTAAACGGTGGGTTGACAACCGACGATCCGTCCGACAGCGTGACCCAGAACTCCCGACGACGTGATTACGCCGCAAAACGCATAAAGCGAGTCGACGAACGCATGAAGTGAGTCGGCAAGGCGTACGAGCCAACGAAACGACGTGTCGTGGAAAAAACCCGACGACGAAGTTCGACGAGGCGAGTTGACTAAACTCAAACGCCGACGAGATCGGAATCAACCGCATTTAGTCCGTCAATGCAAACGAGCCGTTTGAGCTCTGGAAGTTGATCGGATACGGACTCAAACACAACGGCGACATCACCAGAGGAAAACTAAGCCCGTAAGACCGAGAAAGTCGACGGAAAACGACGCTGAACGGCGCGAACCTCGACCGAGGGAACCTACGACGGCCGTGCCACTCAGCTATTTGGCCGAGGTGGTTCGGCCAATGGCCGAGCCACCTTGCCAAGATACTATATTATAAATGGGGGTCTTCTGGATGGGAGGCGGATTTTTGGAACCTCGATTTTGGTGATTTGGAACGGGATTTTCGGACATTCTTGAAGAGCTCTCGCGAGATCTACGAGCCGCCAACGCAACGCTCCAAGCACCGCGAGCACAAGTTCGGTCAACGCCGATCTACAAATCGCGAGGTGTTTAACCCTGCCGGCCTGCAACGGCCAGTGATTTCTCCTAGTAGATCTCACCGCTCGGCGATCCTCTCCTTCGTGAGTGTGATCCCCGGCGATCCTCTCCTTCGCGGAGTGTGATCCCCTCAGCGCCGTTTCCTTCGTGAAACGAGCCCCTTCACATCTGTAGTTCCAGAACCCGGGTTTCTACCTGGATCGGAATTGCGCGGTGGTCCACGGACGAATAAAAAGTCCCCGGCACAGGCGAAGAACCCACACAAGCGAGGATCCCGTATAATAGAGATCCGAGCGTTTGTTCAGGAAAAAGTTGTAATTTTCGTTTTCATTGTACGCCTTAAAATAAAAAGGCATTTCTTTTGAATTTTGTTGTAGGCCAACGAAGCTGTAAACGAATTCAACCACAATGAATAACAAGCCAACTTTCCCCGCGAACACTATTTAGAAGGATTAAGAGTTAACCCCTCTATTTATAAAGGAAATAATCAAAATCCTCGTTATTCCCAAACACTAAAAATTATCACAAGGGCTAAAATAAAACATATTTAACGGGTTAATAACTTAGTCCTTCGGGTTATCGGATGGGCTAACTACGTTAATACTTCTCCTTAATCCCTCTTCCTTAACCCTTGACTTAATTAGCCCACATCTATATCCATCTAATAAAGATAGGCAATGCCATGGACATGAATCACACAAGGTTCATTGACCTATCGCCATTAGTATTAATAAAACTTATTAGAGTTGTTCCCTTGACTTAGCCCACATCTATATCCATCTAATACGCTATAACAAATATTAGCACGTTGGAAAGTCCTCTCTTTATTTATACCATTTTGAAACCAACTCTAATTCATTAATACTAATGGCGATAGGTCAACGAACCTGTCTTTCTGTCGATTCAATAGTTATGGTGTCTAATTGGTGATCTAGTCCAAATTGTATGTAAATATATGGTAGACATTGGAGTAGATATTACTAGTCAAATAACTTATATATGCTTAGAATATTACCAAATATAACTAGAACTAACAGCTGGATAGATTCGGATCCTTTCCATTATAAAAAAAAAATAGTGGAGAGACCAGTACTGCTTTATTAGAATCGTGGATTTCCTAATCAATGATTGTGACTTTACTTTGAGTACAAATTATGTATGAGTACAATACATGAAAGTATGATGAGTGCTAAATTTAGAATGAATCTCAACCACTCACTAAATAATCAACAGTTAGTTTAAAAAGCAATGATTTCTCTATTACTTTTTGATAGTGGAGAGAATACGAATTCAAGCTTGCTAGACTTGATAGTTGTTGGATGTGTGTGTGGAAAAAGGCATATTGGTACATCACAGAGAAAGATGAATATTATAAAAGAAGAGAAAAATAGTCTTTGCATAAGACTAATTGAGGCTTTATAAAAGAAGATATAACTCTAACTCTTATTAATTGAGGAAAATCAAACACACACTTCCCTATTAAGGGATATACTAAGCTATGTTATGACAGTTTTAATTGATCCTTTTGCTGCATGTATGGACCTTAGAACACTTCATCGAGCAAAAATCAATAATCGCGCTCCATAAACTGAAACAATTAATTAAGAAAAATTCTTGTAACAACAATCTTTGTATTTTAAACAAAAATCAAACCGTGCCCAATAGAACAATATATGTTAAAGAAGTGTCTTCCATTCCTTGGTTGAGGTATGAGTTTGGTTTAGTTAAAGGGCATAGAGTGAGATTAGGCTAGTCCAACAATGGAAAGAGTAATATGGATGTATGATTAAATATGTTTACAGATCGATCTTCAAATAGGATTGATCGAATTAAGTCAATCATGTCCCGCATATTAGCCTAGTCCATCTCCATTGTATAGACCTTTAAATATCACATTTCTATATTGGGCCACAACTATCTTGGATAGTGGATTCATTAATGTGGTTCTATGTTTGAAAGATTGCGGAATTTAACTATGATACCTAATAGCTCAAATTTTTGTACAATTTTGAAACCAACTCTAATTCATTAATACTAATGGCGATAGGTCAACGAACCTGTCTTTCTGTCGATTCAATAGTTATGGTGTCTAATTGGTGATCTAGTCCAAATTGTATGTAAATATATGGTAGACATTGGAGTAGATATTACTAGTCAAATAACTTATATATGCTTAGAATATTACCAAATATAACTAGAACTAACAGTGGATAGATTCGGATCCTTTCCATTATAAAAAAAATAGTGGAGAGACCAAGATCGCTTTATTAGAATCGTGGATTTCCTAATCAATGATTGTGACTTTACTTTGAGTACAAATTATGTATGAGTACAATACATGAAAGTATGATGAGTGCTAAATTTAGAATGAATCTCAACCACTCACTAAATAATCAACAGTTAGTTTAAAAGCAATGATTTCTCTATTACTTTTGATAGTGGAGAGAATACAATTCAAGCTTGCTAGACTTGATAGTTGTTGGATGTGTGTGTGGAAAAAGGCATATTGGTACATCACAGAGAAAGATGAATATTATAAAAGAAGAGAAAAATAGTCTTTGCATAAGACTAATTGAGGCTTTATAAAAGAAGATATAACTCTAACTCTTATTAATTGAGGAAAATCAAACACACACTTCCCTATTAAGGGATATACTAAGCTATGTTATGACAGTTTTAATTGATCCTTTTGCTGCATGTATGGACCTTAGAACACTTCATCGAGCAAAAATCAATAATCGCGCTCCATAAACTGAAACAATTAATTAAGAAAAATTCTTGTAACAACAATCTTTGTATTTTAAACAAAAATCAAACCGTGCCCAATAGAACAATATATGTTAAAGAAGTGTCTTCCATTCCTTGGTTGAGGTATGAGTTTGGTTTAGTTAAAGGGCATAGAGTGAGATTAGGCTAGTCCAACAATGGAAAGAGAGTAATATGGATGTATGATTAAATATGTTTACAGTCGATCTTCAAATAGGATTGATCGAATTAAGTCAATCATGTCCCGCATATTAGCCTAGTCCATCTCCATTGTATAGACCTTTAAATATCACATTTCTATATTGGGCCACAACTATCTTGGATAGTGGATTCATTAATGTGGTTCTATGTTTGAAAGATTGCGGAATTTAACTATGATACCTAATAGCTCAAATTTTTGTACAATTTGATGACAAATCTGTTCTTTAGATTTATTCTACTCTCCTGAGAGATCTAGTTACTCTTCAACAAGAAATGTAAGAGTCCACATAGTCCCCAAAGGGAGAGTAAATTCTAATATGAAATCAGGTAGAGTTGGAAGGATGATTGTGGCTAGCCAGTCCACGAATAATACTCTAATTAGCTAAAAATTAAAGGGGTTTGGACAAGGATGATTGTGGCTGGCCAGTCCACGAATAATACTCTAATTAGCTAAAAATTAAAGGGTTTGTTCCTTGTCCGTTTAGACCAAGTCCCATCGTTAATGAAAGATCTCATGGATTTTGCTAGTCATGTTGTTATACTCATGATTGATGGTTTAGATAAATGTCAGATTTATTGGTGAGTCTTATCCTAGATTGGTTATCCTTCTCACTTATTGGAGGTGAGAAAGTATTAAAGTGGAGCTGCGTGACTGGACTAAAACAAAGTTGACAAACAACGTAGATGGACAAGAGCACATTATCCTATCGAATCGAAGTTATTAGCAAATCTCAAAGAATAAGAAGTATCGTGTCAATAATATCCGAACAATTAAAGGAGAGATTACCATTCGTATTATTCGGTTGAGGACCTCGAGTTTGTGCACGATATTGTTGATTGCCATAAAACCACGAGAAGGTTCTTCTTCGGGTTCCAAGAGAAACGGTGTCTACCCTCTTTACTCCTCCATCCACGATCTACGCCACGCTTCCCTCTCGATACCATGAGAAAGTATTAGAGAGAGATGGTGAATATGATCGACTTGCCTTGACCCTAGCATGAGCCGATGATTGTATATATAGAAAGGATATTACATTTACATAAAGACCCTCTATACAATGATATCATACAGGTTAAGTACAATTAGCTATTAGGAGGGTTCATGATTTCTAGTGGATGATTAAGACATGTTTATAGGTTGATTGTTGGGTTTCATGTCGAGTATAGTCCCACATACTAGGAAGAGTAATAAATTTAAATAAAACATTAATCTAAGATGGAATGGATAAACTAATTCTAGGTTAATTTAATTGACTACATTGCGGCCTGATTGCTCCCCTACGGTCCATACTTGTGCTTAAAATAACTCTTAAGTTTGTACTGGGAATTGTTTAAGGAATCCCAATATCTCTAATAAAAAATTTAAAAAAACAAGAGTAAACGCGAATGAGACTATAAGGGGAAGTCTTAAGTTATATATATAGTAACCAGATGCTTATGGGAGCATCACGTCACTAGTCGCAAGCGCACAACCGACACTTCCTATTTCTAAAATTTTTCGAACATTTTAGAAGAAAGAGCACGAGCGCTTGACGATTTTTAGGAATCAATGACACACAATTCAGTAAATAAAAAAAGTATAATAATTGGCTAATATATAGCCAAGGAGAAAAAGAATCGACTCATATAGTTTTTGAAGAAAAAAAGGTGACCATACGTACGGTGAATTTGAAAGCACTCATCATGGAGACAAAATTGTGTGGGTGACGTGATGCGGAATAATGAATTTTTTTTGAGAAAAAGCGGAATAATGAATTTGATGAAGTGGCGGGCTAAAGCCAGAGACATGACAAAGATATCAATCCCATGCGCATGTAGTGTGTATGCATGTGTGGTCAATACTTTCTTTGTAGAGATACAACATGTAGCACGTGATACTTAGTCTACACATGTTGTGTAGTGTTCACGACTTTTGTCCAAGTATATCTTAAGGTTTTGTATCCGGAGATGTGATAGACAAAAGTCATGAAATAAATGAGCTATGTCGAGCAGGTATATATATATATATATATATATATATATATATATATATATATATATATATATATATATATATATATATATATATATATATATATATATATATATATATATATATATATATATATATATATATATATATATATATATTTAGGGTGTAATTAACTTAATTACACTCACTTGTAAAAGTACTTTGAGTGTAGATATTAACGATCAACATCGTTTATTGTGATCTATGTGTTCAAAATCACGAGACTAAAAATCACATAGATAAGATTTTTTACATATTTGAGTGTAGATATTAACGATCAACATCGTTTATTGTGATCTATGTGTTCAAAACTTCACTGAGACTAAAAATCACATAGATAAGATTTTTCTATTATACATTTAATGACCTAAATGAATGGTGCGTAACGTCTAAAATACTTATTATTTTGAGTTGCTTGAATTATAGGATAGAACATCCCAAACCACATGATTTTTGATCCACGCCATTTGGTGACATGTAGATCACAATGAATGGTATTGATCGTTAATATTGATGGTCAAACATGTATTTTAAAGATAAGTGTAACTAAGTTAGTTACACCTATATGGTATTGTAACTATATATATATATATATATATATATATATATATATATATATATATATATATATATATATATATATATATATATATAGTGTACGGCGCTAACGCGACATATTTATTTTTTTCTTTTGAATTTTCATAATAAAATTTTCGCTTTATATATACAAAAAATATCAATTGATTTTACAAACTTTTTCAAAACTAATAAGATAGAATTTTGTGAATATATATGGTAAAATTAAAAGATAATTTATATTCTTTCACAAATTTATCCTCAATATTTAAACATGTGTAGAAGATCAAGAATGAACATGAACTCTCTTTTGGACATTGATTCATTACAAATGTTTAAAATCGAACTCTCTTTCAAATAATTAGCAAGATATTTGCCTCGGCAAGTTCTCAACCAGTGGGATGAAATATTTTATTCTCGGTAAAATTTTGACATAAATACATTAGTTGCTAATTCCTTCACAATAGCCTTCCATTATTGTATGTCCAACTTCATTCTAAATCATGGCTCTGCCTCATAGGCGCGTCATCCTCTCATAATAAAAGATCATGTTAAGACCAATACGCATGTGTAGAAGGTAAAAGTAAAAGATAATTTATATTCTTTAAAAAATTACCCTCAATATTTAAACATGTGTAGAAGATCAAGAATAAAATGAACTCTCTTTTAGACATTGATTCATTATAAATGTTCAAAATTGAAACTCTCTTCCAAATAATTAGCAAGCTATTCAGATGTGCAAGTTCTCAACCAGGGATGAAATATTCGCTTCGAACTAAAATTTTGACATAAATACATTAATTGCTAACTCCTTCACGATAACCTTCTATTATTGTATGTCCAACTTCATTCTAAATCATGGCTCTTGTCTCACTGTGCTCGCCATCCTCTCTCATGATAAAAGATCTTTGTTATGACCAATATGCGAGTCCATGAAGAACTCATCTTGACATAGCAAGAAATATTACTATTTTCCTAGGAAATTAATGATGCCAAAATAATCATGTAACGCTCCTACTTATTGGTGAATATCAAGCAAGTTCATCAAGATAACAATTGTCCATGTACTTTCTTCTTGAGGCATAATGGTTAATACTTGGTGAATATCAAGGCAAGTATGAACAAATTCAAGGTGTAAAATTTTATTTTTACATTTTTTGAGAGATGGTTATAACATTTATCAAGATCAAACAAATAAGAAACACAATAGAAAATATGTATGAAAAGACGAAGAAGACAAACTAAGATTACTATTTATAAAACCAAGTGTAGAGACGAGAAAATAAGAGTGTCTATTATCAGAGGTGATATTGCAAAGGCAAAAGAGCAGACGTCAACTTTTTTTCATCTTTGTATTTATGCTTTGGAGCATCCTCGGCTAGCACAACCACATGTTGTCCATGCTTGTGGCCGGAAATGAAATTTAACCAAACCATTGAAAATATCAATAATTAATTTATATCATAAAACTATATTTTTCCATAAATTGATTTTAGAGAAATGGAAAACTACCAATTTGGCGGTGAGGGGAGAAATAAGGAGGAGCTCAAAAATTTTAATGGAAAAGAGTATAGCCAGAAAATGGTCATTTTGATCAACTCCATGGGGAAAGAAGGAGAAAGGTGAATTGCATATTTTATACTAATTCACTCGTAATAATTGCAAGAGAGAGGAGGTATTTTCATCAATTCCTAAATGCATGAGAACGTTTCTTAGACAGGGAGAGATGGTGAAAATATTTAATTAATGACTTTCATGTATAAAAGTAACAGTAATAGTAAGAATTGAAAGGACTTGTGAAATAGTGAAGAGAGTGGATGGAGGAGGTCATTTAAGATATTAAATACTGACCATAAAGGAATTTAATTAAGAAAATTATTAATACAATAATTATAAAAATAATAATTGTTCTCATTTAAGTATGCATGTATGTTCATGTATATATGTGTTTTATTATGATGTTTTGGAGGATGTATGTATGTGTTCTATTTATGTATGCATGTGTTTTGGAGGGTACTTTAGGAAGAAATGCTTTAACATGCCAATCCACTTTTATAATAGTATCACACACACACACACACACACACACACACACACGAGTATAATATACGTGTGTTGCACGATATAATTATGTTTCAAAGCAAAAATAATAATCTAAGTAATGTGTCATATTTTCGTGAGTATTTACTTACAGTTTGGATCCTCTACAATGAATAATAATTAGTTATTAGAGAGACTCCAATTATCTTAGACCACTTTCCGGATGGGACATATGAATTCTTTGTCTTTCCTTTTTGACTAATCTTTTACATTCTAAATGGGCTCAGCTCATAGTATTGTTTTATTTGTATATTTGGAGGTTTTATATATTAGTCCCTTAAATCTTTCATGTTTTGCAATAAGCTCCTCAAATCATTAAAATCAATTTTAGATCTTCTCATTTTTAATTTATTTACTCTAAAATTAACCCTAAAACCATTGAAATTGCTATTAAATCCCTAATTCTCACAAGTTATTTCAAATTAATCGCTCAAATTGCTACATCTACTCTTGATTGGAGGGATTAATTTTAAAATAATTTAATAATTTGGTGTCATAATAGGAATTTCACAATATATGATGTCGTTTCAAGTTTAACAATTCACATTAGCTAATACATCATGTTAACATTGCCAAAGAACAGTTTTAAGAGAGCGGATAAGACACGCGACTTGTAATGCAAAGTATAATTCAACTTGTAATGATAAGACACGACTTGTGATATACGACTAGGACAAGTTGTTAATTACTTAGACCAATGTGGCATGCTTTCTAATACTTCACACCATAAACAAATTAAACATGTTTTTCCCCATTTTCTTTTTCCAGATCTAATGGCTGCCAAGAATGGAAGCAACATTAACGGTTCACCTAGCCATGAGGATGACAACAATCTATATTTCAAATCTCAAAGAATAAGAAGTATCGGTGTCAATAATATCGAACAATTAAAGGAGAGATTACCATTCGTATTATTGGTTGAGGACCTCGAGTTTGTGCACGATATTGTTGATTGCCATAAAACCACGGAGAAGGTTCTTCTTGGGGTTCGATAAAGCGGTGTCTACCCTCTTTACTCCTCCATCGATCGATTACGCCCGCGACTCGTTTCCCTCTCGATACCATGAGAAAGTATTAGAGAGAGATGGTGAATATGATCGACTTGCCTTGACCCTAGCATGAGCCGATGATTGTATATATAGAAAGGATATTACAGATTTACATAAAGACCCTCTATACAATGATATCATACGGGTTAAGTACAATTAGCTATTAGGAGGGTTCATGATTTCTAGTGGATGATTAAGACATGTTTATAGGTTGATTGTTGGGTTTCATGTCGAGTATAGTCCCACATACTAGGAAGAGTAATAAATTTAAATAAAACATTAATCTAAGATGGAATGGATAAACTAATTCTAGGTTAATTTAATTGACTACATTGCGGCCTGATTGCTCCCCTACGGTCCATACTTGTGCTTAAAATAACTCTTAAGTTTGTACTGGGAATTGTTTAAGGAATCCCAATATCTCTAATAAAAAAAAAAAAAAAAAAAAGAGTAAACGCGAATGAGACTATAAGGGGAAGTCTTAAGTTATATATATAGTAACCAGATGCTTATGGGAGCATCACGTCACTAGTCGCAAGCGCACAACCGACACTTCCCTATTTCTAAAATTTTTCGAACATTTTTAGAAGAAAGAGCACGAGCGCTTGACGATTTTTAGGAATCAATGACACACAATTCAGTAAATAAAAAAAGTATAATAATTGGCTAATATATAGCCAAGGAGAAAAAGAATCGACTCATATAGTTTTTGAAGAAAAAAAGGTGACCATACGTACGGTGAATTTGAAAGCACTCATCATGGAGACAAAATTGTGTGGGTGACGTGATGCGGAATAATGAATTTTTTTTGAGAAAAAGCGGAATAATGAATTTGATGAAGTGGCGGGCTAAAGCCAGAGACATGACAAAGATATCAATCCCATGCGCATGTAGTGTGTATGCATGTGTGGTCAATACTTTCTTTGTAGAGATACAACATGTAGCACGTGATACTTAGTCTACACATGTTGTGTAGTGTTCACGACTTTTTGTCCAAGTATATCTTAAGGTTTTTGTATCCGGAGATGTGATAGACAAAAGTCATGAAATAAATGAGCTATGTCGAGCGCGTGCGGGGGTATATATATATATATATATATATATATATATATATATATATATATATATATATATATATATATATATATATATATATATATATATATATATATATATATATATATATATATATATATATATATATATATATATATATATATATATATATATATATATAGGGTAGGGTTACAATACACTTAGGGTGTAACTAACTTAATTACACTCACTTGTAAAAGTACATGTTTGAGTGTAGATATTAACGATCAACATCGTTTATTGTGATCTATGTGTTCAAAACTTCACGGAGACTAAAAATCACATAGATAAGATTTTTCTAGTACATGTTTGAGTGTAGATATTAACGATCAACATCGTTTATTGTGATCTATGTGTTCAAAACTTCACGGAGACTAAAAATCACATAGATAAGATTTTTCTAGTTTATACATTTAATGACCTAGAAATGAATGGTCTGTAACGGTCTAAAATACTTATTATTTTGAGTTGCTTGAATTATAGGATAGAACATCCCAAACCACATGATTTTTGATCCACGCTCATTTGGTGACATGTAGATCACAATGAATGGTATTGATCGTTAATATTGATGGTCAAACATGTATTTTTAAAGATAGGTGTAACTAAGTTAGTTACACCTTAGGTGTATTGTAACCCTACCCATATATATATATATATATATATATATATATATATATATATATATATATATATATATATATATATATATATATATATATATATAGTGCGATGGTTACTTGTAGGACATATTATTTTTTTCTTTTGAATTTTCATAATAAAATTTTCGCTTTATATATACAAAAATATCAATTCGATTTTACAAACTTTTTCAAAACTAATAAGATAGAATTTTGTGAATATATATGGTAAAATTAAAAGATAATTTATATTCTTTCACAAATTTATCCTCAATATTTAAACATGTGTAGAAGATCAAGAATGAACATGAACTCTCTTTTGGACATTGATTCATTACAAATGTTTAAAATCGAACTCTCTTTCAAATAATTAGCAAGATATTTGCTGTGCAAGTTCTCAACCGATGGGATGAAATATTTTATTCTCGAAGTAAAATTTTGACATAAATACATTAGTTGCTAATTCCTTCACAATAGCCTTCCATTATTGTATGTCCAACTTCATTCTAAATCATGGCTCTGTCTCATAGGCTCGTCATCCTCTCTCATAATAAAAGATCATCGTTAAGACCAATACATGTGTAGAAGATATATGGTAAAAGTAAAAGATAATTTATATTCTTTAAAAAATTACCCTCAATATTTAAACATGTGTAGAAGATCAAGAATAAAAATGAACTCTCTTTTAGACATTGATTCATTATAAATGTTCAAAATTGAAACTCTCTTCCAAATAATTAGCAAGCTATCTGTATGTGCAAGTTCTCAACCAGTGGGATGAAATATTTTATTCTCGAAGTAAAATTTTGACATAAATACATTAGTTGCTAATTCCTTCACAATAGCCTTCCATTATTGTATGTCCAACTTCATTCTAAATCATGGCTCCTGTCTCATAGGCTCGTCATCCTCTCTCATAATAAAAGATCTTTGTTAAGACCAATACGCATGTGTAGAAGATATATGGTAAAAGTAAAAGATAATTTATATTCTTTAAAAAAATTACCCTCAATATTTAAACATGTGTAGAAGATCAAGAATAAAAATGAACTCTCTTTTAGACATTGATTCATTATAAATGTTCAAAATTGAAACTCTCTTCCAAATAATTAGCAAGCTATCTGTATGTGCAAGTTCTCAACCAGCGGGATGAAATATTCTGCTTTCGAACTAAAATTTTGACATAAATACATTAATTGCTAACTCCTTCACGATAACCTTCTATTATTGTATGTCCAACTTCATTCTAAATCATGGCTCTTGTCTCACAGGCTCGTCATCCTCTCTCATGATAAAAGATCTTTGTTATGACCAATATGCAGGTCCATGAAGAACTCATCTTGACATAGCAAGAAATATTACTATTTTCCTAGGAAATTAATGATGCCAAAAATAATCATGTAACGCTCCTACTTATTGGTGAATATCAAGCAAGTTCATCAAGATAACAATTGTCCATGTACTTTCTTCTTGAGGCATAATGGTTAATACTTGGTGAATATCAAGGCAAGTATGAACAAATTCAAGGTGTAAAAATTTTATTTTTACATTTTTTTGAGAGATGGTTATAACATTTATCAAGATCAAACAAATAAGAAACACAATAGAAAATATGTATGAAAAAGACGAAGAAGACAAACTAAGATTACTATTTATAAAACCAAGTGTAGAGACGAGAAAATAAGAGTGTCTATTACTGTAGGTGATATTGCAGTGCAAGAAAGAGCAGCACGTCAACTTTTTTTTCATCTTTGTATTTATGCTTTGGAGCATCCTCGGCTAGCACAACCACATGTTGTCCATGCTTGTGGCCGGAAATGAAATTTAACCAAACCATTGAAAATATCAATAATTAATTTATATCATAAAACTATATTTTTTCCATAAATTGATTTTAGAGAAATGGAAAACTACCAATTTGGCGGTGAGGAGAGAAATAAGGAGGAGCTCAAAAATTTTAATGGAAAAGAGTATAGCCAGAAAATGGTCATTTTGATCAACTCCATGGGGAAAGAAGGAGAAAGGTGAATTGCATATTTTATACTAATTCACTCTGGTAATAATTGCAAGAGAGAGGAGGTATTTTCATCAATTCCTAAATGCATGAGAACGTTTCTTAGGCAGGGAGAGATGGTGAAAATATTTAATTAATGACTTTCATGTATAAAAGTACTTGATAATAGTAAGAATTGAAAGGACTTGTGAAATAGTGAAGAGAGTGGATGGAGGAGGTCATTTAAGATATTAAATCTGACCATAAAGGAATTTAATTAAGAAAATTATTAATACAATAATTATAAAAATAATAATTGTTCTCATTTAAGTATGCATGTATGTTCATGTATATATGTGTTTTATTATGATGTTTTGGAGGATGTATGTATGTGTTCTATTTATGTATGCATGTGTTTTGGAGGGTACTTTAGGAAGAAATGCTTTAACATGCCAATCCACTTTTATAATAGTATCACACACACACACACACACACACACACACACGAGTATAATATACGTGTGTTGCACGTATATAATTATGTTTCAAAGCAAAAATAATAATCTAAGTAATGTGTCATATTTTCGTGAGTATTTACTTACAGTTTGGATCCTCTACAATGAATAATAATTAGTTATTAGAGAGACTCCAATTATCTTAGACCACTTTCCGGATGGGACATATGAATTCTTTGTCTTTCCTTTTTGACTAATCTTTTACATTCTAAATGGGCTCAGCTCATAGTATTGTTTTATTTGTATATTTGGAGGTTTTATATATTAGTCCCTTAAATCTTTCATGTTTTGCAATAAGCTCCTCAAATCATTAAAATCAATTTTAGATCTTCTCATTTTAATTTATTTACTCTAAAATTAACCCTAAAACCATTGAAATTGCTATTAAATCCCTAATTCTCACAAGTTATTTCAAATTAATCGCTCAAATTGCTACATCTACTCTTGATTGGAGGGATTAATTTTAAAATAATTTAATAATTTGGTGTCATAATAGGAATTTCACTAATTTGAGAGACTAATTTCAAAGTAAGTAAGAAGTTAGCGGCCTAATAGTAATATGAAATATTTTAAGGAGTAATATTGAAAAAAGCCATTATTTTTATTATTGTTTTGGACAAATGGGTTGTTGCAAGTATCATTCAACCATGTCTTCTATCTCTGTTCACATGAACAAAGAGGGAGAGGGAGAAGAGGCAGATGGTTGGTGCAACCACTTCTGTTCTCATGAATCCGTAATGGAGATCTTTTGAATTTGGTGGTTTCTCCTACTGGATGAGTTTATAGTTGGTCATTAAGAAGACTCTTTAATTATAGCAATGAATGATTCAATATTTTCTAGATAATATGTGCAATAAGTGCAAGGTCATTAGCAAAATGAACTTCCATTTGTAAGATTCGAATTCTCATTTTGCATGATTCAGAACACAATCATTTCCATATACAAAAGTTATTTCTGTTATGCATTTATCGAATTCTTTTGTAAACAAAGATTTTTAGGTATAATATGGATGAAATTAGCATGCAACTATATTTTATGTGTATTAAATATGGAGAAACAGGTAAAAGGTATCTTCACATACAACACAAAACATTTCCTGTTATTCATCGGCAACGCAGCAAGTCCCTTGTTAATACTCTTGAACTGCATGAACATTCCCATCTTGAGTCACTGCAATGGTAGGTTTCATATGCAGCAGATCCACCTGCAATAGCCTCCTCCTCCCCATCAATAACCACAATGGATACCCCTCCTCACCTATTGCCGCCATAGTCGCTTCTGTTGACATCGCATTTGTCGTCAGCTCTATTAACCGCTTTGTCCGATGTTTTATTCCTCGACAACGGATTGGTTGACGTGGAGGATGGTGATTTAGTTGGCGTCAAGGATGTGGCTAATGGTGACCTCTAAGGATGTTTTTATTAGGCGACATGGATGTGGGTAATGGCAACCCTAAGAACATTTTCTATTAGGCATCACGGATATGGGTAATGACAACCCTAATAATATTTTCTATTAGGCATTTGATTGATGTCAATGTTGTGCATATATAGAAGAGAGAAGAATTAAGGTAAAAAATTGAACATATTAGTCATTAGAGGTAGGAATGGAACTTTGGGTTTAAGGTAGTAGATATATAGGAGAGGAGAATGAGTGTTATAGATGATAGAAGCTCAAGGGTTGTACGGTTTAATTTTAGATTAATGGGACATTAAGGGGAGTAGTGGTGACATTATGGTGATGATTAAATGGATAATTGGTGTGTATTCAGTAGGAATAATAAGTGTGGAGGTTACAATGGTGATGGGTGTTTAATGGGGATGTTAGAGAATTTAAATGGATAATTGTATATGCGTTCATGTATGCATGGATGGATGTGTAGTAGAGGCTAATTATCACATTATATTGAGTATATTTATGTGTTCATGTATGTATGTGTGGATGTGTTTGAGGGCATTTCGGGAAGAAATATTTTAACATGGCAACACACTTTTATAATAGTATTAGATTATATATATATATATATATATATATATATATATATATATATATATATATATATATATATATATATATATATATATATATATATATATATATATATATATAGGTATCTCACAAACGTCTATGAAGTGAATCTAAACTTTTTCATGGATTCCTCTATTTGCAATTGATAAATAATTAAAATATCTTAAAAGAAAAAGCGCTCAATTGGAGCAAAAAGATGTGTAAATGACAAATGGCTAAATTTCTCCCGAAAAAACTCTTTTAAAAAAATAACCAAAGAATCTCCAAATTAAAGCTGAATTGTTGGCTTCTATAGAGGCCACATGAATCGAATCCAAAAACTTGTACACAATCTCCAGACCGTGTAAAAGCACTGAAGATACTAATCTAAATACTAAACAAAATACACCTCAATATACTCTTACTAGAGAAATCGTGAAATGGACAAAAGCGAGAAAGAGAAACCGTTAGTCGGGAAAAGCAAAATACGGATAATATAATGTACGATGTGATGTATTGTGCTAATGCATAGTAATAATTGATGGAGGACCTCAAAAGCAAGTGATCAGCTGGCAGATCACAATCAATCAACTCCATTATTAATCCATGGTTTGAGGACATCATTGGGGATAATTTTAAGCACCAAGCTTGAGATAGATGGGGAAAAGAGGGGAGAAGATGGAATTATTTCCAAGAAAAATGAGATCTCAAGCTCAACCACCATCTCTTTCTATGCTCCTAATTGTTCTGTTCGTTACTCTACAATGCCTTCAAATTGTCTCATCTGCACTTGAAGAACAAAGCAAGGTAGTTTGTTCATCTAAAAAGTTTGGCAAAAACTTCCTCATCTATGCCCTGTTATAAAACTGTTAATTTTACAGCGTGTTTTCGTTGTTCATACATACATCTGAGTAGAAATTTGCACTCAGATAAATGTCTAGATAAACGTCTTCATTTCAAATATACAAATTTTGGTAGTTGAAAAGAAGAAGACAAAAAAGATTGTTCTTGGATAGAATGAAAATCTAAATTTTATTATCAATAACCTAGAATTGTTCATGCATACGTACGTATGTTCAGATATTTGAAAACCAAATTCCATTAAAAAACTCAAAAGTTAATTAATATTTGGCGGAGAAGGTGGTTTTGTTTAACTTTTTATATAAAGGGTGTCTTATAACTACGTATAGATGGATTTTTTTTTTTTTTGTAATTCACCCTTTTTTTTATATGTATGAAATAGTTAATTTGTCAAATATTTTTCATTTTATAGTGAATTTTGATTGAACATTGTTGTTGAACTTGAAACTGTAACAAGCTTCAGTTGTACCTTGTTTATTTGGGAGAGAAACAACACGAAGATCCAGACGTCGTCACGGCATCGCACCATGATATACTCACTTCTGTGCTTGGGAGGTAATACTTTCATGTAAATCTCATATGAAGGCACAATTTACTTTACCCTCAGATTAAGATTCGGATTAGTCATCCCAATATTAGGGATTGATCGCATGTTTATTTGACCCTATAGGTTTGCCACCAACATTGGATTGGGTCATAGGTTTGTACCATTTTTGTGATATCTATCAAATATTTAATTCATCCTTGTTATTGACCTTATCATAATTAGGGATTCGAATCCTCTCCCCTACAAAAAATAGTGGAGAGAACACTACCCTCATCACAATCATTGATTTGTGTAGTTAATTGTCGTGATTTGTCTTTGAGTACAAATTAGAAAATGAGTGCAATTCATGGAGAATATAGTGAGTGCTATATTTAGAATAAATCACAACCGTCCACAAGACAAATCAACAATTGTTTATAAGATTTTTGTAGCGGAACGAATCCAACATCCAAGTTTTCTAAATAGGCATTATTTGATTGGAGTAGAAAAATTGAGAAAAGGGTTCTGTTCGACCATTCCCCACCTAAGAAAATGATTTCCCAACATGTTTGCTATTTTCACTATTTGGATGAGCAAAAATTGGAAAAATAAATTTTCCCAAACAACCTATATTTTTCATAAAGTTTGGAATTCCATTTCCAAGCTTGGAAAAGTGATTTTAATATTAAAATATTCATAAAGTGGGTGAGAATTTTATGAGTTGAATTTTTGCCAATAAAATATAAACAAGAATGTTGAATAAAGTTTTCCTTAGTTTTATGTTTTCTCATGCTTTCATTTCATGCCAAACTTGAAAAATTAAATAAACTCAATTCCTCTAATTTTGTTTTCCAAGAAAACTCTAAACCAAAATGGATTTTGATTTTTAATCTTAAAACACTTTTTCAATATGGCTAAATTACCAAATGATAATTGTTTTGTAACAACTCTTTACCAGTTTCAGTATTTTTTTACTTCGACAACCTTTCAGTATTAAAATCTACAAAATGTTCAATTTGGTATTAGTTTTCGCTGCAGGCAAAAATCTCACCCAAAAAATTTGGGGAATTTGATATTAAAAGTCCCTCTCTCCTTTTCTTTTTCTTCTTTGCGAGTTAAAAAATGAGGGAATTTGACAATTTAATGGTTAGTTTAGCTCATGCCCTCATACACACTTAGTGGATTTTAAAAGAAGAAAAAATGGTTAGTTTAACAATTAAATTGACAATTTAATGTTCAATTTTTCTTCAGCGACAATGGAAAAACGGTTACTTACACACTTAGTGGATTTTCAATACCTAAAAAATCAAACCGATAAAGGCAAGTTAAAAGAACTGAAATTTACCTCTCTCCTTTTCTTTTTCTTCTTCTACGAGTTAAAAAATGAGGGAATTTGATAATCTAATTGTTAGTTTAACTCCTGCCCTCTCTCTCTTTGATTTGTACCACGTCATGTAAATCCTGTCATATCAATTTTTCTCCAGCAACGATGAAAAATGGTTACCTACACACTTAGTGGATTATTAATACCGAAAAAATCAAACCGATAAAGTAAGTTAAAAGAAATGCTAAATTGCACTAAAATACCTTATGCTTCACTAATTTGGCACTTATATATACTCTCAATTAGTTTTTGAAGTGTTTATATACTGAGTTGTTTAAAATTAGCACTTTAGTACCCTCTGTTGTGCAAATATGAATATTTTCATCGAAAGTTCTCCAATAACAATTATATACTAATTTTATAACTTTTAATTATTAAATTTGCTGAACTTACTGTTAAATCTATTCAAATTCTATTTTTCAACTAAAATCGAATATGTTTAAACTATAATTTGGGTAGGATTAATAGTAAATTTAATAAATAGTAATGACTAAAAGCTCTAAAATTAACATGTCAATGCTATATGAGAACTTTCGTGTGAAAATCTTATGTTTGCATAACGGAGCATACTAAAATGCTAATTTTAAATAACTCAGATACATAAATGCTCTGAAAAATAACTGAGGGTGTATATAAATGCTAAATGAGTGAAACATAGGGTATTTTAGTGCAATTTGGCCTAAAAGAAATAACAATTTGGTAATTTTCCTATATTTATGGAAAAACAGGACCACCGGTGATCATAACTCTCACACTAACCTGTCGATCTCTTCGACCGGAAAAATACCCGCCCCTTCTCGATCTCGTTCTCTCAAACTCTCGATTTCTCGGTCTCCATCTCCGCCGCCGCTGCCGACTGAGATACCCGTCCCCGGTCGATCTCCTCATCGCCATCCAAATCCAGGCAAGTTCCGTTGCCCTAGCCCTAAATTCTTTAAACAAAGTTAGTGACTCGAGATGTCAGAGGGACATAAACGTAATAAACTCAATATCCGCAGTTGATAACAGTGAACGCGAACTGGGAACGGATCCAGACGCTAAGAGGATAATCTATTGATTGTTCCTTGAATTTTTGAAAAAAATGGGCTTAACATAATTCTAATAGATATTGTTGGAATATAATGCTTTTATTGCTTCATGTTATTAAATGTACTTAATTTATAGTCATATCATCCGTACACGTTCTTGTATTTTTGGGTGCGTAGTTTGATACTGGGCATCTATTTGAATAATTTAACATATATCCATAATTATATATATAAAAAATAAATGACCTTATTACGCATGCAAATTGTAGTAATTAAGATGGAATATAACAGAAAAATACAATATAATCAACTTATTGCAGTACTTAAGAGTAAAGTATGGAGCCAATTACTCTAAAACTTCAACTATTTGATAAGGTTCTCAACTTTTACTTCACTCTTTTTGGTTCTACTAAGCTGGGGCTATATTTACACATGATATCAACCGATCATGTATAATGCCAGATTTAAATTAACAAGTTGTTCAATATGTATGATTTAAAAGCCATTCCAGAAATCTTCATTTAGCATTCATCTTAATTTGTTCATTTATTTTTATAATTTGCACAACACTTTTTTCATTTTCAGCAAGGAGGATGCTCTTAGGTCCATTGCCTACAGCTATAGGCATGGATTCTCTGGGTTTGCAGCAACTCTCACAGAATCTCAAGCAAAACAAATTGCAGGTTCAAAAAAATTCATAATCTTTTGAGTAACCGGGGCAAGATGCCCGGTAACTACATGATTTAAACAAAATATTTTTATAATCACCATCCCAACTGGGATTTTTCCGAGTCTTAAATGTGAATTATTTTTTTGTTCAATTTCCAGAGCTCCCTGAAGTTGTCAGCATTGTGCCTAATCGCAACCTCCATTTGCATACAACCCGAAGCTGGGACTTCATGGGACTTGGGCTCGACCATAACCACAAACTGCCTGAAAACTTACTGCACAAAGCGAATCATGGAGAGGGTATTATCATCGGCATTGTTGATTCAGGTCAGTCCAATTTCAATTAGCTACATAAATTTCGATACTGTATCACAAAATTTGACCATAACAGATACTACTCATTATCCCATTTAACTTGCTGAATTTTGGCACTGATACGAACAATTTAATCAATGTACTGCATCTGCCAACATGTGCTTTCTCTTATGTATGTTTTAATTGAAGGAAAGAATAATCTTAGCCCATTTTACTAATGAAGAAGCAAAATAAAAAGAAGCGCAAGAGTCATTTGAGTAGTAAGTTGTTGCATGATATTATCTTGATCTCATTAAGAGGCAATACATAATATGATTATATATTGCTACAATGTTTAGAGTCAAAACTGATTACCGAAAGTCCTGTAATCTGGGACGACAACTGGGTTGGTTAGTTTGGTGCCTGTCGAATCCAAAATTTTCCGTTTTGTATAAGCCAAAAATTTGATGTAGTCCGGTTAGGGCTGCAACTAGATCTAATCTTTTTTTTTTTTTTGAAAAAACAACTAGATCTAATCTAAGAGCCACAAAAAGAAAAGAGAGAACACAAATATAACAGCCGTAGCCAAAAACTGGGTTTCTTATTCTCCAAAACTGCTTTTCTACATCCAGAAAAGAGTCTTTTATAGACTTGAAAATAAAAGGTAAAAGATAAAAATAATATTTTTTTACCAAAAATAGAAAAATGCTAAAAACTTGAAAATATCCTTCTACTGGGAAATAAGATCCTCCATATCCAATCTCAGCAAAAATGGAACTCATTTGCTCCTTTGAATTAGCCAGTCAAAACCTGCTTAAAATAGAAAGAAAATCTTTTAACGCGATTTTGATACCCAAAAAGATGGAATTCCGCGGTTTCGGCGGAGCTCAACAATGTTTCCTTCGACATCCTAGTTGACCCTGACGATTTTGCGAGAGCTTCGAAATGACTGGTCTTTTTGCGTGATTCCAGCTGTTTGAAGTTCTACCGAGTTTGACCCTTATAGGGTCAAGCTAGTCCATAAAAGCTAGAGCCATCTTTAGGGTTGCATCATCCTCTCCGACCTAAAAAGAGCTTGACGCCGAGTTGGCTGCATCAAAATCCATGCCTGGTCTATTTAATAAACAGTTGAGATACCCTTATCTATACCTACATCCCTACTGGGTGTATTCGACCCGTTAACCCCGTTAATATGCCATCGAGTCGGGTACACGTTTTTAAATTTACATATTTTTGTGATTTCAAAAATGTTAAAAGGACTTTGCCAATATGCTAAACTCCAAGGTTGTGAAGGTTAGGAGTTATGATTTTTTACTCTAGCATGCCCCTGCAAGTTGAGGGCTCTTTCATAGACTGAAAACTGAATTCATTGAGAGGTATCTTTTACTATATCCGCTTTAGAAATTCATGGCCAGTAGTAGCATTCGAACTTGGGTTACTCTGCCACTACCCAAACTTGGGTTACTCTGCCACTACCCAAGTTTTGGTTTTTATATAGAGAAATTGGTTTTTATATAGAGAAAATTTTATATGCCTAGCACCTGACCAGTAAACTTTTGATAAACACTAATTACAAATGATTAGTACTTGACTTGATTAGTACTTAAGTTGAGAGGGTCAAATACATAGCCATGGATTCAGACCCTCTCCATTACTAAAAAGTCGGGGAGTCCACTACTTTAGTTATATTGATTGATTAATAGAAGGTTGTGATTTGTCTTATTGAGTGTAAAATAGAAATGAGTGTAATTCATGGGGATATGTTTAGTGTTACTTTCGAAATGGATTATAATTGTCCATCATCATTCATTAAATAATCAACGATTTGTCTTAAAAGCAGAGACCTCTCCGCTACTTTATGATAGCGGAGCGGATCCAAATCCTACATACCATTAGCTAACCCATTGTGTATGTGATTAGATGGATTGATCCGATTTCAATCTATATTTTATTAGACTTATTATCACGTTAGTTAAGTTGAGCCGACAGTTTGTAACCTGTTTGGCACTTCTATCTCTGAATTTAAATGAGTTGTGGATGATGCATGCAACACAGTTAGTTTATCCTCCATAAAATTTTGATAAAATTGGCCTGAGACAAGTGAAAATGCCTAATTCATTGATAATCGTCAAAATTTTCAAACTCCAGGTGTATGGCCAGAGTCAAAAAGCTTCGACGATGCAGGCTACAGCCCGATCCCCTCTCGATGGCGAGGCAAATGTCAAGTCGGCCAAAACTTCACCCTCCAACACTGCAACAAGAAAATAATCGGAGCTCGATACTATACCGCTGGCACACCCGACGAGGACCTCCAAAACGATTTCCTGTCCCCTCGAGACAGCAATACCCATGGGACCCACACGGCCTCCACCGCTGCTGGCAACATAGTTCCCAACGTCAGCTTCAACGGCCTCGGAGCGGGGACCGCGAGAGGAGGAGCTCCTCGTGCTCGTCTGGCTATCTATAAGGCGGCGTGGGGCGAGCAAGGATTCACTCCGCTCGCCGCTGGAGTGAAGGCGGTCGATGATGCGATTCATGATGGGGTTGATGTGCTGTCGCTATCGCTTAGTTGGGGTTTGTTGGATTACCCGTACGCAACGCTGCACGCTGTTGAGAAGGGGATTACGGTTGTATTTGCTGGAGGGAACAGCGGTCCTGGACCACAGACAATAGAGAGTGATGCTCCGTGGGTTGTTACAGTGGCGGCAAGCACATTGGATCGATCTTTTCCGACTATGATTACTCTTGGAAATAATCAACAATTTGTGGTATGTGAGTTTATTCTTAATGGTTCATAGAGCTTGGAATTAGTTGAAGCTAACTTGTTTTGTTTCTGCGTAGGCTCAGTCCATGTCTACTAGTATCAAGGGTGCCGACACTTTCTCCGATATAATTCTTGACACCAGGTACTATAATTGAAATTGCCACCGACTTTAGCCACATAATTTCCCAATATGCTGTTTGGGAATCAATTCAATGAAGGGTTACAGAGAAGTAATTCTTTCTTAAAATGTTAAATCACAAAAATTAAGACATGAAATAAAATGAGTCAATCTGTATTTGAGGTAGTCTGTCTTGACTTTCCAGACACAAAAATTACAAAAGGATAAGAATAATCCTTCTAGACAGGTTAAAAATAGTTAACCTAAACAATATTATGTTCCCGTCACATTGGGATGTGAGAATTGTGACAGTAAAATACTTTTTTTTGCCCTTATGAGCGAAGAGCATAAAGTTAACCTATGATAAAATTTATTTGCACGTTACATCTTAACCCACTGTGAAAAACAATGTTTTCGGTTCAGACGATGTCATTTTTAATAAATTTATAAGTCGGAGATATAAGTGGTTTTACTTCATAGTACAATATCTAAGCTTTTCATAATATGTTTTTCTTTATGTATTGTAGTTGCGATCTTAGTCTTGCGAACCGTACTGAAAATATTGCCGAGAAGATCGTGCTTTGTTCTCCTGACGATGCCAACTTAGTCGCAAGCTTGCCCTCTGTATATGTACAAACTGCAATAGCTAATATGCTACAAATTGGGGCTAAGGGTGTGATTGTTGCACATTACGATGACGATAATGTTGATGCTACGATGGAGTGCCTATCGATCCCATGCGTGCATATAGACTTTGAAGCTCGAGGAAAAATTTATACATATATAGGCAGTACAAGGTAACACTTAATCTCTCCCCCTTTTCCTTTCACTTTTGGCCATTTGTTCTTTGCAACTGAAGTATTATGGATGTTTGGCTAGCAGAACCCCAAAGGTAAAGATATCACCAACACGAACTATTGTAGGAGACATCATTCTTGCACCTAAGATTGCTGCTTTTTCTTCAAGAGGACCAAGCGCAGCGTTCCCTGGATTGATCAAGGTATCAATATCTCAAACATTAGCTAGATACTTTTAAATCAGAAAACTTAGTAGATTTTTTTTTGGGGTATGTTTGGCAGCCTGATATTGCTGCCCCTGGGAATAATATCCTGGCTGCAAGGCGGTGGTTATTTCTTCGATTCAGGAACCTCTATGGCATGCCCGCATGTAGCAGGAATCGCTGCATTGTTGAAGTCCCTCCACCCTGATTGGTCTCCTGCAGCTATAAAATCAGCACTTGTGACAACAGGTAAATTATTCATAGATATAGTAAATTTTACAAAACTAACACGACCGATCAGAATACAAATCTTATAAAGACATCTCATATAGAAATGAAGTGTTTTGAGCCATAAAGGCGATAGCTGAAAGTTCCACAGTGTCTCCTACATTCCCAGTGAATAGCTCACAAGATCCTGGTCTGATACTATGAGGACATTCTGATAAAATTTATTCTGAATCTGTTTAGAACTTTGCAGGAAACTATTGTGAACCATTTTTATTAGAGAAAACTACCGCAAACTCTAAAATCAATAGAAAAACCTCTCTGAGGGCATTAGGAATTGTATTAAAATGAATAAAATTTTGCCTAATTAATGATTTTAAGGTTAAGGATGAGGGCAAATTTGTTGAAAAAATGTCACATGCATATCACATTTTACTGGAAGTTAGACAATAGATAAACTTTTTCTAATAAAATAGTTTAGGACAATTTTCTATGAATCCTGGTCTTTGCGAAATTCACACAGCATATACAGTCAAGTTTACAAAGGATTAGTTTGGCACCTAGCCTGAAGTCAGTTTTGGCCTAAACCAGTTTACTTCTGAATCGGTGGAGGTGGACCAAAACAAAACCAGTTTAAGACCAAAAAGTGACATAATGAAACCAAATTAAGGACTGCTCCATTTCTTGCCAAACTAGAGACGAGACCTAAATTAGTTTTGTTTTGGTAAACCAGTTAAAAAGGATCCTAAAAGAAATCTATCTTGTGTGTTATTTTGAAGCATCCACCAGCGATGCATATGGGGAGCCGATAGCAGCAGAGTCTTTTCCAAGGAAGCTCGCTGACCCATTTGACTTTGGTGGCGGCCATGTGAACCCCAACGCAGCTGCAGATCCTGGTCTAGCCTATGACATTAACCCAAAGGATTTCTTCAAATTCTTCAAATGTGCGGGTATTGATTGTAATAAAGCAATGAGTAATCTTTATGACCTAAATCTCCCATCAATTTCCATTCATGATCTTAAAACTGCTAAGACAGTATCAAGAACAGTTACCAATGTGGGCAAGGTTGCCTCAGTGTACAAAGCAGTTGTTCAAGCTCCAATTGGGCTTAAAATGGTGGTTAAACCTTCAGTTTTATATTTTAACGCGTCGATGAAAATGCAAACCTTCAACGTTTCTTTTGTTGCAACGAGAAAGGTGCAAGGGGACTATAGTTTTGGGAGCTTGACTTGGGTTGAGGATCATGGGACTCACTCGGTTAGGATTCCAATTGCGGTCCGTAGAGTGATTATGGACTCATACTCGGATGTTGGAAATTAGAGTTTAGGTGCACATGTAAGTAATATGCCGCTGTTGGCTGCTAAATAATGCTCAGATGTTGGAAATTTGAGCTTAGGTGCACATGTAAGTAAGATGCCGTTGTTGGCTACTAAATAAATGATGTTTGTGTATGTTAGTGTATGTTTATGTTAGTGTATGTTTATGTTAGTGTTGTTGGCTGCTAAATAAATGATGTTTATGTTAGTGTATGTTTATGTTTGGGCTTCAGGAATGAACCATGAAGATTGATTATACTTTTAATAATGTAATATTATTACATGTTTTTTATGAACATTTGGGGATTTCTTTTGAATGTAAATATAATTCAACTCCAGCAATTAATACAGAGATCCTAGCAATGTATTGCATTGACCTGATGAGCATAATACACCAGCAGGGAAAGAAGTAGGGATTTGTGCTTTTAGGTGCAAAGTTCCATCTATACCCATACACACGCAAAGTGCCCATACCCATTTTGTTGTAGGGCCCGCCTGAAAGCAAAACCTGTGTTGATTCCACACGGATCAAAAGCAAACAAACAGCTCCTTGAAGAATGAAGACCTCAAAGCACTCTGTGGAAAATGTTTTTTGAGTGGATTTTCTGTATTAGTTTCTTATTTGAAAATTGTTAAAGTGGGCGATGTGATGTACTGGGGAAAAAACAATATGTGGAAAATGTTAGGGAGAAAAGTAATATGTGAAAAATGTTATGTTGATGGTGTGATGTACTGGGGTCATGCAACGCAATAAGGGTGAATTTCACAAAACTCTCAAAAAGTTTGAAGATTTTAAAATATAGTCCAATGTGAAGCTTTTGATGGTTCCTTAGCTTCTTTTGAAGGTCCATCAACTCTAGATTGGACACGTTTACACCAACAAATGTACTATAATTATTATTTTTTCTAGAAAATGTACTATAATAATAATTATTTTTTGTTAGACAGCAGGGAGGGTGCTCTTAAGTGCATTGCATACAGCTATAGACATGGATTCTCTGGCTTTGCAACAATTCTCACAGAATCTCAAGCAAAAAGAGTTGCAGGTACAAAATTGTACATATAAATCATCCTATTAATATGTTTCCTAAATAAGTAACTCTTACTGTCTTACATGTCTTGAACGTGAATTCTTTCTTCTTGCAATTTCCAGAGCTCCCTGAAGTCATAATATAAACCGCAACATCCAGTTACACACAGGCCGAAGTAGGGACTTTATGGGACTTGGGCTCAACCAGAACTGCCTGAAAACTTACTGCACAAAGTCAATCACGGAGACGGTATAATCATCGGCGTTGTTGATTCAGGTCTGTCCAAATTTCAACTAGCTATACTGATACCGGAAAAGTCCTAAATTTCAATAATACAACTTAATCCTGGGCCAAAGTGAATGGTCATCATCGTCAAACTACAGGTAGATGGCCATAATCAAAAGTTTCGACGGCACAGGATATGGCCCAATTCCCTCTCGCTGGCAAGGCAAATGTCTAGTTGGACAAACGTTTACCCTCAAAACTGCAACAAGAAAATCCTCGGAGCTTGATACTACACTGCCGGCCTTCAGAAGAAGGACCTCCAAGGCTGTTGCTATTTGTTGGCCCATGAACTTTCGGCCCATCTGATGGAGAGGCCCAGTTCAATTCCTACTTACCTGACCCTCGGTTTCTTTCCTCTTTTAGTCCGCTGCCTTCAAAACCCTAGTTCCCTCTCCTCCCCCTTCCGACGGCTGCTTTCGAAAACCCTAGAAATCTCTCCCTCTTGTCGGCTGCCCTCTTCTATATATAGAAGGGTTGGTAGTAGCTTCGAGGGTGAGGAGATTGAAGGTGATTGAGAGGGACTTTGTGCGATCTCTCCCGTTTCTCTGTGAAGCTTTTCTCCGGTCCATTGCTTTGTGCGATCCCCTCTTTCTTTGTGAGGCGAGTTGATTTCTCCGTTTATGTCCTTGGTGGTGCACACGAGAAGGAACATCGTGATCGATTGAAGCGGGCTTAAAGCCAACGGCGACACCTTTACTCAACGGTGGTATCGAGCCTCGTTGAGTCGTCGCCGTTCAAAACCGCCGTCATTGTATTTGGATCTAGCCGAACCGCCCGCCGCCGTTCGACCATCGAACCGCCCGCCGCCGTCGCCGCCGTCGTCGGCGTGGGTAAGGTCGAAACCTATCCTAGGGTTTCGCTCGAGTAAAGGGCGTATCAATTTCGCTCTGATGATAGTTGCTCCTTTAGTTGACTCGTATCATTTTCTTCTAGTTTTTCGATATTTGGTGTTGAAATTAAAATTTCATTTGGTCGCTGAAATTAAAATTTAATTTGGTCATTTGAAATTAAAATTTCATTTGGTCGTTTGTCTTATTCTTACGTGTGAAGGATGTGCGCTACTAATCACTATGGTATGGTTCAATATGGTTTGGTTCCGTTCAACGGAAAATCGATTTTAGCATTTGGAAACAAAAATAAAATGTATTTTAATTAGTCTGGTAGAGTATTAGTTAGGACTTATTTGGCTTGACCTTGAAGAAAAATTTGAAATGAGCGAAAATGCATGTTCCACAATTTATTTGAACTTATCGACTCGTGCTTAGAAAAGTTGGAATTTTGGAATCTGCTAAAACCCTTTGGGATAAACTTGAAGAACTATATCTGAAACCTCTTTACCCGATAAAATGTTTTTGCTTGAAAAATTTTCAAATTTAGATTGGATATGTCTAAGGACATTGAGGAGAACCTAGATGTTTTCACAAAACTTATTTGGACATTAAGTTAGCAGGTGATAAACATATAGGCGAATATACTCTATTGCACTTCTAAATGCTATTCGACTCATATAGTGATGTAAAATCTGCTATTAAATATGGTAGAGATGAGGTTACCCTTGATATTGTGATCAATGGTCTTAAGAGTAAGAATTAGATTTAAAACATTCAGGGAAAATAAAAATTCGGTGAGGTTATGCATGTGAGGGTAGGCCTCGAGAATAGGTCTAATAACCAAAAGAATGCAAGTAATGGGGAATCAAGTAAGAAAAATTTGAAAATGGAAGGGGTAGATCTAAGTCCAGGTTTAAAGTTAAAAATGCTATAATTGTCATGAACCGGTCACTTTATTAAAGATTGTCCTAAACCTAAGAAATATCAACAAAATGATCATGCTAATATGGTACATGCTGTGAGGGCAAAATGGGTGAAATTTTCATGATTAATAATCTTTGTGATTATGCATATTTGAACTCGTGTTGTCCGATTCTTTGTGTAAATCAGTTGGTTATTAGACTCTGGTTGTACTTTTCATATGACTCCTTTTAAAACATGTTTTCAAACTACAAGAAAATAGAGAATGGCTTTGTGTCAATGGCAAATGAAAAGAAAAGCAATGTTTTAGGAGCTGGTGATGTATGCCTTAGGTTTTCTTAAGTTCACGAGTTTACTTTGAAGAATGTTAGGCATGTTCACGATTTAAGTTATAACTTGATTTCTTGTGCATCTCTAGAAAATGATGGTTTGGAGGAAAATGGGGTAAAGGGGTTATGAAAATTGAAAGGGTCTCTTGTTATTTTCTTCTTTGAAAAACAAAATAACTTGTATGTTTGTCATCTTGAACACAATGCTTGATCTGTTAACTCTGTGATAGGTGATAAATCTATTTTATGGCATAATAGATTAGGTCACATGAGTAATAAAGGATTAGAAATTTTGCATAAAGGAGGTCACTTTGGTAGTGATAAAATATCCACCATCCCTTTCTGTGAATCTTGTGTGCTAGGAAAACAACATAGGGTTAGTTTTCCTGTTTCTTCTTTCCTAATCGGTCTAAGTGTACTAATGTACTTGAATATTTGCATCTTGATGTGTGGGGTCCCTCTAGTGTTTCTATGGAGGGAACCAATATTTTCTTTCCATAATTGATGATTACTCTAGGAAAATTTGGGTTTTACTCATGAAACAAAAATCTGAAGTTTTTGACAAATTTAAAAACTGGAAAATTATGATTGAAAACCAAACGGGAAAGAAAATTAAAACTCTTAGGACGGATAATGGTCTTGAGTTTTGTAACAAACAATTGAATGACACATTGTGCTACTTGGGGTATTAAAAGACATAAAAGCTATTCACCACGCAATGAAATGGGGTTCTTTGAAAGGATGAATAGAACTCTCTTAGAGAGGGTGAGGGCTATGTTGGCCACATCCGGGCTCTGAAGTTAAGGGGAGAAGGCTTTGTTTGTCGCTGCGGCTTATTTGATTAATAGGTCTCATACGTTCCCTTAGGAGGAAATGCCACGAATTTGTGTTCACGGGCAAACCTCTTGATTTAAATAACTTGAGAATTTTTGAGTCTTGGCTATGTGCATCAAAGGATTGATAAGTTAGAACCTAGATCTAAGAAATGTGTTTTCTTAGGATACCGAAGGGTAAAAGGTTATAGGCTTTGGAATAAGAGTGAACAGGGTTTAAGATAGTAATAAGTAGAGATGTTGTTTTAATGAAAATGAATTTCCTTGTTTATCTTTACTGTTCCTATTTAGAAAATGATGCTCCAAATGAGGTGGAGCAAATGCCTATTATTAATCAATCTGAATTACCTCAGAAGAGAATATAATTATTGAAAATCAAGATGAGATTATTCCTAATGAGGTGGAGCATAATATGCGAGGAAATAGATAACATGCATGATTTGAATGATTATCAACTCACTAGGGATAGAAATAAAAGAACCATTAGGAAACCCGATAGATATAGAGATTGCAATTTGGTGATTGTAATATGTCAGAGTTTGCCTTTAATGTGTTTGAATCTCTTGAGTGCAATGAACCTAAGACTTATAGTGAAGCATTAAGGTCAAAATATTCTAAAGAATGGATTAGTGCTATGAAGAGTGAGATGGAATCCACGAGAATTAACCAAACATGGAAACTTGTTCCTAAACACGCTAGTTGTTACGTAGTGAATTTGTAAGTGGTCATTTAAGGTGAAACAAGAATCTGAAGGTGTTAGGTTTAAGGCTAGGTTAGTAGCTAAGGGATTTACTCAAAAGGAGGAGTTGATTATCTTTGAAATTTTTGCTCTGTTGTCAAATTCACTCTTGTTAGAATTATGCTTGCTTTAGTTGCTCATTTTAATTGGGAATTAAAACAAATGGATGTAACTCTTGCTTTCTTACGGTGACCTTGACAAAAATATTTATATGCACCAACTGAGGGCTTTGTGGACCCTAAATTGCACGATCATGTGTGTTTGTTAAAAAGGCTTTGTATGGTTTAAAACAATCACCTAGGCAATGGAATATAAGATTTGATAAATGCATGCAATCTTTAAAGTTTAAAAGGAGTTCTGTGATCATTGCACGTATTATAAGAATATAGACTACGTACTGTATTTCTTTTAATTTATGTGGATGACATGTTGATTGTTAGCCCTTGTTTGAAGTCCATTGAGCATGTTCAAAAATGTCTTTGTGAAAATTTTGACATGAAAGACTTAGGCGATGCAAAAGAATTCTAGGCATGAATATTATTAGAGACAAAAACAAATCTACGCTAGTTTTAAACCAAAGTCCATCGTCGAAAAACTTTTGAGTAAATTTGCTATGTCGATGCCAATCTGTGAATGTGCCTCTTGCTTCCCATTTTGTGTTGAGTAAGGATCAGTCCCCAAAGCTGAAATAAATAATATGAAGAATGTGCCATATTCGAATGCTATAGGATCGATCATGTATCTCATGGTTAGCACTAGACGACATTGCATATGCGATTAGTTGCTTGAGTAGATATATGTCAAATCTGGTATGCCTCATTGGAATGCCTTGAAATGGCTTTTAAGATATTTAAAATCCTCTGTGAATGTAGGATTAACCTTCTCTAAGTGTTCGAAGGTGTTAAACTAGTTGGCTATGTAGATTCCAATTATGCAAATGATAGAGATAATAGAAAATCTACTACTTCCTATGTGTTCACTTTGTGTGGCTCTTGCATAAGTTGGAAATCTCAACTACAACCCATTGTTGCTTTATCTACTCTTGAATCGAGTATGTTCTTTGAAGCTTTTAAAGAAGCTATTTGGCTTAGGGGCCTTATATCCGAAATTGGTTTTCTTGATAAAAATGTGGTTGTATTTTCGATAGTCAATCGCTATTCAACTTTGCAAAATCCTGTTTTTCATGATAGAACTAAACATATTGATGTCGATTTCATTACATTCGGATATAGTTGAAAAGAGTATTGTGAAGTTGGAGAAAATTCCCTCGAATTTAATCCGGTGACATGGGTACTAAGTGTTTGCTGTTTGAAAAATTTATCTCGTGTCAAAGAATTTTGAACTTTGACATTGGGTAATTTTTCCCTTGCTTTGTGTGTTGCCTTTGTGGCCTATTAACTTACTTTGTGTTTGTTAGTAGCTTTGTGATTTTTCCCTTTGAACTTCGATGACCGTTTGGTAGAGTTCGGTCCTTTAATGGACTTGGCATGCTTGGTGATCTTGCCCGATCTTTGTGATCCGAGTTTACTTTGTGTATTCTCTTCCATTGCTTGTATCCTCTTTGTGATAATACGGTAATGGTAATGTTATGGCGATGATGAGTCCTGGGTTCAGTATTCCTTTCTTGATTGCACTACCTTGGGCCAAAGGTGGAGATTGTTGCTATTTGTTGGCCCATGAACTTCGGCCCATCGATGGAGAGGCCCAGTTCAATTCCTACTTACGACCCTCGGTTTCTTTCCTCTTTTAGTCCGCTGCCTTCAAAACCCTAGTTCCCTCTCCTCCCCTTCCGGCCCAGTCTGCTTCGAAAACCCTAGAAATCTCTCCCTCTTGTCGTGCCCTCTTCTATATATAGAAGGGTTGGTAGTAGCTTCGAGTGAGGAGATTGAGAGGTGATTGAGAGGGACTTTGTCGCGATCTCTCCCGTTTCTCTGTGAAGCTTTTCTCCGTCCATTGCTTTGTGCGATCCCCTCTTTCTTTGTGAGAGATTGAGTTGATTTCTCCCGTTTATGTCCTTGGTGGTGCACACGAGAAGGAACATCGTGATTGAGCGGAATTCGAGCCAAGCGAAGATCCTCAACAAAGGCGATATCAATTCCGCTCGAGATTTCAACGGCCACAGGACCCACACGGCCTCCACCTCTGCTGGCAACCTAGTACCCAACGTCAGCTTTCTCTTCAAGAGGACCCAGCGCAGCTTTCCCGGGATTGATCAAGGTGTACCCATATAAGTGTTAAATATGAGCTATATACTTTTAAATTGAAAAACTTAATAGGTTTTTTGTACATTTACAGCCTGATGTTGCTGCCCCTGGAAACAATACCCTGGCTGCAATGCTTGATGGTTACTTCTTTCATACAGGAACCTCTATGGCATATGCCCGCAGGTAGCAGGAATCGCTGCGTTGCTCAAGTTTCTCCATCCTGATTGGTCTCCTGCAGCTATAAAATCTGCACTGGTTACGACAGGTAAAATATCCATAGATAGGTAAAATTTACAAATCGTACCCTAATATCCATGTGGTGCTTTGAACTATAAAGAGGATAGTTAAAAATTTCCAATCTGTCTCATACCCTCTCCAGGAGTGGCTCAAAACATCCCGTTCATATGTAGAGGTTCTGATAAACTTTGTACTCAGACTATTCGGGATTTACAAGAAACTATCATGAATTTTTCTTATTAGAAAAAACTACCACAAACTTAAAAACAACAGAAAAATTCACATGAAAACTTGAAAATTTGAGTTAAAACGAATAAAATATGCCTAAATTCGCGTTCTTAAGTGTAAGGATAAGTGCAAAATTGTTGGAAAAAGGTCACAGGTATACTGCATGATTACGGAAGTTAGATAACCGACATGATACTTTTTCTAATAAAATAGTTCAGGACAATTTTCTGTGAATCCTAATTTGTGAAATCCTACACCAGTTTACATGTGGACTGGGAGAAGTGGACCAAAACAAAACCAGTTTAAGACAAAAACTTTGCCTAATAAAATCATGATACGTCATGGTCCATTTTTTCCAGACTAGGGCCAGAACTTAAACTGATTTTGTTCCAATAAACCAATTTAAAGTGTAAGTCTGAATCTTATACATGGTCCTGCAATATGATCCTAAAAAAAAAAATCTATGTTGTATGCTATGTTGAAGCATCCTTTGTTGTATGCTATGTTGAAGCATCCCTCACCGACGCAAATGGGGGGCCAATAACAGCAGAGTCTTTGACAAGGAAGCCTGCTGACCCATTTGACTTTGGCGGCAGCCATGTCAACCCCAATGCAGCACAGATCCTGGTCTAATCTACGACATTAATCCGAAGGATTTCTTCATAAAAATGTGGTTGTATTTTCGATAGTCAATCGCTATTCAACTTTGCAAAAATCACATTTTCATGATAGAACTAAACATATTGATGTCGATTTCATTACATTCGGATATAGTTGAAAAGAGTATTGTGAAGTTGGAGAAAATTCCCTCAGAATTTAATCCGGCTGACATGGGTACTAAGTGTTTGCCTGCTGAAAAATTTATCTCGTGTCAAAGAATTTTGAACTTTGACATTGGGTAATTTTTTCCCTTGCTTTGTGTGTTGCCTTTGTGGCCTATTAACTTACTTTGTGTTTGTTAGTAGCTTTGTGATTTTTTCCCTTTGAACTCGATGACCGTTTGGTAGAGTTCGGTCCTTTAATGGACTTGGCATGCTTGGTGATCTTGCCCCGATCTTTGTGATCCGAGTTTACTTTGTGTATTCTCTTCCATTGCTTGTATCCTCTTTGTGATAATACAGGTAATGGTAATGTTATGGCGATGATGAGTCCTGCAGTTCCGTATTCCTTTCTTCAGTGCACTACCTTGGGCCAAAGGTGGAGATTGTTGCTATTTGTTGGCCCATGAACTTTCGGCCCATCGATGGAGAGGCCAGTTCAATTCCTACTTACGACCCTCGGTTTCTTTCCTCTTTTAGTCCGCTGCCTTCAAAACCCTAGTTCCCTCTCCTCCCCCTTCCGACGGCTGCTTTCGAAAACCCTAGAAATCTCTCCCTCTTGTCGGCTGCCCTCTTCTATATATAGAAGGGTTGGTAGTAGCTCGAGGGTGAGGAGATTGAGAGGTGATTGAGAGGGACTTTGTGCGATCTCTCCCCGTTTCTCTGTGAAGCTTTTCTCCGTCCATTGCTTTGTGCGATCCCCTCTTTCTTTGTGAGAGATTGAGTTGATTTCTCCCGTTTATGTCCTTGGTGGTGCACACGAGAAGGAACATCGTGACTGATTGAAGCAGGCTTCTGAGCCAAACGACGACACCGATCCTCAACAAAGGCGATATCAATTCCGCTCGAGATTTCAACGGCCACAGGACCCACACGGCCTCCACCTCTGCTGGCAACCTAGTACCCAACGTCAGCTTTCTCTTCAAGAGGACCCAGCGCAGCTTTCCCGGGATTGATCAAGGTGTACCCATATAAGTGTTAAATATGAGCTATATACTTTTAAATTGAAAAACTTAATAGGTTTTTTGTACATTTACAGCCTGATGTTGCTGCCCCTGGAAACAATACCCTGGCTGCAATGCTTGATGGTTACTTCTTTCATACAGGAATCGCTGCGTTGCTCAAGTCTCTCCATCCTGATTGGTCTCCTTCAGCTATAAAATCTGCACTGGTTACGACAGGTAAAATATCCATAGATAGGTAAAATTTACAAATCGTACCCTAATATCCATGTGGTGCTTTGAACTATAAAGAGGATAGTTAAAATTTCCAATCTGTCTCATACCCTCTCCAGGAGTGGCTCAAAACATCCCGTTCATATGTAGAGGTTCTGATAAACTTTGTACTCAGACTATTCGGGATTTACAAGAAACTATCATGAATTTTTCTTATTAGAAAAAACTACCACAAACTTAAAAACAACAGAAAAATTCACATGAAAACTTGAAAATTTGAGTTAAAACGAATAAAATATGCCTAAATTCGCGTTCTTAAGTGTAAGGATAAGTGCAAAATTGTTGGAAAAAGGTCACAGGTATACTGCATGATTACGGAAGTTAGATAACCGACATGATATTTTTTCTAATAAAATAGTTCAGGACAATTTTCTGTGAATCCTAATTTGTGAAATCCTACACCAGTTTACATGTGGATTGGGAGAAGTGGATCAAAACAAAACCAGTTTAAGACAAAAACTTTGCCTAATAAAATCATGATACGTCATGGTCCATTTTTTCCAGACTAGGGCCAGAACTTAAACTGATTTTGTTCCAGTAAACCAATTTAAAGTGTAAGTCTGAATCTTATACATGGTCCTGCAATATGATCCTAAAAAAAAAAATCTATGTTGTATGCTATGTTGAAGCATCCTAAGTTGTATGCTATGTTGAAGCATCCCTCACCGACGCAAATGGGGGGCCAATAACAGCAGAGTCTTTGACAAGGAAGCCTGCTGACCCATTTGACTTTGGCGGCAGCCATGTCAACCCCAATGCAGCACAGATCCTGGTCTAATCTACGACATTAATCCGAAGGATTTCTTCAAATTCGTCAAATGCACCAGTATCTATTGTAATAAAACAATGAGCAATCTATATGACCTCAATCTCCCCTCAATTTCCATTCATGATCTTAAAAGGTCTAAGACAGTATCAAGAACAGTTACCAATGTGGGCAAAGTCAATTCAGTGTACAAGGCAGTTGTTCAAGCTCCAATTGGGGTTAAGATGGTCATTAAGCCTTAGGTTTTACATTTCAGTGCGTCGATGAAAATGCAAAGCTTCAAGATTTCTTTTGTTGCGATGCGGAAAGTACAAGGGGACTATAGTTTTGGGAGTCTCACTTGGGTTGAAGATCATGGGACTCACTCGGTTAGCATTCCAATTGCAGTTCGTAGAGTGATTGTGGACTCCTACTCGGAAGTTGGGAATTAGAGTTTAGGTGCATATGTAAGGTAATATTGTCGCTATTGGCTGCTAAATAATGAGATGTCTGTGTTTATGTTAATGCAGGAATCAAACATGAGATTGATGATGCTTCGTTTAATGTAATAATATTGCGTGTTTTTATGAAAGCTTAGGGATTTCTTTGAGTGTACTATAAATTCAAGTTAAGCAGTATAGACATCACACAACAATGTATTGAATTCAGCTGATGACCATAATGAATCAGAACAAAAGAGTTTAACACGGTTAGCAAACTGGCTTCCTGATGATTCTACATACATGCTTCATCGATCTAAAAGAAATTTGATTCAGCTGGAGACAATGGTCTCAAAGCAGTGAAGCCCATCAAACTCCAGTGCAAATCTCTGCTTCTCCTGCTTCTTATGCTGCAAATTCTTCACCTGTTCTTGAGACTTAGATGACCATGTTTTGTTATTCTCGACCTTGTTTTCCTCTTCTACACTCTTTTTCGTCGTCCAATTTCTACTGAACCATCTATTGGATGAAGCTGTGTGTCCTGAGCTTGGAATAGACATAGCTAGCAAAGAGAGAGAGCAAATTGTTTCGAATATAAGGATGAAGAGAGATGAGGGGGGAGATTTTATAGGATTCTGTTAAAGAGTAAAGAGTTGCTTTTGCTTTTGCTTGTTGAGGAGGGAAAGGGATGGGGATTGGCGTGGGTTACGTTAACCCAAAGGGATAATTTTGATAATGAATTCTTTGGGACGGCAAGTTAAGCGAACTGTGGAAATTGAATAAATGCCCTGGACGGCAGGAAAAGGATCGATCACTGTATATGAAATTAGTTTTACTAGTATTAAAATAAGAAAATATTGAAACAAACTTTATTCATTTCAGTATGGCCAAAGTTACACGTATACTTATTAGTGCCTAAAACCTCGAAAGGTAAAACGTCTTAAATCAAAATTGCTACACAAATTTACGAAACATCTGCATAGAAATCCTGAATCACTGTTCGAACCGCAATCGGAATCCTCACAAAATGACTCTCACCATCATCCCAACAAAGACTCCCAAAACCATACACTCCCTGTACCTTCCTACTCGCCGTAAAACTAACCTTAAACCTTTGAACCCTTCTCAAAGAATCAAACCTCAATACTGAAGGCTCTACACTTATGCTCACACCTGCGGGAGACTCAACAACTGCTTTGTATGTCACGTTCACCTCGCCCACATTCGTAACAGTTCTGATAACAGTCACACTTTCTTTGAGATTTGGTACCGCGATAGAGGGAAGATTGAGGTTGTATAGAGGATTTTGGGACTCGTCGCAAAATCCAGTTGCGCCGAATGTGCAGTTGAAGAAGTTGAGGTATTCTTTGGGGTTGAGATCGTATATGAGTCCTGGGTCAGAAGCTCGAGTTGGGTCGATGTGGCCTCCGCCGAAGTCGAAAGGGTCGGCGAGTTTTCTTGGGACTGATTCGGCTATGATTGGCAGGCCGTAAGTATCCGTGATTGATGCTGCACATAGAACAGTACTGGGTCAGTGATGTTAAATAATTCTTACTCAAAAACATGTTATAAAATTATAACACTCAACCAATCGTCATAATGTTGGAGTTTTAAGATTTTGTCAGAATAATCTAGAATTAATTGCACATACACCCCCTTAGCATCGTTGTTTTGAACTCAATACCTTTGTAGTTTCTTCGTTGCAGATAGACACCCATCGTTTTTTTTTCCCGCCTCTTTTACCCTTGGTGAAATTTTAGCAGATATTGCCCATTGGCGAGTTTATGTCAGGGTAAAAGGTTCAAAAGAGTTTAACCTGGGATATATGTACAACAATGAAATTGCAGGGGTAGGAAGTGCGAAACAGTGAGACTACAAGGGGTCTATGTGCACTTGATCTTTTAATAATGAAAGGGGTCTTAAACTTTTATCAGAATAATCCAGGTTCAAGTTCCACCAGACACATATTAAAACCAGATTTAAAAATAAAAAAAACTATTGTCACGAAAAATATTCCAGATTCGGCTACTAAACAGATGTTCAACATGTTTCAATACAAAATTTAGGTGTGGTGAAAGAGAAATTTAAGAAGTGGAATGTTAAAAATAAAGAGATTAGTGTGAATAGGAGATTGATGGTGCAGTAGACAAACCAGTGGTGATGATTGCTGATTTTAATGCAGCAGGAGACCAATTTGGATGGAGTGATTTGAGCAATGCGATAACTCCAGAGACATGAGGGCATGCCATTGACGTTCCTGAGTTGAACATGTAGGCGTTTCCCGTCGCTGCGAGGATACTGACTCCAGGGGCAGCAATATCAGGCTGTTCAAATGCAAATATTAAAAAGAGTGATGGACTTACATCGAAAATTTGAACTAAATACAACAATTTTAGTAACCTTAAGCAAGCTTGGATAGAATGCGCTGGGTCCTCTAGCAGAGAAATATGCAATCTTCGGAGCAAGAACTTCACTCCCCACATCATTGCGTGTCCGTGCCACTTTTACCATTGGAACGCTGTTCAACCATTAAACTATTAAATCAAAGGACACTAATATTTGCATTGTGCAAGAAATTAAGCAAAAGGATATCACCTTTCTGTAGCAATATAGTCATCAATCTGATACGCGATTTCATAATCTACCAAAACACAAGTAATTCCTTGGCAAAGAGAGAGGTTTTCAAGCAGATTTGTTGGGTATTGAGCAAAAATGAGCCCCTTGGCTCCTGCTTGTATCACATTGAATATTGAAACAGGTAGTGAAACTCGCGGACTTGTTATTATAGGAGGGAAGCAGAGTACGATTTTTCCAGTAATGTCGGTGCCATTCAGAGAATTTGCACTACAGCTGCAGAAAAATATCACTGTTTCAATTTGAGTATAGGCGAGAGAATATGTGTTTAAATGGTAAACTGAGTTGGCGGTTATTAGACCTGGCTCCATTGACTATTTCTGTAAAATTTGTGCCTCTGTTGACGCTGTAGGATATGGATTGTCCCTGCAATAAGAACAAAATTTCAGTTTGCGACTAGTATAAATTTTTTTCCGGAGAGAAGTAGTAAGCGAGATGTTAGAATATGAACAAAAAAAAAAAAAAAAAGGAAATAAAAGTTGTGCATAACTGCGACAATGGATGTATTTTGTTTATACCTATGGATCAAGTATAATATATCATGGTTTTTTTTTGGTTCTTTAAGTCAGGTTTTCATTTGAAAATTTATGTCTTTGTTCTCTACATATTGGTAATTGTTCCTTCGTAGCGCATGAAAATTATAATCTTCAATTTTTCATCATAATTTAAGACATAGGACTGACACATGTTGTTGCCTATGGATCACTATGTTATTAGCCTTTATTTTTTCTCTATTTTATCATACCAGGAGGACTTGCATCTATCAAAATTATGCAGTCTGCCTTCCAATTACAATTGCCTGTTATTTAGTCGATTGTTGTGATAGAGTTTAAGTACAAATTAGAAATAAATGTTAATTATGAAGGATGTAGTAACATTAGATTTGAAAAAGAATCACTTTGAGTAACCCGGGCAAGATGCCCAAGAACTTTATTGATTAACTAGAGAAAAAAGATACAGAATATGCAGGTGAAAGTTTAATATCATACCACGAGTTTCTGACTATTTCCAAGAGTTATAATTGTCGGAAAAGATCGATCAATAGTACTCGCCGCCACTGTCATAATCCATGGTAGATCATTCTCCACCGTCTGTGTCACCGGTCCATCATTCCCACCCGAAAAAACCACCGAAATCCCTTTGGAAACTGCCTCCAATGTCGCTGATGGATATCCATTTCCCCCAATCGAAATCGATAAAACATCGACACCATCATGTATTGCATCGTCTATCGCTTTCAGCACTGCTGCCTCTGAGCAACGCCCTACCGCGCCCCAGCACGCTTTATATGCTGCTATTCTCGCTTTTGGAGCTCCTCCCATTGCTGTTCCTTCTCCTAGACCATTGAAGCTAATGTTGTGGACTATGTTGCCTGCTGCTGTTGATGCAGTGTGCGTTCCGTGGCCCTGGAAGTAATTAACCAGTAGTTCGTTAATTGTTCACTAACTATTCTGTTATACTCGATTTATGAATGATTAGAATTTAACCAGATGTATACTTTATCATATACTTGTTTAAACTTTTGTCTCTTTATGATTTATATCATTGCGTAGATGATATCATCTTTTGACCCATTCATATTTTGTAATTTAAATTCTATACTACCTTTGACAAACTTAAAGAGCTCTGTATCGGTTTTAAAACCAAGTTTCTTTAGAAAAATAAAAATATTTTCTTGTTAAATAGTTTAACATTCATTTAAAATATACCGTAATATTCGATAAATATTCGTGACTATTAGAAAAATAATTGTATTCGATTGAAGAAATAGAGAGAATGATATTCAAATTTGAAGATTTTAAACGAATACAAATAGAAACAACTCAGCATTCGATTCGATTCGATTTGTTTCCAGCCCTACCTGAAAGTCTCTTGCTGATAAATATTCGCCTTCGAGGTCTGATGCGTCAACTCCTCCAGTGTACCATCGAGCTCCAATAATTTTTCGAGTGCAATTGTTGGGTCCGAAAAGATGTCCAGTTTGGCAAGTGCCTTTCCATTTTGATGGTATTGGAGCGTATCCTTCGTCGTTGAAGCTTCTTGATTCTGGCCATATACCTGAAACAAAGATTTGTGTGGATTTTAGAGATCTTGCTTAAAGGTTACAAGGGAAAATTGTTTGCTTACCGGTATCAATCACTCCTATGATCACACCGTCTCCGTAGTTGGCTTTGCCAAGCAATCCGTTTGGTTGGTCATTACTCACGCCGAGGAATTTCCAGCTTCTAGTTGTATGTAGTTGATAATTGTTACTCGGCTTCACACTTATCACTCCTGGCAAGTCTGCAACAGTTAAATTTGCAATTTATTAGTACCTTTTAAATTTTGTGATCGTGTTAAATATAGTATTTTCTAGTATTTTTGTAGGGTTAATTGGTAATGGTCCCCCTGTACTATCGCCCAATTGCAGATAGCCCCTTTAGTTCTATTGTTGAGATAGAGCTCCAATGAGTTTTGACTCGTTTATCCTCGGAGGTCTATTTGTAAAAAATCAATTTTCTCTTTCGTAATGGTAAAGAGTATTAAAAAAAAGGGAAAATTGCTTCTAGCCCCCAAAATAACAATAATTATGCTCCCCCTCAAGACTTTTCAACCCTCTCAAAACCCCAAAACCAAAGACAGTAATCTCTGAGCCACCAAAACACAAAACCCAATATTTTAAAATATTTGGAGACCATAATACCCCCTCTCTCTCTCTTTCTCTCTCTCTTTCTTCATAATGTCACTATGATGAATAGAAATGGGTTTTGGGGGGGGAAATTCAAGTTCTCTCCAAAACCCAAGAACTTTCCCGCTGCTATCCCCTCCCCTCCACCGGCGGCGACCCGCCGGACTTCCGCCAGGGCTTCGACGTCCTTCACGCTATTTCTCTAGCAAATTAGTAGTAGTAAAATGCTTTCTTGACTTGGAACGGATCTTACTTTATTAAGTGTTATTGACAAGTTTCCAGTTCATATATTCTCATCAGTGAATGTCCTATCTTCTTTGTCCACTTTTTTTTAACTATTTTCTCAGTTTAAATTTTCTCTCAGTTTAAGCATCATATATGGCTATGGACTTTGATTCTTTGAACATCATATCGAAAAAGCTTTCGTGATTGACTTTACTACCTCCAACCATTGATTGAGCGAACAACTTCATCTGTTACTTCGCTTATGTGCACTAATGCAAGTTATATCTTTGCTCATACTAGTTGGACAATGCATATATACTTTGATGTATCGTTAATACTTAGAATAATATATAAAATAACAAAAATTACAACAATATACAAAAGTTTACGAGTTGGTTGTTGAGGTTACGGGTTGGTTGTTAAGGTTGTGTTGGTTTTAAAACCAAGTTTCTTTAGAAAAATAAAAATATTTCTTGTTAAATAGTTTAACATTCATTTAAAATATACCGTAATATTCGATAAATATTCGTGACTATTAGAAAAATAATTGTATTCAATTCAAGAAATAGAGAGAATGATATTCAATTTGAAGATTTTAAATGAATACAAATAGAAACAACTTAGCATTCAATTCGATTCGATTTGTTTCCAGCCCTACCTGAAAGTCTCTTGCTGATAAATATTCGCCTTTGAGGTCTGATGCGTCAACTCCTCCAGTGTACCATCGAGCTCCAATAATTTTTCGAGTGCAATTGTTGGGTCCGAAAAGATGTCCAGTTTGGCAAGTGCCTTTCCATTTTGATGGTATTGGAGCGTATCCTTCGTCATTGAAGCTTCTTGATTCTGGCCATATACCTTTTTTGAGAAAAGACGGTGGGGAATACATACCCCCCATTAATTATTCCATTAATAAGAGTTTAACGAAACATCCCAAAAGATACAAAAGTATCCCAAAGCAAAAAGAGAAGAAAAAAATAAAAAACAACCACAACAGAAACAGACTAACCAAAAAAAGAATAGTGATTAGCAAAAAAAGGGTTGTGTGGATTTTAGAGATCTTGCTAATGTGTGCTTAAAGGTTACAAGGGAAAATTGTTTGCTTACCGGTATCAATCACTCCTATGATCACACCGTCTCCGTAGTTGGCTTTGCCAAGCAATCCGTTTGGTTGGTCATTACTCACGCCGAGGAATTTCCAGCTTCTAGTTGTATGTAGTTGATAATTGTTACTCGGCTTCACACTGATCACTCCTGGCAAGTCTGCAACAGTTAAATTTGCAATTTATTAGTACCTTTTAAATTTTGTGATCGTGTTAAATATAGTATTTTCGAGTATTTTTGTAGGGTTAATTGGTAATGGTCCCCTGTACTATCGCCCAATTGCAGATAGCCCCTTTAGTTCTATTGTTGCAGATAGAGCTCCAATGAGTTTTTTTGACTCGTTTATCCTCAGGAGGTCTATTTGTAAAAAAATCAATTTTCTCTTTCTGTAATGGTAAAAGAGTATTAAAAAAAAGGGAAAATTGCTTCTAGCCCCCAAAATAACAATAATTATGCTCCCCCCTCCCAAGACTTTTTCAACCCTCTCAAAACCCCCAAAACCAAAGACAGTAATCTCTGAGCCCCCAAAACACAAAACCCAATATTTTAAAACATTTGGAGACCATAATACCTCTCTCTCTCTCTCTCTCTCTCTCTCTCTCTCTCTCTCTCTCTCTCTCTCTCTCTCTCTCTCTCTCTTTCTTCATAATGTCACTGTGATGAATAGAAATGGGTTTTCGGGGGAAAAATTCAAGTTCTCTCCAAAACTCAAGAACTTTCCATTGCTATCCCTCCCTCCACCGTGACCAGCGGACTTCGCCAGGGCCGGCGTCCTTCACGCTATTTCTCTGGCAAATTAGTAGTAGTAAAATGCTTTCATGACTTGGAACGGATCTTACTTTATTAAGTGTTATTGACAAGTTTCCAGTTCATATATTCTCATCAGTGAATGTCCTATCTTCTTTGTCCACTTTTTTAACTATTTTCTCAGTTTAAATTTTCTTTCAGTTTAAGCATCATATATGGCTATGGACTTTGATTGCTGAACATCATATCGAAAAAGCTTTCCGCTGATTGACTTTACTACCTCCAACCATTGATTGAGCGAACAACTTCATGCTGTTACTTCGCTTATGTGCACCAATGCAAGTTATATCTTTGCTCATACTAGTTGGACAATGCATATATACTTTGATGTATCGTTAATACTTAGAATAATATATAAAATAACAAAAAATTACAACAATATACAAAAGTTTACGAGTTGGTTGTTGAGGTTACGGGTTGGTTGTTAAGGTTACGTGTTGGTTGTTGAGGTTACGGGTTGGTTGTTAAGGTTACGCGTTGGTTGTTAAGGTTACGTGTTTGTTGTTAAGATTACGGGTTGTATGGGTTGGTTGTTAAGTTATCGTTTTAAAAATTACAATAATATATAGAATAATAAAAATATAGCATTATGGATTTACTATAATATATAAAATAATAAAATTTACAACAATATATAAAATAACAAAATTATGGATTACTATAATATATAAAATAATAAAAATATAGCATTATATAAAATATCACGTCATCGATTTAAAAATTGCAATAAGTCATTACAACAATATATAGAATACTAAAAAATAGCATTATGGATTTACTACAATATATAAAATAATAAAAATTATAACAATATATAAAATAACAAAATTATGGATTTACTATAATATATAAAATAATAAAAATATAGCATTATATAAAATTTTAAGTCATCGATTTAAAAAATTACAATAATATATAAAATAATAAAAAATTACAACAATATATAAAAGTTTACGAGTTGATTATTGAGGTTACGGGTTGGTTGTTAAGGTTACGAGTTGGTTGTTAAGGTTACGCGTTGGTTGTTAAGGTTACGATTTGGTTGTTAAGGTTACATGTTGGTTGTTAAGGATACGAGTTGGTTGTTAAGGTTACGGGTTGGTTGTTAAGATTACGGGTTGGTTGTCAAAGTTACGGGTTGGTTGTCAAGGTAACCTCAACAACCAACTCATAAACTTTTGTATATTGTTACAATTTTTTGTTATTTTATATATTATTGTAATTTTTTTAAATCGATGACTTGAAATTTTATATAATGCTATATTTTTGTTATTTTATATATTATAGTAAATCCATAATTTTTGTTATTTTATATATTGTTATAATTTTTATTATTTTATATATTGTAGTAAATCCATAATGCTATTTTTTTGTATTCTATATATTGTTGTAATGACTTATTACAATTTTTAAATCGATGATTGATATTTTATATAATGCTATATTTTTATTATTTTATATATTATAGTAATCCATAATTTTTGTTATTTTATATATTGTTATAATTTTTATTATTTTATATATTATAGTAAATCCATAATGCTATATTTTTATTATTCTATATATTATTGTAATTTTTTTAAAAACGATAACTTAACAACCAACCCGTAACCTTAACAACCAACCCGTAACATTAACAACAAACCCGTAACCTTAACAACCAACTCGTATCCTTAACAACCAACCCGTAACCTCAACAACCAACGCGTAACCTTAAAACCAACCCGTAACCTCAACAACCAACTCGTAAACTTTTGTATATTGTTGTAATTTTTTGTTATTTTATATATTATTCTAAGTATTAACGATACATCAAAGTATATATGCATTGTCCAACTAGTATGAGCAAAGATATAACTTGCATTGGTGCACATAAGCAAAGTAACAGCATGAAGTTGTTCGCTCAATCAATGGTTGGAGGTAGTAAGGTCAATCGTGAAAGTTTTTCGATATGTCGCTCACTATCAAAGTCCATAGCCATATATGATGCTTAAACTGAAAGAAAATTTAAACTGAGAAAATAGTTTAAAAAAAAGTGGACAAAGAAGATAGGACATTCACTGATGAGAATATATGAACTGGAAACTTGTCAATAACACTTAATAAAGTAAGATCTGTTCCAAGTCATGAAAGCATTTTACTACTACTAATTTGCCAGAGAAATAGCGTGAAGGATGTCGAAGCCCTGGCGGAAGTCCGGCGGGTCGCCGCCGGTGGAGGGGAGGGGATAGCAGTGGGAAAGCTCTTGGGTTTTGGAGAGAACTTGAATTTTTCCCCCCAAAACCCATTTCTATTCATCACAGTGACATTATGAAGAGAGAGAGAGAGAGAGAGAGAGAGAGAGAGGTATTATGGTCTCCAAATATTTTAAAATATTGGGTTTTGTGTTTTGGGGCTCAGAGATTACTGTCTTTGGTTTTGGGGGTTTTGATAGGGTTGAAAAAGTCTTGGGAGGGGGGAGCATAATTATTGTTATTTTGGGGGCTAGAAGCAATTTTCCCTAAAAAAATTGCTGAGGAGGTCTATCTGAATAAATAGAACTACAGGGGCTCTATCGGCAATTAAACCATTTTTTATATGTCAAAAAAAAGCCCTCTCCAATTGCATAAGGAAGAATAAATTTATTTGTCAATTCCCAACGGTTTGAAAATGTAATAGAACTACAAGCTCGGACCTTTGATTTTCTTTGCTTGAGAATCTGTGAGCATAGCTGCAAAGCCAGATAATCCATGCCTGTAACTGTAAATCATCGAGTTGAGGGCCTCCTCTTTGCTAGAAAATTAAATGAGGTCAAATTAGATGAGTCGAAAATATAACAGAGTTTCGTCGATTTTATGATCCGGGGAAAAAAAAAGTTCTAATACCTCCCAGTTATAGAAGTGAGAATGTCATGATGGGACGCAGTTACAAGATTTGCATCTTCATGTTTCTTATCTCTCATGTACACTATGTGCAACTGAAATCAATAGAGAGCTTTAGAGTCTGAAATTTGTTTTAAGAATAAGAACAGAGATTCTTACTTTACTTGATGCTTCAACTCTGAATGAGTACGTTTGAAAGCACAACAGAGAGAAAATTAAAACTAGGAATTTAGAGGATAGAGAGGATGAGAACTTCATTTTTGGCTATGACCAGAAAATTAATGATTCATTCTGAAACTATAGAGGCCTTATTTATATAGTTTGTTCTTAGCTTTTTCTAATCTTTAAAATCTTGGCTTGGACGAAGTCTTTTTGCACGTAGGCAAAATCTTGCATGGCTAGTCAATATAAAATGTTTCGATTTTCTGAAGAAGTGGTCTTAAGAAACAAAAAGACTACATATTCAATTTGAAGCGGTTAGGTTGAAGAAGGGAGATATTGAGCTGATCTTTACTATAAAGACCTGTTCTCAAATTTTGACTATTCATACTTATGGGTGAATGCACCGCGATCATTTTTTAGCAGTTGGTGATCGATAGTCTAGACTTTGGTTGTAGCAATGATGATATCAAAAATAGCGAAAACAAGTTTTTTTTTTTTTTTGTTACTTTTTTAAGGAAAAGAAATGTTTTTTTAGTAGGACCTCAAAGCTTAACTCCATAGAGACCGCAATATGATAGGAAAAAGTCATGTTAAAGATCTATTCAAGAATTAATTCTTTTTTTTCCCCTCTCTCTCTTCAAGAAAAGTGACTTCTATTCTTTTTAATTCAAGTAAAGTTTATTTAAGTTGTCTTAATCTCAAAGTCATAATTGATAAGCCACTTTGTTTGACCTGTAGATAGTTAAGTAAATGGTATTTCAAAGCTGATCCTCGCAATTATATGTTATAGCGGTGGATTAAGTCCATCTTGCGTGTATAAAGACCCCAAAAGTAAACTTAAACAAGTTCCTCAATAACATATTTCCTAATGCAAAACAAACTATAGTTAAATTTAACAAAAGACAAGAGGTGGAAAAAAAAATGTGAAAATGGATAGTCTTCTCGATCTCGTTGAACTTTGTCCCAAAAATACATCCAGAAATGGGCCTTTTTTGTTTTGGGGTTGGGGTTGGGGTTGTCTGGGTGGAAGGCTCTTGTGCAGATCCTATTAATCATAATAAGCATGAATACAAGATAAGCAAAAAAGAAAAATATATATATCATACTATATAATTAGTCTCGATGAAGGATTCTAGACGCTGAAGATTTTATCATAAGGCAGCTGGTTTAAAGGAAGAATCATGTATTGACGTCTTCTAAAACAAAAACAAAAAAAAGATGGAGGAACCAAGATTAGCACATTCAATATTTTCAACAATGACCTAAGTTTTCTCTTCTGATTTTTGATTCTTTCTCTAGCATTCTTGTTTTCATAATTCACACAACAAATATAATGTATGTTTATTTACATTTTGAACATAATAATAGCTTGCAATTCTCCTGTCACATATTTTTCTCAATAATTAAAGCATATGCTAGTTAGCATCCAAAACAATCATACTAATATCAGATTGAGCTGTTTGATACAAACTCATACCTTGAAAACCTCTTTCTGTTAACTATTTCGAGTCAAAATAAAAAATCATAATCATTTCATATAAAACTGACAAATAATTGCGAATGCTTCAATGAAGTTACAGATAGAGCATTCTCTTGACAAAAAATGTAAGAGGAAGAGTTCCTCCAATATTTGTCTTCAATTATAAAGGAAAAGACCAATTATAATAGCATGAATATATTGTATGAAGCATTAATTTCTGGGACAACTAGCTCTCGGGTGCCAATGGAATTGTTGAGAAAGCAATGGTACGTAATCTTCCTAGCTTCATCATCAATTTCTCTCTGCAAAAAGAACGGGACAGTTTAGAACATAGCTGTAAAAAAAAATCTAATATATTAAGGAGAGACTGTAAAACTCTGTATAACAGCACAAAGGATGTTTCATCATAATCAGCTCCTATATAAGAGCACCAAACCGCCAATTTTGTGTACATAGTAGTATGAAATAATCACAAATCGGTTTAATGTGTATTAGATGACATAGGATAAAGAATGATTGAGATTAGTGCCTGTAGGCTGGCGGGACCCATGCATGGTAATCAGCACTGTTAAAACCAACAAGAGTAGGATCAACATTTTACAGAGCCAGGTGAGTGAGTGAGTGAGTGAGTTCCTTTTTTTTCTTTTTTCTTTTATTCTTGTTCGGCGCAAGAGTCCTATACAATTGACCAAATGTGATTTACATGTCGATTGGCAGAGTTGAGCTGCTCATGTATTTACAGAACAAGGCATTTTATGGTGATTAATTAAACATTTGGATTTTGGAGTAAGTATGTCAATTGCATACGCCATCGTAAACCTGACGAAAATATGAATTTGGTAGCAGAGCTTTGGAGGGGGGAAAAAGAATGCAACCTAAAGCTAAGCTTCTTGGTAGAGTTTAATAAGGAAATCCTGCAACTGAATAATTTGTTTAAATAACTGACAATTGAACATGTAATATGGATCTACAACTTTAAAAGTGAACTTTAGCAGAAGAATGGCTTTAACAAGGTAAGAAGACTGACATATATGTGCATGTGTCCTGCGGTACACACGCTTATGTAGCTTAGCAAATTTATGGGGTATATAGGACACAAACACTTCCACTTCAAAGAATAAGAGAGAGCTTCCACATTCGATAAAGATCTCAACCGTTCGGTTACAAAAAATAGAGGGTTTTTTTTCTATTCTTTTTAATTCAAGTAAAGTTTATTTAAGTTGTCTTAATCTCAAAGTCATAATTGATAAGCCACTTTGTTTGACCTGTAGATAGTTAAGTAAATGGTATTTCAAAGCTGATCCTCGCAATTATATGTTCTAACGGTGGATTAAGTCCATCTTGCGTGTATAAAGACCCCAAAAGTAAACTTAAACAAGTTCCTCAATAACATATTTCCTAATGCAAAACAAACTATAGTTAAATTTAACAAAAGACAAGAGGTGGAAAAAAAAATGTGAAAATGGATAGTCTTCTCGATCTCGTTGAACTTTGTCCCAAAAATACATCCAGAAATGGGCCTTTTTTGTTTTTTGGGGGCAGGGTTGGGGTTGTCTGGGTGGAAGGCTCTTAATCATAATAAGCATGAATACAAGATAAGCAAAAAAAAAAAAAATATATATCATACTATATAATTAGTCTCGATGAAGGATTCTAGACGCTGAAGATTTTATCATAAGGCAGCTGGTTTAAAGGAAGAATCATGTATTGACCTCTTCTAAAACAAAAACAAAAAAAAAAAGATGGAGGAACCAAGATTAGCACATTCAATATTTTCAACAATGACCTAAGTTTTCTCTTCTGATTTTTGATTCTTTCTCTAGCATTCTTGTTCTCATAATTCACACAACAAATATAATGTATGTTTATTTACATTTTGAACATAATAATAGCTTGCAATTCTCCTGTCACATATTTTTCTCAATAATTAAAGCATATGCTAGTTGGCATCCAAAACAATCATACTAATATCAGATTGAGCTGTTTGATACAAACTCATACCTTGAAAACCTCTTTCGATCGGTTAACTATTTCGAGTCATCAGTTCCTAGTCTTTGTATTGTCTCTTGACAAGATAGCAACGAGCTTCAACATATAGCGAGCCTTAAATTAAGCCACATAGATCCAATTGCATAAAATGGCAGCTTATATACATGTAGTGAATTATCTCTATAACAACCAATGGGTTCGCTACAAATCCTCTACCATCATGCACATTTGAGTCTAGCCAATTGAAGAAGGATCTGATGAGTATTAAGGGAATATTTTCTGCAAGGAATCAGAGTTTTGGGTTAGATGCAAAGATGAGCTACTTTTCAAGTCCCTAGCTAACATGACAAATAAGTAAAGAAGTATTTCATGTATGTAAAAAAATATATATATAATTGGAGATACAATAAGCTCGCATGGAGTAGAGATTAGATCTGTAGTACAAGTTACCATCAAAGAATTTGTGTGATGAGGATCGCAAGATCTCCTCACCAATATATAGGCAAGCAAAGCATTCTTCTCTGTTGTAATCTAAGTTGTATGGGTACAGATACAAAACGTGGTAAATTTGTAAAAGATAAGAGTCGGAGACATGGCTATATATATATATATATATATATATATATATGTATGTTATGTATACTTATATGTTTTAAAATTAATAATTTACATAAGATCAATATTGTTTTTATTTACACAAGATCAATATATAAGAAATAGATGTAAAGTGTAGAACATACATACAAAAAGTGTATGGGGAGTTTTTTAAATTAAAACATGTATTATATAATTGAGTATACGCCTGAATAAATGTATACATATATTCAAGAAGTGTTCAAGAAATTTTGGTATGGGTACATGTTTGTGTTTGGTACAGGTGCAGCTTCCGACTAGAAGTACCCGTAATATAGGTTGCAATTGTTACTCAATCTTCAATTAACTGACATGGGACATACACCTCTTTGGGCAAAACAGTTGTTTCTAAGAACTCCAAAATTAAAAGAAGCCAGCTGACTCCAACAAGGAAATAAATCAGTGAAACCCTCAATATCAAGTAATAAATGGGTAAATACAGATCGACAACATACAGTTTCACTGATATCAAAGAGAGAACTGGTGACATTAGAGCGCAAAATCAATGACCAAAATACAATCTCAATAAGACATTAGGATGCACAAATCAATGAAATGTTAGAAATGATGAAAACGTAAATACCAAGCTTAAATAGGAAAGACACATAAGCAATGCAGACTCTTCAGTGAAAGGGTACAAGTGATGAAAACCTCTAATTCAAGGTAATTAGATTGGAAAGATAAGTAACATACTGTCAGTAAATGCAAAAGAGATGGACGATGATATTGAATGATTAACATCTACATTCATGCGTCCATCATAACAAGTTATGAAGACCTTCGCTAATTATGAAGTACACATGGGACGGTAATTAAATAAAAAAATATATGTAAATGAAAATATTGGATACATAAGGAAACAGAATGAAGTGTATCCACCAAAGCATTGTCAAGCCCTGGCTCCAAAATTCTAAGAAACGCGACTCGGCCAGCAACGCATCTACTGGGAACAGTAAAAATCCCCATGGATTCATTTATCATGAAGTATAAGTGTTGGTATGCGGACAGCGAAACCGAGAGAAACCACCAAACGGAAAGCCAAAACACAATAAAAGAGTAAAGACGAGATTTACGTGGTTCGCAAGTTGCCTACGCCCACGGGTAAGGAGGATTTTCACTAATAGAAAGAGAGAATACAAATTAGGATTACAAGTTCTCACAAAGAAACCCTAAAACAAACCTCTCAATCTCAAAGATCTCCTCTCCAAAGATGCACAAAACCCTCTCAAAGGTCGCCCAAAACGTGCTTGAAACTTCCCTAATAATCGGTTTAGGGTTATATATAAACTCTAAACGAACCGGTTTAAAACCAAACCCGATTGAATTCCACCAGATTAGTCGACTACTACTCAGATTAGTCGACTAATACACCGTAGATTAGTCGACTACAATGCAGATAGTCGACTACTGCACTCAAACGAAAACCTCGTCCGCCGGGTAGTTAGTCGACTACAATGCCTAGTAGTCGCTCACGTTCAAACAAAACCTCGCCGGCTCCGTCAGCATTAGTCGACTACAATGCCTAGTAGTCGACTTGAACTAAAACTGCCTTGTGCATGTTTTGTGCATGTTCTACAATTCTCCACCTCGTACATCATTTGATTTACCTCAAATTTTGGACGAACACCGAAGAACACCAAGAACATCTAGAGATCTCCATCGCACCAATCCAGCCAATCCAGCGCCACTACACCATGCTGCCGCCACGCATCTCCACCGGATCAAGCTCATCGTAGTTCACCTCAAATCATCTCCACCTTACCCATTACCAAGGGCCATGCCTTTGGGCGATCAACACGAGCATGATATGAAACAAATCTAAGCAATGCTTAAACTTACTACTGCGGACCACCTTGGTTAACATGTCCGGATTCTCATTCGTGTGCACCTTCATGAGAGAAATATCACCTTCCTCTATGACATCCCGCACAAAATGATACTCGACATCGATATGCTTGGTACGAGCCGATGAACTCGATTCTTCGCCAAGTGAATTGCACTCATTGTCACACCACAAGTTCACGCTTTTCTCGCCAATCCCCAAATCGCCAAGACCCCATAACCACGTTGTTTCCTTCACTCCCATGGCCATGTACTCACTGTAGTAGAAAGTGCCACTGTAAGCTCGTAACATCGACGCCAACTAACCGGAGCCCCATGTATCCCGAATACATAACTTAGTAGATCGCCGTCTATCTAGATCCCGCATAATCGAGTCCACAAACCCGCAATCGACATGTTTCTCCACCAAAACACAGACCAGACAATCGGTACCCTTTAATACGAGGACCCACTTCACCGCTTCCCGGTCGCCTTTCCCGGATTCGCCATGAATCTACCACCACACTAATTTCAGAAATATCCGGCGTACACCATTGCATACATTAAAGCGCCAATGCACTAGCATAGGGAACACGCCTCCATGTGCCTTCTTCACTGTAGTGGGAGATTGATTACCGTAAAGCCTAAAGTGGAGCCATGGAGTCACCGCCGACTTAGCACTTTGCATCCCGAACCTCCCGATCACCTCTATGTAGCCCTTCCGACTCAAGAACAATCGCCGATTCGGGCTCTCTTCTAATCTCCATACCCGGATTTTCCTAGCAGACCCATGTCCTTCATCTCGAACTCTTCACCAAGTTGAGATTTCAACCTATCTATCTCCACCCTGCTCTTAGAAGCAATAAGCATGTCATCCACATACAAAAGAAGATAGATAAAATTACCTCACGGAAACTTAATGTAAACACAACAATCATGATCGCCGGAAAACCCATGCTTCAAAGATGAAGGAGTCAAATCGCTTGTACCATCGCGGAGATTGCTTTAATCCATACAAGGACTTCCTCAAACGACACACATGATTCTCCTTATCCTCAACCTTGTAGCCCTCGGGTTGATGCATGTAGATCTCTTCATCCAAGTCTCCTGCAAGAAGGTCTGTTTTAACATCGAGTTGATCCGACTCAAAATTACCATAAGCAACAATACTCAATAGCACCGAATAGATGTGTGTTTCACCACCGGAGAAAATATCTCATTGTAATCCACACCCCTTTTCTCATGCAAAACCCTTAGCCACTAGCCTCGCCTTGTATCTTACACCACCGAAGCTCAAAGATCTTCCTTTCTTTTATACACCCACTTACAACCAATAACTTTTCTTCCTATGGGCAATGGGACCACCTCCATGTATGATTCTTCCAAGAGATTCCATCTCTCCATCGCAGCCCAACCAACTCTCACTATCCTTGTCCCGAATAGCTTCCTTGAAGGAGATCGGCTCGTCCTCCTCCACCAGAGCGATTCAACCATATTAGCACGCCCATAGTGCTTAGGGGTTGATCAGCCCCACCAGACTCAGCATGCTCGCTTTGGCCTAGTGGAAGCCAAATTATCCTCGAGCTGCTTTGTAGTGCTCGTGTATTTTCCTCGCTGAACCTCCTCCCCGCCAAGCTCATCATCTACCCGACTTCCCACTTGAGCACGATTAGAACCTAGTTGGTCTTTAGATTCTATTTCAATAACACGAGACTTAGAAGTCTCACCGGCCATAACACTATCATCCTTGGACGCCCTAGCAATCATGGATTTCTCATCAAAGGTAACATCCTCACGACCACGAACTTTGAATCTTCCGTACACCAAAGGCGATAGCCTTTTACGCCTTTGCATATCCCAAGAATATTGCCTTCTTGGCCCTCGCCAAGCTCCTCGTTGACGGATAGTAGGCGGTACATCCGAAAATTCCGAGTCTATCATAATCTACATGCTCCTCGACCACACCCTATAGGGTGTATCACCATCCATGTCGAATGTGGTGAACGAGTCACAATGTAACAAGTCAGAGCCACCGCGCGCCCACCATTTGTTTCCCAATCACGCATAAGATCGCATACTCACCTTTCTCCGCGTGTTGCCGGTTCAGATCTCTCACACCAGATTGCTATAGTGTAGATGATCGCCCGCTGTCGAACATTCCTCCCGATCACAGAACTCCTTGAAAGCACCATCTCAGATACTGTGACGTATCGATTTCGGCGTCTTCAATTTCTTTCCTGTCTGTTCTCAACCATTGTTCTCCACTTCTTGAATGTCTCGAACACCTCATTCTTGTGCTTCGAAAGTAAATCCAAGCATACCTAGAATAATCATCTATAAACGAGACATAATACCTGAACCACCCTTTGAAGTTCTGAGCCGGACCCCAAACATCCGTGTGCACATAATCTAGTATCCCTCTCTCTTAGACTTGCTGCTCGTGAACTTGACCTCGTGTGACTTTCCATACACACAATCCTCGAAAAATCCATGCTAGGTTCCTTCAGATTCTTCAACAGACCCTCTTTACCAAGTAACTAGACCCTTCTCTCGACATATGCCCAAGCCGCTTATGCCATAACCGTGTGCTCACATGGGTCTCCACCACTTCCTTCCGCCAACCGCTGCATCTCCCCGTCACCGCCGTATTCGAGAGTATATAGATTACCGCGGACGAACACCCTTCATCACTACTAAGGAACCACGAACAACCTTCTTCACTCCGTTTTCCGTCACAATCCCGCAACCACCGAGTCCAAAGCACCAACTGAGATAAGATTCTTCCGCAAGCCGGAACATGCCTCACATCCGGCAAGGTTCGAACCACTCCATCATGCATCTTGATTTTGATATTACCTAGCCCCACTGCTTTACAAGCATGGTTATTCCCATCAATACAGCTTCCACCATCAATGCCTCTCAGTAGGTAGTAAACCACTCTTATTTAGACACATATGGTAAGAGCAACCTGAATCAAGTATCCACTTCCTCGAGATATCCTCGCCACCGCGGACGACATAGCACTCCTTATCGCCCCTTCCTCAAACGTAGCTCGCTTCTTCCTTGCCCTCTCCTCTCACCTTGTTGTTATTCTTCTTTCCACCTACTCTCTTATTTGACAAATCGACTTTGAAATGCCCAAATTTCACCGCGACTTGAAACATCCTTTTCCCGCAAGAGGTCTTGATTTAGATCTAGACTTTCCTCCCTTGCCTTTTCCTCGCTCATTGCTTCCTCTTGCAATAATCCCTGAAATTCCTTGTTACCACCAGGGCCATGTCACTAGTTGCAATCTTCCAAGATCGTCGCTAGAAGTGTCGCTCTAGTCTCATCCATCTTCAAATTTTCTCCCACAAGCATCAAGTGTTTGTGTTCTCATAAGACTCGGCAGAGACGGGCGTAGTAGAAGCGTCGATCCTCGCCTCCTACTTTAACATCTATGTCTTTCGAATCGATATGATCCTATCAAACTTGTTGATGTGTTCCTGATTGATGAGCCCTCCTCCATCTTGCAAGTATACAATTTGGATTTTAAGTAGATCCTGTTAGTTAGACTCTTCGTCATGAAGGTACCTCTAACTTCTTCCACATGCCCGCAGCCGCTTCTCTCCATCTACCAAGAAAGCTACATCCCTCTCAAGGCATAGGATAATCGACGCCTCGTGCCGTGATCCAACTCCTCTCAATCCTCACCGGACATATCCTTGTTCTTCTCCTTTCCATCCAAAGCCTTGTACAATTTTTGTAAATTAGAAAGTTTTTCATCTGCATCCTCCAATAGGAAAAGTCGTTCTTCCCATTGAACTTTTCAATCTCGAATTTTCCCACTTTGATGATTTCATCGGGCCATTCATCCTGCTTGTTCGGAATCCGCTCTCAGAATCACCGAACACCCCTCAAATTAGAAATTACACCACTCCAATCGAACAATAGCTCGATACCAATTGTTGCGCGGACCGCGGAACCGCCGAGAGAAACCACCACAAACGGAAAGCCAAAACACAATAAAAGAGTAAAGACACGAGATTTACGTTCTGCAAGTTGCCTATCGTAGGCAAAAATTGCTTATCGCATTCGAACGAAACTCGTGGACGTGGGTTGACAACCGACGATCCATTCGACAAACCGACGTCGAAAACGCATCACGCCGCGAAAACGCAGAGCGTAGCCGAAAGCACATGAAGTGAGTCTCCAAGACGTGACGAGCCAATGAAACGGCGCGAAGTTGATTAAACTCAAACGCCGATGAGACGGAATCAACCATACTTAGTCCGCCGATGCAAACGAACCTGCTTGAGCTCAAAGTTGATCGCACGGACTCAAACACAAGCAAGCAACATCACCGGGCAAAACCAAGCCCGAAGACCAAAAGAATCGACGGAGAAACGACGCGAAAACGACGAAAACGCCGCGAAGATTCGCCACGCTGCCAAACCTCGCCAAAGTGGTAATGGCTCGGCCACTTTGGCCGAGGTGGCTCGACCACTGGCCGAGGTGGCTCGCCATGGCCGAAAGCCACCAAGGTGTCGGCACCCCCTTCCATTGTATAAATAGGGGGTGTCATCTTCGAGGGCACTCGGACAGGGGATTTGGAGCCTTCGATTGGATTTTGGGATCTTTCAAAGGCCGACTTCAAGAGTTCTTGAGATCTACGAGTAATCGGCGCACGTTCCGAAACGGCGAGCACAAGTCCACCAACGCCGATCTTCAATCAAAGGTAACCGAATTCGGTCGAACTACAGATACCCTCTAGATTAAGCTTCGCCTTAATCTCGGGGATAGCTGATTTCTCCTAGTAGATCTCACCCGCCTCCCATCCTCTCCTTCGCGGAGTGTGATCCCTCAGCGCCAAGCTTCCTTTCGTGAAACGAGCCCCTTTACATCCGTAGTTCCGCAACCCGGCTCTACTGATCGGATTGCCTGGTCCACGGACACAATAAGTCCCCAAGCAGCAAAGAACCACGCAAGCGGTGATCCGATATATGAGATCCTTGTTCAAAAGGATAAAAGTTGTAATCTTTTTGATTTTCATTGTAAGCCTTAAAATAAAAGGCAATATTCTCTTTGAATTTGTTGTGCATGAAGTTTGTAAGCAAGTTCAAATCAATGACAATCATCCCAACTTTCCTCACAACAAGCCGGGCGACCACGGGGAGCCAACGGTCTCAAGTCGAGATCGTCGGTCGTGAGCCGCTGAATCCAGATCCTAAGAAGAAGTCAAACCTCGGCGACGATAGGGTGTAATAATTACGCCAAGTCAACCAATCCAAGTTGATCCGTTCCGTGTGAGTATCATACTATCATCCTTGTCCGTGTCGCCCTCCCCACAAATCCGTAAGGATCTCGCCGCAAGAAAGATCCGCTTATCCTGCCCCGAACTTTAAGGCGAGGATCTTAACTCCGCTGCCGGGTTGCACTAAATGGCATCCTTCCAGCATCCAAGATCGCCGGATCTACGCAGGAGATCACCGCTGATGGCGTGCCGACTCTCTGACATGTGAGTTCGCCAAGGCCCTGGAATCAGTCGACGGTGTCCGCTACAAAGTGGATCTGAAGTCCAGGAGAGGTCAAGAACCTCATCAACAGTGTGCAGCAACTCCTCCGCCGTCAACAAATGATCAACGCCAAACGGAACCAATCAACACTTGAAGAACGTATCCAGAGGCGCCGTGCATTACTCGCACACACACGGGCTCTAGTTCAGGAGGCCCGGATGTAGAAAAAGGGAGAAGTGGACAAGAAGCCGCCGAAAATGCGCCAAGTTTGGAGTCCAAAATCCGGAACAACGATTCGGACGAAGGCCAAAACGTTAGTCAAGAATCAGCCACCTCAAACTGATTCGGCTAAGGCTCGGCCGCCATGGGGTGACTTGATTCAAAAGAAGATCACACCTCCGGCGATTTCATCCAAATGTCCATCCAGCTCTCGTTTCGCCGGTCAATCCTGCTGGCGTATCCCGAGCAAGAAAACGGCTTTGGAGCACCTCGGCCATTGCATGATGATCGAGGTAAAATTTCGATCAAAGAACGATTGGGTCCGGTCACTCACGTAATGGGGTCGCACCCACCTCAATCGTGATAAGAAGATTCCCTGAGTCGCCTCACTGAATTGATCGAAGTTCGAGAGCCCGCCGAACCTCGCTACCGCAAAGGCGACGCTGAGATTAGTGACTCGGGAACCTCCGATAATGTGACTCATCCTCGAAGGAGACGCTTCATCCGACGACGATGGACGTTATACCCGAGAAGTCATACCAACACACGAAGGGTTTCCATTCATGCCGATGAGTTGTACTATCGCTTTGCAGTGCAGTAAATCTCGAAGAGAAGTTCCCAATTGAACACGCATTGTCCGTGTTCTCAAACTAATCGTATGTTGTCGAATGTAATCGCACTGCCACCAAGAAGGCGCCGCTTGATAGGCTTGGCAACAAAATGCCAAGAAGATCGAGTCTCAAAGGCGATATGACCAAAGAGGGTGGGATACTTAATCCTCCTCGAAGATGAATGCTCATGGTCGATTGATAATAATCCACCCGATGAGGTAGACGGACATTCGCCCGACTCTTGCTTGGGATTCGACCACCTCTGAGAAGCTTTCAAGGCTTTAATGTCAAATATGGCTTCATTGATCCCGCCATCGTTGAGTGATGAAGAGCATGCCAACATGGGAAGATCCATGGATCCATCAACTCCAAGAGCAGTTGGGGATAGATTCAAACAAAGAGAACCCCCACTAAGGATGAAGTAGTCCGATTAATGTATGCAGGAAGAGCATCCTAAGCTCATAAACATCAGCAATACTCTTCCTGAAGAGAAGGAAGAGTTAATTGCCTTAATCGTGAAGTATATCGATGTATTCACCGAGCTACGAGGACATGCCAGACTCGACCCTATGTGGCACACATCACTCAACATCAAGATGGATGTCAAACCCGCCAAGCAACAAAGAAGACGATTTCGCCCACAAATTTGCAGCAATCGTCGACGAAGTGAAGAAACTCATAGAATCGGATTCATCGAGGAAATTCAACATCCGGATTGGGTGCGAATATAGTCCCGGCCATGAAGAAAAATGGTTCAATTAGGATGCTCGTACGACAGATCCAACGCTGCCCAAAAGATGACTTCTTCCAATCACCGATGTCATAGTTGACAATACGTGTGGATTTGAAAGAATGTCCTTTATGGATGGCTTTTCGGTATAATCAAATCAAGATGCACCCCGATGACGCCAAACACCGCTTGAACGCCATCGGCATATATTGCTACACGGTCATGCCGTTCGGCCTCAAAAATGCCGGCGCAACATACCAGCGAGCAATGACGGAGATTTTCCAGGATCACCTTCGGAAAACGGTCGAATGCTACGTCGACGATTTAGTCGCGGAAAAGCCGACAAAGGAGATCACATCAAAGATCTTAGAACGGTATTCAACTCATGCGGACTCATCGCCTAAAGATGAACCCCGCCAAATCCTTCCTTGGGATGTCCAAAGCAAGTTCTTCTTTGTCGTCACCGCAAAGGAATCCACGCCGATCCCGACAAAGAAGGCGATTCAAGAGTTGCAACCTCGAGAAAATGAGAGAACTCAGGGTTACAAGGACGATTGGCACATCCGACGGTTCATATCGAACCTATCCGAAGTGCCACCGTTCTCCAAGTTGAACAAGAAGGGCGGTCGTTTATTGGGACGACGCCGCCAAGGCATTCAAGAGGTCAAATCATATCTCGCTAAACCTCCAGCTTCGTTGCACCGCGTCCGGAAACCGCTTTTGATCTACGCCAAGGCAACGGATCATTCGTTGCTTTACTTGCACAAGACGACAGCGGTCACCGAACAGCAGTATTACCCGAGTCAACATTGGCTCTGGCCGAGTCTCGTTATCCAATGGTCGAAGCAAGGCTCTCATTAGTGTTCGCAATTAAAATGCGGCACTATTTAGCCGGACAGACGATTTATGTTATCTCTAACGAATCCGGTCCGGATATGACCAAAACCGCCTCAATGAGTTGGCGTTTGGCGAAATGGGCCTTGCTCTTGTCCCAATATGACTTGTATTTCAAACAACGTGAAGTCACCAAAGGACAAGCGATTTGTGATCTCACGCTGCCGCATACAACGGATGCGCTTGAGCTATATGATGATCTTCCGGATGAAGTTCAAGAAGTCAACACTACATCGCACCAACAAATATGGCGATTGTATTTTGACGGAGCTTCGCCACCAATGTGGCAAGTACCCGGACGTTCTAAAATCTCTCACTGAGCTCTGAGTTGTCTTGATTTCCCGGAATCATGTCATGCCTCGCGTTTATTCGCCACCGAACCCTCGCTCCAATAACGAGTCAATACAACGCTACTTATCTACCGCTTCGAAGAGTCGGGGTCGAATATCTCGCGTATGGGGATTCACAACCGATAGTTAAGCAGTCCGGTGACAAAGTCAGAATCCGGATCTAATCCCTATTATCGATAGCCGTTGAAATAGCGCACTCATTCAAGAGTTTTTCATCGAATATATCCCGCCCAAAACGCTTTGCGCGATGCACCGGGCGGCTAGCCGTACGTTAGCACAACCTTCCGAGACCGGAGCAACTAGTTACTCGGCAGACTCACCAACTTTGTACCATTATACGAAGAGGCACAAGGAGATAAGGGGTAGTTACCAAAGAAGTGTATGCAACCCAAACCAAGTTGGAGCCCCGAGATGGCGCTGTTCCTATCATCGACCACGCTTACATGGCATTCTCACGGAAGAGGGGAGAGAGAGTCAATCCGCTGAAGAACTCCAAGATTCTTTATGACACTCAAACCCGGACGCTTATATCACGAGGGTACGATGGTCTTTGTCGATGCCTCTCAAACAAGGAGGCGTAAGAGGTCCTTCGAAGCACACGAGGGTGAATGTGGTGCACACCACCGGGTCCCAAACTCTACGATCGAATCAGAGAATGGGTTACTTTGGCCCACAATGATTAATGACGCAATGGCACGCCTAAATGCCACACGCGTCAAATTCACGAATTATATGCATCACCGCCGAGTAATCGCGATCCTTCTACCACATCCCGCCATTCGAGACATGGGAATGGACGTGGTAGGTCCTATTTTTCCTCCGGCTTCAAAGGCGCATCTTTATTCTAGCAATCACCGACTACTTCTCCAAGTGGGTCAAGCAACCGCTAAAAGAAGTAAAGGCGAGTACCGCTGCCAAATTTATCAAACACCATGTCATTTACCGACACCTGTTCCAAGACGGATCGTGCATGACAACGGTCCTCAATTCATCGCAATTCCTTCATCGTTTTATGAAGTTCAAGATACAAGATGTCTCACAATGCCTTATAATCCAAAGAAGAATGGATTAGCCGAGGCGCAACAAGACCATCGCAAAATTTCGTCAAGCTTGTGAAGAGTAACAAACGAGACCGATGATAAACTCGAGAAGCACTTCCGCGCGACGCACAACGGACGCGACGCCAACCGCGACCCTGCACTCTCTCGGGTCTACTGCGTGAAGCAGCCCCATTGGAAATTCAGATCCCGCCACTTCGCAGACGCTTTCAACAGAGATGACGACCAAGAACAACATCAAAACGCCTCAAGAGCTTGAGATGTTAGATGAGAAGCGCCGAGGCTCAACAATGCATTGAGTTCTACCAAGCTAGGATGTCGAAGGCTTTCAACAAGAAAGTTCGACAGAGAACCTTTAGAGAAGGAGATTTGGTCCCTCGCCGCCGACGAATCGATAATCCTCACTTCCAAAAAGAAAGGTAAATTCAACCTAAATGGGAGGGCCCGCTTGTAATAGAAACGGTTTACTCCAATGGTGCGCATTTATTACCCAAAATGGTACACCAATTAATGCCGATAAATGGAAGTTCCCAAGAAATACTACCCATAGTATCTTCTGGATAACCCGCTTCGACGGAAGTTCCTGGATGTTTCACCCACTTTTCGCGAGGATAACCTTAGATTTATCCTCCATCATCAATTTCCACCGATCAAATTCCTTGACGCTGGTCTACAAATTTTCTCACATTACCAAAATCCCTCTTGATTCGCTTATGAACAGAGGCCCAATCAACCTTTTACGGAGATAGAATATAAAATTTTCCTCTCCAAGCGTAAAATCCTTTTCGTGTCAAACTAAGGGTTTCATCCTTCATCTTAGGTAGCCAATCGGTTGTAAGGCCGGATTTTCGCACTGTGTTGTCCGACAGGTCACCAGTCTCTTCGGCTCTCTGAGGAGATCCCACTCTTAGTTCCATCTTCATCTTAGGTAGCCGGCCCAAGTGTGCGCCGATTTTCGCATCGTGTTGTCCGACCGAAGGTCACTCGAGTCTCTTCGCTCTCTGAGTGGAGATCCCACTCTTAGTTCCATCTTCATCCTAGGTAGCCACCGGTTGCATAAGCGCCGGGATTTTCGGACCAGGTTGTCCGATCAAGGTCACCGAGTCTCTTCGGTTCTCTGAGTGGAGATCCCACTCTTAGTTCCATCTTCATCTTAGGTAGCACCCGAAGGTATGTACGGGATTTTCGCACCAGTTGTCCGGATCAAGGTCACCTCGAGTCTCTTTCGTTCTCTGAGTGGAGATCCCACTCTTAGTTCCATCTTCATCCTAGGTAGCCAACGGGGTACGCGGATTTTCGCACTGTGTTGTCCGAAGGTCGCCTCGAGTCTTTTCGATTCCTACTAAGAATCACTGCTAAGCTCCTCATCCCGAAATAGAACACATTCTTCCTTCCCCACCTCAATCAATCAATCAATCTTAATCCGGTTCAGTCATTCTCCGGTCAAAAGAAGACACCAAGATTCATCTTGGGGCATTTTATCCCGAAGCCTAAGAAGGGATAAAGCCAACGCCACACGCGGTTGCCTGCTTAGTTTTTTTCGATTGAAGAAGACACCAAGGTTCGCCTTGGGGTATTTTATCCCGCCCAAGAAGGGATAAAGCCAACGCCACACGTTGCCGGTTTAGTCTTTTTCCGATTGAAGAAGACACCAAGGTTCGCCTTGGGGTATTTTATCCCTAAGCCTAAGGGATAAAGCCAACGCCTCACACGCTGCCTGGGTTTAGTCTTTCTCCATTGAAGAAGACACCGAGTTCGATCTCGGGGCATTTTATCCCTAAGCCTAAGAAGGGATAAAGCCAACGCCACCACGCTGTCGGTAGTCTATTCCCGTGACAAAGACGGCTTCTAATGATTCAACATCGTAGCATTAAGTCTAAGAGAGTTTCATTCTTTTAGCACAACGTTGTGTGTAGAACAGATTTAGATAATCTACATGCTAGCCCAACTCAAACGGTAGTTGGTAAAGGCTCATCAAACCCCTGAGGGTCGGGGTTGGCTAATAACCCTAAAGTCAACGCCACACGCTTGCGGCTAGTCTTTTTCCGATTGAAGAAGACACCGAGTTCGACTGGGGCATTTTATCCGAAGCCTAAGAAGGGATAAAGTCAACGCCACACGCTGCTGTCGGGCTTAGTCTTTCTCCGATTGAAAAGACACCGAGTTCGACTGGGTATCATTCCGAAGCCTAAGAAGGATGAGTCTACGGTAACACGCCTGTCGTGGTCTCTTGCCCGTAAAGAGCAATGAAGCCTATGTATTCGATATCATAGCAACAAGTCTAGAAGAGTTTCATTCTTTTAGCACAACGTCATCGCGGAACGGATCCGATGATCCGCACGCCAGCCCAACTCAAACCGGAGTTGGTAAAGGCTAATCAAACCCGTTGATGGTCGAGGGTTTGCCAAAATCCTATAAGTATTATGGTTAATTATTTCGACGGCAAAGAATCATAATAAACAATGAAAGGAATGGATCTTATTCATTTGAAGCAAATATAGAAAGAACTACAACCGCTAAACATCAAGTCTATGACAAAGGATTTGTTGCTCAAGCCGGTGACACTTCACCATTGTAGGCCGGTGGAGTTCTTCCCGCAATCTCTCCCAAGGACTCTCATCTGTTCGTCTTTGTAGTTGCCTCCTCGAGCTCAGCCGGCCTTCGGCTGACATCGAGCTCCCTAGACGCAACGATGAGGGCTTCTTCCTTGTTGGCCTTGGCCACCCAAACCGCCATCCTATCTTCCTCATGGAGCTCTCCCCCGAAGCGATATCCTCTCCGCACTTCGCCACAATATCGGGCCTGATGTGGCTTAAGGAAGAATATGTCTCGCAACAACAGCTCCAATCTGATCGGCGGCGTCTCTCGCAGACGGACTTCGAGCCCAAGAAAACACGAGCATCGGCCATGCCTCTAAACGCGCGAGCCCATGAGCAGCTACATATGAGGAAGCCCCGCTACCCGCAGCAGCCTTTTGTGAAGCTTTCCTCCGTGATGGGCAAGGTCATCAACAATGGTCTGAGCCAGCTCCGGATAACCCATATCCCGTATCAAAGCCATCCGGGGATCAAGCAGTGGCCTGAACTGATGAAGAGAAAGCCCGCCATGAAGGACCTTTTCGATCACAGTGTTCACCAAAGAAAAGAATGAGCGTATTTCCAAACAGATAATGAGATGGGATGGATCTTCATCCAGCATCAACGCTCTCACCAGATCATGGAGTCGAGATGTAGGCTCTGCACAGAAGAAAAGAGGACTTTAGGATTTTAGTAAAAAAATTGGCGAAAGCTTATTTGGCTAAAAGACCCTTACCCGTCTCCTTCGGTGTAGCTTCAGAGGCTAGTGAGTCCACCGGAGGCGTATCTATCGCTGGGATGCTGTCAACCGCAGCTAAGTCCTCAGTGTGCTCATCTATCTCAACGGTCGCTGTGGTAGCTGATTCTGAGAAAGCGACGGAAAGAGGGGTACCTGCCGCTGCACAAATGGAATATCTCTCTTTTAATTATAGTATTGGTATAAACGGCTGGTCCTATAATTAATCGAAGAGAAAGTTCATACCTTCTTCAGGATAGTAGCCGTAATCCTCACCAAGGGTATCTCCATCTTGTGACCAAGCTGCGTAGCAAGTCATCCACTGGTAGCCAGCGTATAAACCGTGATCCCACTAAATGCCATGGAGAATTCTAAAAAAAAAGGAAGGCATTAGGAAGGCTTAATGCAATTAAGGCAAACAATAGGTAAAGCTACATACCTCCTATAGTGGAGTTAGCTCGCCTAGTCTCGGCTTGTGCACTTGTCTCCGCATCCTCTAAAAGAACAAAAAGGCAAAGAGGCAATTAGTGGGGTACGAATCCCGAGTCATTCCATTCTCGTGATTCGCCACCCGTAAGAGCAATTATCGATGTTAGATGTACTGGTCCACGGATCAGGTCCTACATCGCCTCTTCCGCCATAGCTCCATACATTTGTTGAGTAAAATCGGGCTCAAGACGCAGCGTAACCGCCAGATTGTGGTGAGCAAAATCAAAGCCGTGATCATAATCCCTAGAACCCCGCATTAACGAGAAATGTCAGCCTTCAAAGTCGAATTTCAGATTTCATCACGGTGAATTATTACCTCCGCCACCGACCGAACATTACGGCCAAGTCTATATCAAAGGACCGAGGATTCACGTGATTCTTGTGGGCTAGCCTCTTTCGTTTAACCCCTTGAGAGGGTCGAAATTCTTCCTCTTCAATAGATTTTCCTGAAAATTCAATTGGATGAGAACTCTAATGGAAAGGATGAGAAAACAAAAGGGAAAAGGAGAAAGTACCGAGATCCTTCTCATGAGCTGCAGCCTCCGCTTGGTCCTCTCCTAAAGTAGCAGCCACGGAATGGGAACTCCTCCTCACCTCACCCGGCCGATAAGATCGCGGCCTCGAGCTTGACCCAAGATCTGCAGTGTCCGAATGTCGGCCAGAACGATGCTCGGCTACAGATTCGAGATGGCCCTCACAGGGACCGACTCGTTAGCTACTAATAGCCAACTACAATGGAGGAATGTCGACTCCACCGACGGCCCGAGTCGAGATCAATCCAAGACCTGACATCCCATGACGCTCCACAACCATGCTCGAAGGCCATCCACAAATCCACCTCGAATTGAGCCGCCGGTTTCGTTCCCAACATAAAGTTGGTCAGAACCGAACCGGGCGAAAGCAAAACGACAGGAAAATAAGGCTCAATAAAGCATTCCTCACTTACTCTGGTGAGATACCTCGCCCGATATTCACTAACCGCTTGAAATAGCCAATGTTAAGTGAAGTCCGGTCAGGTTCGGCACCTCCTCGTCGACCAAGGACTCACCATATTGACCAGAGAATCGAGGAAAACATCCGAAAAGATCCACCCTTTGTGAATCAGACTGCTTTGATCTCGCAAAACCACGCCTTCCATCCGCAATCCTCTACCAACCGTAAGAAAGGAGTAGACGAACTGTGGAACCCGGCCGACATCATGTCGGACGATGAAGGACCAACCAGTCATCAAATAGGTATATGGGAGCTCTACTCGGACGGAAGGGATGCGTGATGATGGCTCGTCCTTTCTCTGGGTAAACGCTCGAACTATATGCCGCAATCCACGGTGAATACTCGCCACCATCACCGAAGGAGAGAGAGTTCCTTCTGTGGGCGAAGTTGAACCGCAGGATAAAGGACCTCCAAAGGTAAAGCATCATCGATTGATATGGAACCACACACTTCTTGAGCCAGATTGCAAGATAGCCTGCTAGAAGAGTTGTCGGTTGGATAGGCTTCACCGCATGCCACAGAAAAGTCGCAAACTTGGTCCCTGAAGGAAAGCCTTCTTTGGCGTAGCTGAGTGTATAAGAGTTAGCCTCGGACTTCTTGATCAGTTCATTAACCTTCGAAGGAGTGAGCGGTGATAGTTCACATATTTCCTCGCCAGATTTGTCCTCCAAATGCTGGAACAAGTAATTGGCAACCGCCTGCACTCACCTGCGATTTCTTAGCTTAAGGTTCAGATTGGCCGAGCTATATGGTAATGACAAGTGAGATCCCATAAAGTCTTATAACGACGGGCGCGTTCTTTCAAACGCCGGGCCTCGATTGGAGGGAAAGTACTCCTGATATAGCATCTTCCCCATGGGTAGACCTGAAATACGGTACATCTCATGCAAAGCCAACCCCAACTCGCCATGTTTGGTGAGAAACGTATTCGAATCTGGATTATAAAGCTCGAATAAGGTAAAGAAATGGTTGGCACTGATTGGAAGGCCATACATAGTGGCACGAATCGCTGAATACAGACCGCAAGCACGAAGTTCTCCATCCCATCGGCTGAGGACGTAAGCGGTCAGCGACCTACCCGCCGCTTACTTGACGAGTGTACCCACCCGAAGAATCTATGACTGGACGACGGCATCTCTCGCCCCAATTTAGCAAGGCGATTCTTCAAAGTCGAGGCAGGAACGAAAAGCTCATCACGGGCGGTGTCCACTCTACAACCCTGTGGTGAAGGCCGATGACGCGATTCTGTTGGAACCCGAACCGGCCGGGTAATAAACCCACAATGAATATGATCATGCTTTCGGCCGATGACATACATGCGTGTCACAAAGATGGTGTCTAAGGTCGGTCAATGAGAGCCGACGAGGTATCCGGAATATACAAGGGCCTCCGTCGTCTTTGTTCAACCACCTCTCACTCGATAAGAGCAGATCCGGATCCTTAACCGAAGCCAATAGATAATCTGGCTCTTCGCAAAGGTTCGTGAGCCGCATCCCTTACGAAGCCGACGGTGACCAATCGTCGGAGAACGCTGAACTCCCTCAAATACTGATCGCTCACGATGTCCCAGCGCAAATCGAGGCGATAAAAATCGCGGATCATCACACATGGAATAATAGTCACTATGACGCCCATCGACCGCGTAGTCGAAAAGCTCCTCGAGGAATAATCAACCGAAAATCGAAAATATTCGCTAGTAAATGGCGCTGAATTCATCTTACATAGATTGAGTCACGACCTTATAACGGTATGATGATTTCATCCAGATAATACCCGAGAACGAAAAATATAGCCGCGTAATCCAAGCGCAATATATTCCGCTCTACGTATGCAGAGTACGGTGTGAAATCGCCCCGCTAAAAACATCTAGACGGGTGATCTTTGAAGCCCCAATCCTCACGAAGGAGAATCTCGGCTCTTCCCAATCGCCTCACAAAGGAGAACGGCGGGTCATAACGAGAGTACACACCGGGCGCGATCCTCACGAGGAGAATCTCGGCTCTTCAATCGCCTCACAAAGGAGAACGGCGAGGATACAACGCGATATGTAATGAATATGATGACGCTTAGCGCACCACCGAAAGAAGGAGGCGGCATTCACGCCGCCGCGGCGAGTTGATCGACTCAAACGCGGATCTTCCGACGACATCGAAGCCGCAAAACACGACGAAAAGTCAAATACACAATTGAAAATCAACAAATAAAGTGTCAAAAGCTACATAATCTGGACGCCAAACACCGACGAAGCGACCGGCCGGCCTCGACGCTGACCACAAGCCATGAAGGCCGCATGGGCCTCAGCAATGCTTCATTGCGAAGCGCCAAAAGCCCAGCTCGGCGCCGGTTGGCCAGCGTCGGGCCACAATCCGCCGTTCCGCCACCACGCTTCAACGCCGGTTATCGAACCTTCTTCTTCCCCGTATACTGAAATAGCAAAACAAAAAAGAGGGAGAAGAAAAGAAGAAGAAAAAGAGAAAGAAGAAAGAAAAATTTCGCGGCACGCATTCCTCGTTGATCGAAGACTACAGAGGAGGAGAAGAAAACAAGACGAAACCACGGTAAAGGGGGCCTACTAGGTCGAGAAAAGGAGGGTTGGTGGGTATTTATAACAATCTCACATAGACCCAATCCTCTTTGAATAAGGAGTCCTATTTGGCAAGAAGCAGGAATTCTAATTGGAGCCCAAATCAATTCTAATTAGGACTCTAATCAGCCCCTAATTAGGAGTCCTAATTGGAACCTTATCCGATGTCAAATTAGTGCCAAATCACCGCTGATTGACTCCTACCCTCCGCCAAGCTTGGAAAGATTCTCAAGATTTATTCTGAATAACACCCCACAAAGGCCCCATCGATGCCGATCAACACGCCGCCTAATCCTACTCCAACTAGGATTACAGTATAAACCGCTTCCTAATTTGTCGAGAAGTTCCCAAGAATATTTTCACAAGAAATATTCTTAGGGATAACTCGATCGCGGTGGATGGCATCGACGCTAATCAACACGTCGCCAATCCTACCCAACTAGGATTACGAGTATAAACCGCTTCCTAATTTGTCGAGAAGTTCCCAAGAATATTTTCACAAAAATATTCTTAGGATAACTCGATCGTATGGATTGCATCGACGCCGATCAACGCGCCGCCTAATCCTACCCAACTAGGATTACAGTATAAACTGTTTCCTAATTTGTCGAGAAGTTCCTAAGAATATTCTCACAAGAAATATTCTTAGGGATAACTCGATCGTATGGATTGCATCGACGCCATCAACGCCTAATCCTACTCCAACTAGGATTACGAGTATAAACTATTTCCTAATTTGTCGAGAAGTTCCCAAGAATATTTTCACAAGAAATATTCTTAGGGATAACTCGATCGTATGGATTGCATCGACGCCATCAACGCCGCCTAATCCTACCCAACTAGGATTACGAGTATAAACCGCTTCCTAGTTTATCGAGAAGTTCCGGAGAATATTTTCACAAAAATATTCTTAGGGATAACTCGATCGCGCGGATCGCATCGACGCCGATCAACGTCGCCTAATCCTACTCCAACTAGGATTACGAGTATAAACCGCTTCCTAATTTGTCGAAGTTCTAAGAATATTTTCACAAGAAATATTCTTAGGGATAACTCGATCGTGCGGATGGCATCGACGCTAATCAACACGTCGCCCAATCCTACTCCAACTAGGATTACGAGTATAAACTGTTTCCTAATTTGTCGAGAAGTTCCCGGAAGAATATTTTCACAAGAAATATTCTTAGGGATAACTCGATCGTGCGGATGGCATCGACGCCGATCAACGCGTCGCCCAATCCTACTCCAACTAGGATTACGAGTATAAACTGTTTCCTAATTTGTCGAGAAGTTCCCGGAAGAATATTTTCACAAGAAATATTCTTAGGGATAACTCGATCGTATGGATTGCATCGACGCCATCAACGCCGCCTAATCCTACTCAACTAGGATTACGGTATAAACTATTTCCTAATTTATCGAAGTTCCGGAAGAATATTCTCACAAGAAATATTCTTAGGGATAACTTCGATCGTCGCGGATTGCATCGACGCCGATCAACGTCGCCTAATCCTACTCAACTAGGATTACGAGTATAAACTATTTCCTAATTTGTCGAAGTTCCGGAAGAATATTTTCACAAGAAATATTCTTAGGGATAACTTCGATCGTCTTGGATGCATCGGCCGATCAACGCGTCGCCCAATCCTACTCCAACTAGGATTACGGTATAAACTGTTTCCTAGTTTATCGAGAAGTTCAGGAGAATATTTTCACAAAAATATTCTTAGGGATAACTTCGATCGTCGCGGATGGCATCGACGCCGATCAACGCGTCGCCCAATCCTACTCAACTAGGATTACGGTATAAACCGTTTCCTAATTTGTCGAAGTTCCGGAAGAATATTTTCACAAGAAATATTCTTAGGATAACTCGATCGTATGGATGGCATCGACGCTAATCAACACGTCGCCCAATCCTACTCAACTAGGATTACGGTATAAAGCGTTTCCAAAATTTCAACGAGGAGTGAAAGTCATGTTGACATCGATAATCATATCCTCCCGCCAGAAGCTAAACCAACGGATGATGAAGGGATTAGCCGAAGTGAGGGTTATGAAGTTCCATGTATTCGACATACCAACGGTCGCCAACAAGGAGTCCGCCGACATACGAGAAGTCCAAAATCGATGGTTAGTCAAACAACGACCAACCGACACGAAGTTACAAACAAAACTCACCCACCGCCGAAGTCAAGATAACAAGCGGTCGACAATATATGCAAGACCGTGATCTTGTCGAATCCTACAAAGAACCGGATGATCCGAAAGAATCGAAGATTTGAAGCTATCTTTGGGACCCTCACCGATCAAGGTCGGAACCATCATGTCCAAAGCATCCCGCACTCATCAAGAATCGAGACCGAGACGCTTTGGAGGGGATATCTCAGAGGCATAAAAATTGCTTATCGCACCAACGAAACTCGTGGATTGGGTTGACAACCGACGATCCATTCGACAAACCGACGCCGCGAAAACGCATCACGCCGCGAAAACGCCAGAGAGCGAAGTCGACGAAAGCACATGAAGTGAGTCGGCAAGACGCACGAGCCAATGAAACGGCGCGTCGAAGTTGATTAAACTCAAACGCCGATGAGACGGAATCAACCATACTTAGTCCGGCCGATGCAAACGAACCGCTTGAGCTCGAAAGTTGATCGCACGGACTCAAACACAACGGCAACATCACCGGGCAAAACCAAGCCCTAAGACCAAAAGAATCGACGGAGAAACGACGAAAACGACGAAAACGCCGCAAGACGGCGCTGCCAAACCTCGGCCAAAGTGGCCAAGGTGGCTCGGCCACCATGGCCGAGCCACCTCGCCAAGTTGGTCGAGGTGCCTCTACCAGTGGTCGAGGTGGCTCGGCCACCATGGCCGAGCCACCTCGCCAAGTTGGTCGAGGTGCCTCTACCAGTGGTCGAGGTGGCTCGGCCACCATGGCCGAGCCACCTCGCCAAGTTGGCCGAGGTGCTCGGCCACCATGGCCGAGCCACCATAGCCGCACCCCTTCCATTGTATAAATAGGGGGTGTCATCTTCGAGGGCACCGACGTGGGGATTTGGAGCGGGCTTCCATGGATTTTGGGATCTTTCAAAGGCTCGGACTTCGAAGAGTTCTTGCGAGATCTACGGTAACGGCGCATCGCTCGGCAACGGCGAGCACAAGTCCAGCCAACGCCGATCTTCAATCAAAAGGTAACGAACGGTCGAACTACGATACCCTCTAGATTAAGCTTCGCCTTAATCTCGTGGATAGCCGCGATTTCTCCTAGTAGATCTCACCCGCCGCCGATCCTCTCCTTCGTGAGTGTGATCCCTCAGCGCTTCGCTTCCTTCGTGAAACGAGCCCCTTTACATCTGTAGTTCCGCAACCCTGCCCTACCGATCGATTGCGCTGGTCCACGGACACAATAAGTCCCCAAGACAGTAAAGAACTCCACGCAAGCGGTGATCCGATATAACGAGATCCTCGCTTGTTCAAAAGGATAAAAGTTGTAATCTTTTTGATTTTCATTGTAAGCCTTAAAATAAAAGGCAATATTTCTCTTTGAATTTGTTTCAGCGATCAAGTTTGTAAGCAAGTTCAAATCAATGACAATCATCCTCAACTTTCCCCGAACACCTACGCCCACGGTAAGGAGGGGATTTTCACTAATAGAAAGAGAGAATACAAATTAGGATTACAAGTTCTCACAAAGAAACCCTAAAACAAACCTCTCAATCTCTCAAAAGATCTCTCTCCAAAGATGCACAAAACCCTCTCAAAGGTCGCTCCAAAAGTGCTTGAAACTTCCCTAATAATCGTGTTTAGGGTTATATATAAACTCTAAACGAACCGGTTTAAAACCAAACCCGTATTCGAATCTGCCTGCATTAGTCGACTACTTCAGATTAGTCGACTAATACACTATAGATTAGTCGACTACAATACGATTAGTCGACTACTCAGATCACCAAAATCGCTGGTCTTCACAGATTAGTCGACTACAATGCCTAGTAGTCGACTACTCGCTCCCGTACCAAAACTCGCCGTCCATTGCAGATTAGTCGACTACAATGCCTAGTAGTCGCATCATCAACTCAAAACTGCCTTGTGCATGTTTTGTGCATGTTCTACAATAAGCATTTTGTTTTCGCATTAATTGTGGCCAAAATATTTATAGGGGATATATGTGAAACTACATGTACAAGTTTCCGATCGAAAAGAATATGTACGGTAACACATTGTATCAAGATGCCTACCGACATCACATCTGTTTTCATATTTTTTTCAAATCAATATGAGAATTTTGTCAACTGAGATAACTTGGAACTTTTGATAAAAGTATCAAATCGACATAATATTATTGTAATTAAAAACCAGAATAAGAACAACAGTTTAGGTTCAAACACCACAAATTTTAAAGTATTCCAAAGCTCTAATTAAGGTTGAAATTTTTTATCTTGTTTTAACAGTTTACTAATAGAAAATTTTAATAAAACAACAAACCAATTAAGTACAGTTTCAAAATTTTGTTATAAATTTTTTTCAAAAAATCAGTTTATAAAACAACAAACCAATTAAGTACAGTTTCAAAATTTTGTTATACTTTTTCAAAAAATCAATAAAAGATTAAATCACTAAACAAAGTGATATAACTGTTCCGAGATTTTCATGAAATTCTAATTATATTAGAAAGTCGAATTGACAATATGTAAACTTCACAATTAGAACTTTTGAGAGAATTTTCCAAGAAATTCTAGATTTAGAAATTTAGAAAAGTAAGACAAGAAGATAGTCAGAATTAAAAAGTGAAATATATCTTATTTCTGAACTCCATGATTAAAAATGTTGAGAGGACTTTCCAAGAAATTATAGATTCAGAAATTCACAAAAACAAGACAAGAACATATTCAATATTAAAAAATGAAATATTTTTCATTTCCTTAAAAGAAGAAATATAATTGAGAATATATAAAGTAGAAGTTCAGAAATTTTTCCTTTTGAGGAAAAAATATAAAACAAAAGTTAAAATCCTTTTAAAATTCATGAAAATAATTAAAAATATTTTAACATAATTTTGATAACCCTAAATATGGCATGAGGAAAAAATTGAGAATTTATTTGTATCAAGCTTAGATAATTAACTAAGAAGGCAACAGACACCATCATGAAATCTCTCTCTATTTCTTGGATCCTAAATGGTTTTGTAAGTCATGTAGACTTCTAAAACAGAGGACCTGTCTTCTACTTTTTCAAAATTCTGCATAACTATTTTTGTTACTTTATTTAAATTCACTAGTACGTAGTAAATTAATTATTACTTTTTGGGGATTCTATAGTATTAAGTACTAGTTTCCAAAAAAGTACAAGGTGGTCGCAGAATTTCAAAATTCTAAATTTTTAAGTTTCTACCTTTGAATTTTGATAAACATAGTCGGATGCAAAAAAATTTCTTTTTTTAAAACATAGTCTATCAAATTTTTATTGTATTTCAACTATTTTGAAAACAAAACAAAGTATTTTCAACTAGTTAATTCTGTTTCTGCAATTATGAATGTTTTGCTTCAATTCTTGAAGCCCGCAACATCCATAGAGTCAAAGTCAATTTAAACTTTTGAAAAAGCAAAATACCTTCTTCACTTTTTATAGTTCAACTGTTTAATTCTTCTATCTCTAAATTTGTTTCATTGTTTTTCTTTAAAATTTCAAAAGTTGGAGCCATTACGGTAAGAGTAGCAGATTTGAATAAATTGACGCAATTTCCTCATTTCCACCTCAAATTGAAAAGATGTGATCTTTTTCTCTCTTTCCATATGTGATGTGATAACTGCACTATATGAAATTCATGCGGCTTAAATATATTGATCTACATAAGTATATAATTTAGTTAAATTGGTATTCGATGATTGTTAACAGATCAGATACTATATTGTTGTTATTGAATTTTTGATTTATTGTATTACTGTTATTGTTGAAATATGACATCCAATTGAAGGATGCAGCAAAATCAGATTCGGACGCAGCCTGGTCCACACTCTCTCGCACGGACCTGCAGCAGACGATACACATCAGCACAGTGTTCTACCGAATTCAGTAAAATACGGCATGGCTCCAACAAGGCCCGCATAGAGCCTTTGTAGTCAAACAGAAATCAACTTTTGTGTTTTTGCGAACATAGTTCAACTGAATATGGTTTAAAAATTAGGCATCCAAATTTGTAATCCTCCTACGATTATAATCATAAGTTGAAATTTATGGTGTCTTCATATGGGTATATCTCTATAAAAGAGGCTTTTCCATCAGGTTTAGGCAAGTAATCCCAAAGGCTTTAAGCTTGAGAGAGAAGCAAAAGGAGAGATAAGAAAAGAGATCAATTTCTCATGAGGATTTGCAAGAGAGAGGTTTTTGAGGTCTGTAATATTTTTCGATAAAGTTAAAACAACTCGCATCTCTTTATCCCATGTACGTAGCTACATTGCCGAACCACATAGATCTCGTGTTCTTGCTATGATTGCGTGCTAGTTTCATTTTGTAATTGTTTGTTCTGGCTAAACGGTTATCTGGAATAAGCATTAGGTTTTGGACTTCTCCCCAATCTTTTACTAGGGTATACACTAAAGCAAAACCAAAAGACCTCAAAACTCACAAGAGCTTGCCACATAGGATTCTTCCTTCACAAATAATTTTGACACGTGGACACTAATCTTAGCCGTCGAATTTTACTAAAATTTCAGAAATTATTATTAGCCGTTCAAAATTTCAAAAATTAAATCTTCTCATAATCAAAATAATTTCAATATGTTGTATATTTCCGAAATCTAATTTATATCTAATTGATATGGTAAATCTGAAATTTAAAAATCTCGGATGTTTAGAGTCAAACCAAATATTTAGGGAAATTTTGAAGATATAACTATTTAATTTATAACTACCTAATTTATAACCGAAATATCTTTTATTTAAAGCAAAACCGAAATATATGGTAAATCTCGATTTTTAGCATAACCGAAATATAATACTACCTATTTTATTGTTTCAAAATATTTTTTCAATTTATGTAAAACCGAAGTATATCACTTCCATGGCTTTGAATTGAAAAAATGAAATTTTGAACTTTATATTAGAATTCTTTTCCTAAAAATTTAGTTTGTAATATTTTGTGATTTGAAAAACTTATTTTTATATTATTTGTTGTTATATTTATTGGATTTTGATTATTTTTCATATGTTATAGGTAAGCAATCGACGCTTTCAAGAGGAGCTTGCAACGGATAGATCAAACGAGGTAATTATTTAATTATATGTGAAATAATGTTGATTTTAATTCAATTTAGTTGTTATATTTCCAATTTTAGAATTTTTGCATATTTATTGTTGTTATATTTTTGGTTATTTCTCATTTTTGGTGAAATTATTTTTTTACATATTAGTTGTTATATTTTACGATTTTTACTTTTCTTACATTAATTGTTAAGATATTTATGCTAAAATATTTTGTTGATATTTTCAGTTTTAAATTTTTTATATTAATTGTTTTATATTTTCGTGTTTTTATATTTTCGTGTTTTTATATTTTCGTGTTTTTATATTTTCGTGTTTTTATATTTTCGTGTTTTTATATTTTCGTGTTTTTATATTTTCGTGTTTTTATATTTTCATATTTTTACATTTTTCTGATCAAACAGTTAAATAATTAATTTTGGTGAATTTTTTTACATATTAGTTGTTATATTTTCCGATTTTATTTGTTATTATTTTAGTTGTTATATTTTCCGATTTTATTTGTTATTATATTAGTTGTTATATTTTCGGATTTTTATTTTTCCATATTAATTGTTAAGATATCTATGCTAAAATATTTAGTTTATATTTTCGGATATTTACTTTTCTTATATATTAATTGTTAAGATATTTATCCCAAAAATATTTAGTTTATATTTTGGATTTTACTTTTTTATTAAATGTTTTTATATTTTCATATTTTTACATTTTTCTGATCAAACGAGTTAAATAATTAATTTTGGTGAAATATTTTTGATTTTTTTCCATATTAGTTGTTATATTTCTGATTTTAAAATTTTTACATATTTATTATTGTTATATTTTTGGTTATTTCTCATTATTTATAACAATTATTTTTCCTAATGATAGTGTATATATTTACTAATGATTTATATTCTAATTATAATTAAATAGAATTTAATTTATGTAAAAGATATTTATGCTAAAATATTTAGTTTATATTTTCTGTTTTTAATTTTTTATATTATTTTTATTATATTTTTGTATTTTTACATTTTTCTGATCAAACGAGTTAAATAATTAATTTTGGTGAAATATTTTTGATTTTTTTCCATATTAGTTGTTATATTTTGGATTTTATTTGTTATTATATTAGTTGTTATATTTTCAGATTTTATTTGTTATTATATTAGTTGTTATATTTTCGGATTTTTACTTTTCTTATATTTATGCCAAAAATATTTAGTTTATATTTTGGATATTTACTTTTAAATATTAATTGTTAAGATATTTATCCCAAAAATATTTAGTTTATATTTTCGGATTTTTACTTTTTTATTAAATGTTTTTATATTTTCGTGTTTTTATATTTTCTGATCAATCGAGTTAAATAATAAATAACAACAAAACCCTAAAAATTATGATCGGTTAATTTTAATATAAAAAACTATTTTCACTTGATTATTTTTATATTTTCATATCGTAGAAATAGATTATATAAACATAATCAAAAATAATTTGTGTAGATCTCAAAACCAAATACTTGTTAAATAGTTTTTCCAAAGATATTATAATTATTTTGGATTAAAAACTTACCAAAAATACATAAACCGAAATTATTAGTTATTCAGATGATTTATAATATTTTAAATATTTTTGGTAAGTTGTTAAAAATAATCTCTAACAAATTACTGAAATAATTTTCAGATTTGATTTTTAAATTAATATCCCGGTATGTACATTCCAAATATCAGTTTTTTCAAACATTAAAACTGAAATATATAATTACCGAATATTTTTTGTAAAATACCAAAACTTTAAAATGGAAATACTAAGTGATTCAGTTAATGTAAAATTAGTTAATTTTTTGGTAATTTATTTAAAAATATCTAACTAATTAAGCAAATATAATTATAGATAATTAATTGATTAGAATTTTATAATGATAGGGATTCTACTTATTTCGGTTATTTAAAAACTTTCCAAAATACATAATCCAATATATTTTGGGTAAATCTCATAAACAACCAAATATTTCTTTAAATATATTTTTCTAATGATATTTTAATTATTTACAGTTTTAAAAACTTACCAAAATACTAAAATCGAAATAATTTGTTATTCGGTTGATTTATAATTATTTAAATAATTTTGGAAAGTTGTTAAAAATTTTCTAGAAAATTACTAAATTAATTTTCTGATTTTATATTTTAAAAATTATCTTGGTATGTGTTTGAAAATATCGATTGTTTAAAACCTAAAACCGAAATCTATAATTACCTTCTATTTTAATTTGTTCGGTTTCTTAAAAACTTACCAAAAATACATAAACCAATATAATTTGTGTAAATCTCAAAACTTTAACCAATTGTTTTGTTAAATAGATTTTCCTAATGATACTTTAGTTATTTTGATTTTAAAACAACTTACCAAAAATTCACAAACCGAAATAATTAGTGATTTGGTTGATTTATAATTAGGTAAATAAATTTGGTAAGTTGTTAAAACAATCTCTAAATAATTACTAAATAATTTCGGATTTGATTATTTAGAATAATAACTGGGTATGTTTTGTAAATATCGGATTTTTAAAAATTTAAATCGAAAGTACTTTTTATTAATTGCATAAAATTTAAATACGGAAATAATTAGTGATTTCAGTTTAATTAAAATTTGCTAAATAATTTTGTCAAGTTATCTAAACAATATCTATCTAATTAACATATTATACTTTTCTTAATCATGATATATAATTACCAAATATATTTTTGGTGAGATTTGGTAAATAATTTCGTTTTATGTTAAAAAGGATTGTAACATGATATATTTTTGCTTAAATTGAAATATCTTAAATAACCTAAATCTATCAAATCTCTAAAAATTACTAAAATAATTAACAGATTTTATTATTTAGAATAATATCTTGGTATCTTTTGTAAATATCATTTTTGGAAAACAATTATCCAAAATCAATAATTATCGAATATTACATTTTTATAAATTACCAAAAATTTAAAACGAAATAATTAGTGATATCAGTTTATTTAAAATTAGGTAAATAGTTTTGTCAAGTTATCTAAACAATATCTATCTAATTAACAGAATTTACTTTTCTTAATCATGATATATAATTACCAAATATGGTTTTCGTAAGTTTTGGTAAATATTTTCGGATTATGTTAAAAAGGATGGTAACATGATATATTTTTGCTTAAATTGAAATATCTTAAATAACAGAATCTATCAAATCTCTAAAAATTACTAAAATAATTAATTTAATAACCGAAATCAATCAAATCTCTAATCTCTAAAAATTACTAAAATTAACAGCATAATCCGATATTAGTGATTTCAGTTTATTTAAAATTAGCTAAATAGTTTTGTTAAGTTATTTAAACAATATCTATCTAATTAACTGAATATACTTTTCTTAATAATAATATATAATCACCAAATATAGTTTTGGTAAGTTTTGGTAAATAATTTCGGTTTATATTAAAAAGCATGGTAACATGATATATTTTTGGTTAAATTGAAATATCTAAAAACCGAAATCTATCTACTTATATATATAATTACTTTTTATTCATGGGATTTTAACAAACCACTGAATATTCTAAATAGATATTTTGCTTAATTTAGTTAAATAGATAATGATATATAATTACCAAATATAGTTGTAGTAAGTTTTGATAAATAATTTTGGTTTATGTTAAAAAGGATGGTAACATGATATAATTTTTGGTTAAATTAAAATATTTTAAAAACCGAAATCTATCTAACTAAATATATTTAATTACTCATAAATGATTTGTAGGCACTGAAGCCTTGAATAAAATCTTTTGTAATAGATATTTAATTATGAGCGTTTTATTTTAGATTTTAGTTTTTATTTGGATTGAGGATGAATAGTATTATGATTGTTAGGTTTCTATTTTGAAATTAAATAAATAATTAAAGTAGTTTGTTTTGGTCTTTTATTTAAAGTTGTGTCTTTTGAATTATAATTTGCAGTTTAAAAATTAGAATGATTAATTGTATAATTTCGGAAATAAAACTCAGTTAATAAAATTTTCTAATTTTGAAATATTTTCGGATAAATTCTTATATAATAATATAATTCGGTTAATTTTCAAAATTTATATGCATAATATATTTTAGTTAATAATATAATTTGGATAAAATACTTTAATTAGTATCAAATCTCAGTTAATAAATAAAGTGGTTAGTAATTTTTAATATAATTTGGATAAAAATTAACTAATTTTGCTATCATTTAAGAAAATTAACAAATTTTCCTATATTTTCGGATAAAATAAATATATTAATTTAATTCAGATATTTAATTATATTTATAAAATCTTAGTTAATAATATAATTTGAAAAATTTATATACATAAAAATTTATATATAAATCGGATAAAATTTCAGTTAAAAATAAAAATCTATTAATAATTTTGTATTATATAAAAAACGTAACTAATTTGAAATTTGGATAAAATAATATAATTAGATTCAAATTTGGATTAAGGAATTTTGCTATATTTTCGAATAAAATAAATATAATAATTTAATTCAGATATTTAATTATATTTATAAAATATCAATTAATAATATAATTTGCAAAATTTATATACATAAAAATTTATATATAAATCGGATAAAATCTCAGTTAATAATATAAATCTAAGAATAATTTTGTATTATATAAAAATTAACTAATTCAAATTTGGATAAAATAATATAATTAGTATCAAATTTGGATAATTTCGGAAATAAAACTGAGTTAATAAAATTTTCTATTTTGAAATATTTGTTGATAAAATCTCAATTAATAATATAATTCAGATAATTTTCAAAATTTATATGCATGATATATCTCAGTTAATAATATAATTTGGATAAAATAATATAATTAGTATCAAATCTCAGTTAATAAATTAAGTGGTTAATAAAAATGTTTTGATATAATTCGGATAAAAATTAACCAAATTTGCTATCATTTAAGAATATTAATGAATATTGCTATATTTTGAATATAATAAATATAATAATTTAATTCGGATATTTAATTATATTTATAAAATCTCAGTTAATAATATAATTTGATAATTTTATATACATAAAAATTTTATATATAATTCGGATAAAATCTCAGTTAATAATATAAATCTATGAATAATTTTGTATTATATAAAAATAGTAACTAATTAGAAATTTGGATACTAATCATGAAAACAATCATATAATCTTATCTTATCTTAATTGAAATATCAAAATAGATATTTCCGAAAAAATCTATTAGTTAAGATTATATTATATTACACGATAATCATAAAATTATTTTATTAATTAATTTAGGAAAAATCTTTAAATATCTAGGTTTATCATCATTTATTAGTTAAGATATTAGTTAAGATTATATTATATTTTAGCTTTAATATATTGTATAAAATCTTATTTTGACTAGAGAATATTACATATTATAGGATGCATAAAATCAAAAGAGATATTGTAGAATATATCAAAATTTGTATTTCGGAAAAATCTATTAGTTAAGATTTTACTGTATTACATAAATAATCATATAATTATTTTATTAATTAATTTCAGAAAAATCTTTAAATATCCGAACTAATCATTATTTAATAGTTAAGATACTATTTAAGATTATATTTTATTTTTTTATATATGGTATAAAATCGAAAAGATTATATTTATTTATTATGCATAAAATCGAAAAGATATCATAGAATATATATTAATTGTTTTTTCGAAATATCTTATACATACATATATATATATATATATATATATATATATATATATATATATATATATATATATATATATATATATATATATATATATATATATATATATATATATATATATATATATATATATATATATATATATATATATATATATATATATATATATATATATATATATATATCTGAAGACAATACAAGTCACTTTGTCAAATTTTATTCAAGGAGATAGACAAGGAGCATCCTCATTTTCGATATCTACAATGAGCAAAAGGTACTTATTTAATTTATTGTTGTATTATTGAAATTATTTATTGGTGTAGATTACATTTATTTCTTAGTTTATAGTTTATTTCGTATTGTTAATAAAAGTAATGAAATCACTTAATTTGTTTGTTATTTTTATATATATTTTAAAGAGATATTGTGTATTGAGATTTTGTTTAGCAATGGACGATGTTTTTAAAAGAAAATTAGATCATTAATTTATAACTTATAAAAATGCATATGAAATTTTCATAAATTCGAAATAAACTGTTCAATTAATTATTTATTAAATTAATTCTTTAATGTTTAATTTTATTTAAATTATTAAATAATCAAGATTTTGTGTGGTTTAGTAATACTTATTTACTAATATTTATATGAATATTAATTTATGTACTTAATTAATATATAATTATGACAACAATAATTAAATAATTATTATATTAATCAATTTCCGTTTTCATAAAATTTTTAGATAGATTAGTTATTGATTTTCTGTTTTTGAAAATATTTTTGAAACTTGTTTTACAATAATTTCAGTAATAATTTCGATTTTTAAAATAAAAATATTTCGGTTTTCATAAAAGTTTTAGACTAGATATTTATTTTGGTTTTGAAAATAATTTTGGAAAATTATTTTTGCAAAAATTCAGTTACAATTTCGGTTTTTAAAATCAAAATATGTTTAGATAAATTTTTAGATATTGATTTTTAGTTTGTTTGAAAATAATTTCATAAAATATTCTTACAATAATAATAATATAATTATTATATTAATTAATTAATTAATTTCGGTTTTCAGATAATTTTTAGATTAGATATTGACTTTCGGTTTTTAAAATAATTTTTGAAAATTATTTTTAAAAAATTCAGTTATAATTTCGGTTTTTAAAATAAAAGTATGTTTAGATAAATTTTTAGATATAGATTTTCAGTTTGATTGAAAATAATTTTCATAAAATATTTTACACCAATAAGCATATAATTATTATATTTAATAATTTCGGTTTTCATATAATTTTTAGATTTAGATAATGATTTTCGGTTTTTGAAAATATTTTGAAATTTATTTTACAAAAATTTAAGTTATAATTTCGGTTTTTAAAATCAAAATATGTTTAGATAAATTTTTAGATATTGATTTTTAGTTTGTTTGAAAATAATTTCATAAAATATTCTTACAATAATAATAATATAATTATTATATTAATTAATTAATTAATTTCGGTTTTCAGATAATTTTTAGATTAGATATTGACTTTCGGTTTTTAAAATAATTTTTGAAAATTATTTTTAAAAAATTCAGTTATAATTTCGGTTTTTAAAATAAAAGTATGTTTAGATAAATTTTTAGATATAGATTTTCAGTTTGATTGAAAATAATTTTCATAAAATATTTTACACCAATAAGCATATAATTATTATATTTAATAATTTCGGTTTTCATATAATTTTTAGATTTAGATAATGATTTTCGGTTTTTGAAAATATTTTTGAAACTTGTTTTACAATAATTTCAGTAATAATTTCGATTTTTAAAATAAAAATATGTTTAGATAAATTTTTAGATATTGATTTTTAGTTTGTTTGAAAATAATTTTCATAAAATATTCTTACAATAATAATAATATAATTATTATATTAATTAATTAATTAATTTCGGTTTTCAGATAATTTTTAGATTAGATATTGACTTTCGGTTTTTAAAATAATTTTTGAAAATTATTTTTAAAAAATTCAGTTATAATTTCGGTTTTTAAAATAAAAGTATGTTTAGATAAATTTTTAGATATAGATTTTCAGTTTGATTGAAAATAATTTTCATAAAATATTTTACACCAATAAGCATATAATTATTATATTTAATAATTTCGGTTTTCATATAATTTTTAGATTTAGATAATGATTTTCGGTTTTTGAAAATATTTTGAAATTTATTTTACAAAAATTTAAGTTATAATTTCGGTTTTAAAATAAAAATATGTTTAGATAAATTTTTAGATATTGAATTTCTGTTTTTTAAATATATTTTCTGAAAATATTTTTACAACAATAATAATATAATTATTATATTAATTAATTTCGGGGTTCATATAATTTTTAGATTAGATATTGATTTTCGGTTTTTGAAAATAATTTTTGAAAATAATTTTTTCAAAAATTCATTTAAAATTTTGGTTTTTAAAATAAAAATATGTATAGATAAATTTTAGATATTGATTTTTAGTTTGTTTGAAAATATTTTCATAAAATATTTTTACATCAATAATTATATAATTATTATATTAATTAATTTCGGTTTTCATATAATTTTTAGATTAGATACTGGTTTTTATTTTTGAAAATATTTTTATATATTGATTTTTTATTTTTAAAAAATATTTTCAAAAAATATGTTTACAACAATTTCAGTTATAATTTTGATTTTTACAATAAAAATATTTTTAAATACTTTCATATTTTTAATTCCCTACAATTCTTAATTAATTTTAAAGAAAATTATTGAAATTAATATATTTCATTTAAAGTAAGATTTTGACAAAAATAGTTAAATTTGTTTTAGCTATTTTTATTTACTGATTTATTAAGTTACCAAATTTAAATATAATTGATTCATATTTTAAGGAAAAATCAAATATTAATTAAATTGGCAAATTTAGATCATGTTCCCATTTTCAATTATTTTCCAAACTTAATTAATTTTTAGATTAGATACTGGTTTTGATTTTTGAAAATATTTTTATATATTGATTTTTTATTTTTAAAAAATATTTTCAAAAAATATGTTTACAACAATTTCAGTTATAATTTTGATTTTTACAATGAAAATATTTTTAAATACTTTCATATTTTTAATTCCATACAATTCTTAATTAATTTTAAAGAAAATTATTGAAATTAATATATTTCATTTAAAGTAAGATTTTGACAAAAATAGTTAAATTTGTTTTAGCTATTTTTATTTACTGATTTATTAAGTTACCAAATTTAAATATAATTGATTCATATTTAAAGGAAAAAATCAAATATTAATTAAATTGGCAAATTTAGATCATGTTCCCATTTTCAATTATTTTCCAAACTTATTACCAATTTTGAAATAAATTAATTACAAAATTTACCAAAAATAGTAATTATGAGATTAAGGAATATAGAAAATAATTATAAATTTACTTTTTTATTTTTAAAAAATATATATAATTAATTGTATTCGTAATTTTTAATTTTCAGAATTTTTGAAATTAATTTTATTAAGTTACCAATCACTTTTTCTCAAGTTTTTCTTTTTAATTTATTCAATTTATTTTTGAATATAAATATTTTTGTTTTTGATTTGTCTTTAAAAATGATTCATTTCAAATAAAGATTTTTATTTGGAAAAAATATTTTATAAATATTTTTACAACAACTAAGATAAAATTTTGATTATTTACAATTAAATAATATTGGTTTTGCCAAAATTTTATTTAATTCCTTAAAATTTAAAACAATTATAATATATAATTGGTAGTTAGGTTTTACCATTTCTGTTCTAAAACCTTATTTACAACTTAATTTTTGCTGATTTAAATACAATTTTATTTTAATACATCTCACTTAAAGATTTTTGGTATATTTATATTTTTACAATTGTTCTAAATGTTTCAATTTATTTACAATATTTTCTAATATTTTGTGAATATTAGAAATAATTAGAAATAAAATATAACCAACTAATATATAAGTAATAAATTGATTTTTATATTTAAAAATATATTATTTTAATTAATTACTAAAGATTTTGTAAATAGATTTTAGAATTTTCATAAAATCATATAGATATTATAAATAATATATTATAATTAAGATTATATATATATATATATATATATATATATATATATATATATATATATATATATATATATATATATATATATATATATATATATATATATATATATATATATATATATATATTAGCACTTAAAAATTTATTTTCTGTCTTCTAAATTAATTTAGAAATTAAAAATTTTCCTAAATAAAATAGTTTCCAATTTTGCAATTTAACTATATACGGATAATTGAATTCATATTAAATTATTTTGTGGATATTTTATCGATGTCGGACAAAATAATAAAATGGCAAAGATACAAGCCATTAATTGATCTTCACAGATGAAAACGATGTCATCTTGAAAGGAAGAATCACTTGAATATGGGAAGGAGCAAACGCAATCAATCGGAATATCATCCGAATTAACTTTATTCTTCTTGATAATGAGGTACATTTAAATTTTTATATATAATTATTGTTTGTGATTTTAAATATTTAACATTTAGTTTAATTATGACATGTTCTATCCAATTTTAAACAGAACACTCATGTATATGGTTTTACCGTAAGAATGGCATATCACGACTGAGAAAATTAATACGAGAAGGAAAATTTCATATTTTCTCAAACGTTAAGATTGTTACTGCAAGTAAGATTTACAAACCAGTGAGCACTCCAGTATCTATTTATTTGTGTTATCATACAAACATCAAGGTTTTAGAGGAGGATGATGATGATATAGAAAACCACAAATTCAATTTCACATACGAGATCTTGAATCAAGAATCGATTCAAAAGAATTTCTTATAGGTATGTATTAAATTTTTATTCCTCAATATTTATCATATATGTCAAATTATACTAAATTTTATTTATTTTCTTATATAGATGTGATTGGAATAGTTGATGAAATTTATGCATTGATTGCATGGACAGGAATAGAAAAAAGTTTTGTTTAGAAGCTTTACAATGCATGATAACGAGTAAGTTATGATTTTATTATTGTTTATATGAAATATACATAAATATATTTTATAACATAAATATTTAATATATTTTTATCTTTTATTAGGTTCAATACTATAGCTATCACTTTGTGGGAAGATTTAGCATGTGCTCTAGAGGAAAAATTAAAACGGAAGAATCAAAGCTCATTGGTTATTATTGTGACCGGTTTGTTGTGCTCTAGATTTAAATGTATGAATTTTATATATATATATATATATATATATATATATATATATATATATATATATATATATATATATATATATATATATATATATATATATATATATATATATATATATATATGATATTTTACATTTGTATGACTACTTATAAACTTGCATGATTTTTAATATATTCGTAATATTAACTTATATTTTTGCTAATTTCCTTTTCGCAATGAAGGGATTGACAAGCCTTTAGTCCATTATGCTACAAAGTTTTATATAAATTTAAGTGATAATAAGGATGTTGTTCAAACTCAAGGGTAATTTAAATTTTTTGTATGTAATATAATTACATTTTCATAAATTGTTTCCACAATTATGATAAATTTAAGAGATTATTTTACTTATCTCTTTAATCAGGTATATTGATGCTAACTCAATACCAAATTATTGAGACCGAACAAGGTCGCTAAGCACACAAGTCAAATTTGAAATCGACGATGGTACAATTGATGACATTTTCAAGTAAAGGAATTGAATGACGTGATGTAAGTGAATTTTAATTTATTTTTGTATTGAATTATTTTATAAACTTTATATATATTCAATTATAGTTTTTAACAATATATCAATATAAGAAAACATGAAACAATGATAAAATATATTTTATTGCACAATATACTTTAATCATTATTATTTTAGTGAATTTATCATGCATATTATTAGTTTGTTATTTTTAATAATTAAATTGATGATAAACATATTGTTTATCTAAAATATTTTTAGGAGAAATATTTTTTTGTAAATGCTCAAATAATGGGAATTGAGGAGCTATCGGTTGGCGATATCCTTCTCATCTGATTGCAATAACAAGTTGAAGGAGATTAATAGGGTTCTTTACTACAATCGGCATAAGAAAGAAATCAAATATGTAGAAGAAAGGTAAATATTATCTTATAATTTTTAAAATATAATTTATTTATAGTTTATAAAAATTATATTGAATAACCAATGTATAACTAAAATGTATATTTAACTTTAGGTACAAACTTACCCTACAAGTGACGGATGGAACAGGCATAACAACATTCGTAATATTCCATAATGATGTTATTCGTCTGATGAAAATTGGTCCATCAGAGTTAGCATCTTCGCTGAGTTCGTAATATTCCATAACAATTTTTTTAAATATAATTTATTTATAGTTTATAAAAATTATATTGAATAACCAATGTATAACGAAAATGTGTATTTAACTTTAGGTACAAACTTACCTGACAAGTGACGGATGGAACAGGCATAACAACATTCGTAATATTCCATCATGATGTTCTTCGTTTGATGAAAATTGGTCCATCAGAGTTAGCATCTTCGCTGGGTTTGGTAATTTACAACGAATCTATATTATAATTTTATTACATTTTAAATTTAATAGATGAAATTGAAAATTAATATATTTTGTTTTATACAGGATGCAGACAACAAGGAGTTTTCGGTTGCAATCAAGAAATTAATCGGAAGAAATATGCATTTTCATGTCAAATTTACAGAATTTAACACAAGTAAATGCATTGAAGACTGCACTGTTATCAAAATCGTTAACGATGACGTGGATGATGAAAAACTCAATGAGTTGTTACTGCTAACTGACGGAAAGGTAAAATTTACTCAAGATTTATCGACACCTAGAAATATTATTGATAAAAATCCGAAGAAGAAGTTGTTTACTAATTATTTTATTAGTTTCATCATTACAAAAATTAAATCATTAACATGTTGTTCTAAAACAAATGTATTATTATCACAAGATGAAAAACCAATTGAATTGAATGAGGATGGTTATGTTGATAATGAATCTATGGAATTAACTCCTGACTTATCCACACCGATATCCACCGTTAATAGCAAAGGCAAGAAAAAGATTTTAGATGTTTAGCTATTGCTACACTTGACTCTTCTGCATTCAAAACCCCTCCTACAACCAGTGGAAAAATAAGGATGCAATCAGGTGAGTTTATTTATAAAGTAATTAATTTTTATATGTAATTTTTATTTGTTAAATTCAGTATATAAACATGTTTTTTATTTTGCAGAAATGGACAAAGAACCGAACTTTCAACTTTCAAGAAGAGGATGAAGACAGAGAAAAATAATTATAAATTATTATAGCTCTTCTTTGTATTTTGCTTATTAAATCTTATGACTGTTTCATTGCTTGAGAACTTTTTAGTGACGATCATTTGCGAATAATGTTTTGGAATATTAAACTATCTTATATTTTAATTTCATTCATGTTTTATTTTGGATATTTTGATTATCTACATTTTATTCATTTATTATGATAATTTAGCTTGAATAATAATAATTTTAATTGTAACTTTTATATAAATTGTTTAATATCGTTATTTATAGGTGGATACATGTTATCTAACCTCATTGGGGGTGTGTGAGAGTTGGATTCACGTGTTTCGAAGGGGGGTGAGTCGTTAGATATTAAAAATTATATTTAGATGAGAGCGATTGACAAGCGACGAAATATAGATAAATTTCGGTAAGACCGTGCTTAGCACGGGCTAAAACACTAGTAGTTAGTAAATTAGATGCAGTATTGTTAATAGACTGGATGTGGTATTGTATGAAATAAATATATTATTTACTTTGAAATTTGAAAAGTACAAGACAGTTCCACCTCTAATGTACTAACAATACCATATCTAATCTACTAACAATAATGGGAGAAATTAAACATTACTAATAACAAATGTCATATCTAATCTACTAAAGAATCACATAGGTCTAACTAAATATATATTTCTTTAGATCAATAAATTTAAGTAACATGAATTATTCATATGGTATATATAAACATATATAAAGAGCAAAAGGATCACACCTTTCCCAATTTGAAATCGAGTTGATTATATAAATTATGCTACTCTCTCCTCGCATTTGGATTAGGTATTGAAATTCTAAAGAAGAACGATGACAAACATTTTAGATCTAAAAAGTAAACAATAGATCAATATAAAATGGCAGAAAGTATTTTATCTTTTCAAAAGTTTAAATTGATTGTAAACTATATAGGTATTGCAGCGTTCAGGAATTGAAGAGAATTTGAAATATTCATAATCACATAAACAGAAGGAAACTAGTTGTGAATACTATTTTGTTTTTAAAACAGTAGAAATCCAATAAAGAATTTATAAATCATGTTGTTTAGCAAAATTAAAAGGTAGAAAAATGGTCTTTTAGCTTAAAACAATACTTCATCTAGTCTAAATAATCGAACATCACTCTAAAAATGAGAGAGAAACCTAAAATAGACAGAGAGATTATAAACATGGTTTCTTTTCATGTTTACTAAGATCATGATGACGATAGAAACTAATAATAATTTAAAAATAACACACCAACAGGAACATCACATCTAATTGTTAGCAAAAATAATATCGCATCTAGTTTATGATAAGCATAGAGAGATTTGAGAGAATTTTATTATATTATTCATTGCATTAAAGTGTTTAAATACAAGAGCAAAATAGAAGTTCTAGAATCCTAAGTGATGTGGGACTAAACTAAAGCAAAGTAAGATAGAGTTACTACTATATTTAACACCCCCTCTCAAACTGTATTTGGGTTTCAAAGGCCGTTTACCGAGGAGTGCGCAGTGCTGTCCGGTGAGGGCTTGGATAGAGACGGTGAGGATGTAGCTGTCAGGTGAGAGTTCAAACAAAGAGAGCTTGGCTGGGAGTGTTGGCCAGGGGAAGCTTGGTCGGGGGGTGCTTGGCCAGGAGAAAGTGTGGTCGAGGGTGCTGGCCGGGGTAAAGCGTGGCCAGGATGCTAGCTGGAGGAGGCAGAGTGTGGCTAAGGTGCTAGCAAAGAAGGGATAGTGTGGTCAAGGGTGCTGCCGAGGAGGGAGAGCGTGGCCAAGGATGCTAGCTGGAGGAGGCAGAGTGTGGCTAAGGTGCTAGCCAAAGAAGGGATAGTGTGGTCAAGGGTGCTGCCCGGAGGAGGGAGAGCGTGGCGGGGTGTGCAGGGGAGAAATGTCATTCCGTCAAACTCCTTGTGTGCATCCGTCGAAGATTGGAAATGAAGGCAGGCTGTTGATGATGCAGGGCTGCACAATGTGCGGTGTGCGGCAAAGAATTGCAGGGGACCGGCGGTCTCAAGAGGTGGCGGCGGTGTGCTTGCTTTTGCTGTGGTGAGCATGCGCTTCTTGCGGAGAGCTCGAGGGCGGAGACCGTGAGCTTGCTACGACCATGGGAGTTAGGAGTGGCGGTGGACGACGCAATGTGGATGGTTTGCACGATGACTGTGCTCACAGGAGTTGAGGTGGAAAGTGGTGGCGGGCGGTCGAGATGCCAATCGGTTTCTAGAAGGCATATCGTCGAACATGTGGAGTGCAGGTGAAGGTGGCGGTGGCTTGAAGATGGACGTTGGGCATTCGCATCAGCAATGGTGGCAGGGTTTGTATGCTTGTGGCAGGGAGGTTGGGTTACAAATGCACGTTTTGTCTTTCTTTTTTCCTTTTTTTTCTTTTTCTTTTTAATTTTTTTTGGTTGCCTTTTTATTTAAAAATTGGTGTGGGTATTTGGTTGTGGGGACTTTTGTCAAACAATTAGAACGTCCGACAGTGAGTTGAAGTTAGCGATGTGCAGAGGACGTCGGTCTTTGAGTTGGGTTAGAGTTGTGATGCAGGGGCGGGTCCTTGCAGGAGAGGTGCGGGGCGGTGTTGAGAGGGAGGCGCTGATCTCGAGCGGGATACTTGGCCAATGGTGACGGGTAGCACAGACAGCAAGGTCGAGAGTGATCAGCGGGGTTTCTCGGGGTGTTGTTGACGGGCAGCGTCGATGGTGGCATCAAGGACACGTCGAGGGCAATCAGCGGAGATTTCGGGATGGCGGCGGCAAGCGATTGCTCGAGTTAGGGCTTGGAATGTTGCTTGTGGCCAACGTCGAAGCCACCAAGGGGAAGCATGGAGTATGGCGAAACCCCTCGGTGGCCCTGGGATCGAGGAAGGAGAAATTGATCTCTAAGATTGGATAATGACTCTGATACCATAATAAGTATAGAGATATTTGAGAGAATTTGATTATATTATTCATTGTATTAAAATGTTCAAATACAAAAGCAAAATAGAAGTTTTAAAATCGTAAGCGATGTGGATGTGGGACTAAAGTAAAGTAAAGAAAGATAATATAACTACTATATTTAACGGTTTCACCATCCAACATCTAATAAAGAAAATATAACCCTTAACATTTTTTTACATAAAAATACATATATAAAGAGAACAATAGAGCACATTATTCAAATTTGAACAGAAAATCATTCGTAACCCCTCCGATTTGTTGAAATCCGCTACTCTCCCGCAATGGCTCAAATACTATTGAAATTCCTTCAAAAGTAAAAGAGATCGCATTTCTCTCTGATGTGAAGAAATAAGTCAAAACTGCTCCGATTTGTTAAAATCAGCTACGTTCACGTAATGGAAGATAATAAACTTTTTTCAGATTAAACATGATATTTTTTTTTAAGAATAATATTTAATCGGAAAAAAATCTAACCCTTAAAAGTTGCATATACATTTATAATGAGCAAAATAGATCTCACTTTTCTGATTTGAACAGAAATGAGTCGAAACCATTCCAATTTCTTGAAATCGGTTACTTTCCCGTAATGAGCCTAGGCATTGTTGAAATCGCTTCAAAAGGAAAAAAATCGTGTTTGTCCGAGCTGAGCTAGAAATAAGGTGCAAACGCTCCAAGTTTATTGAAATTGGCTACTCTCCCTACAATGGGTCCAATCATTATTAAAATCAATTTGAAAGGAAAATAGACGGGTTGGGTAGAGTTTTTTACGTCGGAATAAATTAGGAGAAAAAGAGAGAAGAGAGAAGAAGGGATTGGGGGCTAAACTAGGGCTTTTGATTTGGGGGCGAAAAAGTGAAGAAACAAGAAATATGAAGGCCCATCTCGTCTATTTAAACTAATCAGGTGCTACGTCCAAATTAAGCTAAATAACAAAGTGTGTTCCTGTAAACGGTCAGAATTAAGGCTTACTTTCTGATTAGCTTAATCTAAATTTCTTTCCTTCTACTTTTATTTTATTATTGAGTCGATCCTTTCTAATTAGTTGGTAATTAGACCCCCTCTCCAATTAGGTAATAATTGAAGATAGTTTAATTTTCTCAGTTCTTACAACTTATCTCAATTTTAATGAACGAGATCATGCTACGTAAAATTTTCACTAGTCGTTTTAACTATACTGGCTTTCAAGTTTACTAGTGGTTTTCAATATCAAAGTGATTTTCAAGATAACAGTGGAAACATTACGTGACGTGACTTCATCCATTAGAAGTGATATAGATGGTAAGAATTGATAGAATTTGACTCTCTTAAATTTCCACCACCTAATTGAAGAGGATCCGGATCTTTTTAATATCCGAAGTGGTAGTCAAAATTTTTCTTTTGCATCCTTTGATTTTCTTACAAAAATATATGTAGTGAGAACTAACCAGGCCAAAGAGTTTATGTACAACTGCGGCCCATTAGGCTATGTCCTCGCTCTTCGATGGCCCGATAGAAGGTGCACTTTTGTATAAGAAAAATAATTTAATGATTTGTTTGGCAACTCTATTTAAATTGGTTTGTTGAGGAAAAAAACAGTTTCAGCTCCGACTTTGGTTTGTCAAGAAAAAACTGGACGGTGACTTAGATTGATTTTGAGCTCAATTTTAATTCTAAATCTGGATTTGTTTGGGTCCACCTCTCTCTTGATTAAGAACTAAACTACTTTAGGTCAAAGCTAGTTTAGACCCTAATTAAGTTCTGGTTTTGTAATTTTTCGGATTCATGTTGGACCCGTTTTGTTTCACTAAACTAGCTTGACTAAAGTTACCAAACAACCCTAGAGAAACAGAATAAACTCTTTCAAATTATTGACTTTTTCAGAAGATTAAAAACTCATTCAATTATAAGAGCTTCGCCTACGTATACCTATTTAAACTAATCAGATGCTACGTCCAAATTAAGCTAAATAACAAAGTGTGTTCCTGTAAACGGTCAGAATTAAGGCTTACTTTCGATTAGCTTAATCTAAATTTCTTTCCTTCTACTTTTATTTTATTATTGGAGTCAGATCCTTTCTAATTAGTTGGTAATTAGACCCCCTCTCCAATTAGGTGATAATTGGAGATAGTTTAATTTTCTCAGTTCTTACAACTTATCTCAATTTTAATGAACGAGATCATGCTACGTAAAATTTTCACTAGTCGTTTTAACTATACTGGCTTTCAAGTTTACTAGTGGTTTTCAATATCAAAGTGATTTTCAAGATAACAGTGGAAACATTACGTGACGTGACTTCATCCATTAGAAGTGATATAGATGGTAAGAATTGATAGAATTTGACTCTCTTAAATTTCCACCACCTAATTGAAGAGGATCCGGATCTTTTTAATATCCGAAGTGGTAGTCAAAATTTTTCTTTTGCATCCTTTGATTTTCTTACAAAAATATATGTAGTGAGAACTAACCAGGCCAAAGAGTTTATGTACAACTGTGGGCCATTAGGCTATATCCTCGCTCTTAGATGGCCCGATAGAAGGTGCACTTTTGTATAAGAAAAATAATTTAATGATTTGTTTGGCAACTCTATTTAAATTGGTTTGTTGAGGAAAAAAACAGTTTCAGCTCCGACTTTGGTTTGTCAAGAAAAAACTGGACGGTGACTTAGATTGATTTTGAGCTCAATTTTAATTCTAAATCTGGATTTGTTTGGGTCCACCTCTCTCTTGATTAAGAACTAAACTACTTTAGGTCAAAGCTAGTTTAGACCCGAATTAAGTTCTGGTTTAGTAATTTTTCGGATTCATGTTGGACCCGTTTTGTTTCACTAAACTAGCTTGACTAAAGTTACCAAACAACCCTAGAGAAACAGAATAAACTCTTTCAAATTATTGACTTTTTCAGAAGATTAAAAACTCATTCAATTATAAGAGCTTCGCCTACGTATACCTATTTAAACTAATCAGATGCTACGTCCAAATTAAGCTAAATAACAAAGTGTGTTCCTGTAAACGGTCAGAATTAAGGCTTACTTTCGATTAGCTTAATCTAAATTTCTTTCCTTCTACTTTTATTTTATTATTGAGTCGATCCTTTCTAATTAGTTGGTAATTAGACCCCTCTCCAATTAGGTAATAATTGAAGATAGTTTAATTTTCTCAGTTCTTACAACTTATCTCAATTTTAATGAACGAGATCATGCTACGTAAAATTTTCACTAGTCGTTTTAACTATCTTGGTTTTCAAGTTTACTAGTGGTTTTCAATATCAAAGTGATTTTCAAGATAACAATGGAAACCTTACGTGACGTGACTTCATACATTAGAAGTGATATAGATGGTAAGAATTGATAGAATTTGACTCTCTTAAATTTCCATCACCTAATTGAAAAGGATCCGGATCTTTTTAATATCCGACGTGGTAGACAAAATTTTTCTTTTGCATCCTTTGATTTTCTTACAAAAATATATGTAGTGAGAACTAACCAGGCCAAAGAGTTTATGTACAACTGCGGCCCATTAGGCTATGTCCTCGCTCTTCGATGGCCCGATAGAAGGTGCACTTTTGTATAAGAAAAATAATTTAATAATTTGTTTGGCAACTCTATTTAAATTGGTTTGTTGAGGAAAAAAACAGTTTCAGCTCCGACTTTGGTTTGTCAAGAAAAAACTGGACGGTGACTTAGATTGATTTTGAGCTCAATTTTAATTCTAAATCTGGATTTGTTTGGGTCCACCTCTCTCTTGATTAAGAACTAAACTACTTTAGGTCAAAGCTAGTTTAGACCCTAATTAAGTTCTGGTTTAGTAATTTTTCGGATTCATGTTGGACCCGTTTTTGTTTCACTAAACTAGCTTGACTAAAGTTACCAAACAACCCCTAGAGAAACAGAATAAACTCTTTCAAATTATTGACTTTTTCAGAAGATTAAAAAAACTCATTCAATTATAAGAGCTTCGCCTACGTATACCTATTTAAACTTAAAAATACCTATCAACAACAACAACAATAATATCAAGACTAAACAGTCAAGTGTGACTGTGTTGGAGATAAACACGGACGTGTAACTCCAAGCACCCCTTCCTGCGATCTAATACTCTCGTTATTAATTAAATATTCAACTAACTTCTTTGAACAATTAACAAGGTCAGCGCCGCTCGAGTCCGTTGTTCCCACGCGCACGTGCGCGCGTGCGGGGAGGCGAGAACGTGGGTCGGAGCGAGTCCGCGATGGTGAAACCTCGTCACTTTTTATTTTATTTTATTTAACTTTACATTTGAGAAGAAATGAAAGACTAATATTTCTAGAAGCTGTGTTAAAACTTTTACTCTTGAATTGGGACTGAGACATTAACTCGTCGGTGATGTAATCAAAAAAATTTTTTTTTTTGTTTGGCGAGTCCTTATGATCCTTCAGACCACATGCATTAAACCCTTGGGTGTGGCTAAAGGGCACCTCCAATACACGTCCTTGTGTGTTCTAAAAAATTAAATTATTGTGGTTGCTTTTTAGGAGAGTGGAACCTGAGACATTGGAATACTACTTATAGGCAATTTATCAACTCGGCTAGGCCCTCTTGGATTGTGATGTACTCAATTTATTGGTGGGTTTGGTAACTTTGGTTTCTCTCGGGTCAAGAGACTTGAAACCAAGGGGGGCTATTGACTCAAAATCAGTAGATTTTTTTAGATACTTCAAATCCCGAATTGAACTCAAGATCGTGAAAGGTATATTAGAACATCGTAACCGTCCAGATCATTTGCGGTGAGTTCAACACCACCAGCAGATTTATTATTATTATTATTTTGTTTTCGTTTTCTTTAAAAACTATTACCCAATTTTGAAAATTTTGACTTTCCTTAACTCAGTAGCATGATATCTGATTCATAGCTCAGATATTGCTTGAGAAAACCAGGCTTTAGGGCTCTAAATGGATTAGATTTGGTTCGCATTTGTGCACGGTCGAAATGAATCCGATAAGAGATATGTTATATGAATCTCATCTAAATGTGACAAGGACAATATGACTTCAATTCGGTCATAAGCTGCAATTAAATTCTGATTTAGATTCTTGTTTTGTCCATTTTGTGCAACTTTTTATTTTAAACTTAGGCAAAATTTTCACATATTCATTTAGTTAAAGTGCATAATAAAAATCGGGCTTCTGCTTTTGGATCAAATCCAAGATCTTAACCCAAAATGGCACGAGCTCTAATCAACTAGAGATCATCTACATCATTGTAGAGAATCTTTACAACTCACTAATCACATCTTCTCACTCAGTGGACATCATAAATGATATTCATTACATAAATTATAAAAAATTTCTTTTAATTACGGGGCTCACTAAATAAGCAAGTACTATTAATTCACATAACTAATTATAGAAGTTCTCTACAATCAAGGATATAGAGAATCCTTGCTCACTCAAATATATAATATCCAAATTTAATTGAAATCAAAGTCAAATGGAAAATGATAAGTGCAGTACTCCCTTATACACTACATTTATACTACAAGAGATAAACGTATGGGCTTCCTTGATGAATGATCAATTTTGAATTTTTTTTTTTAAAGAGAATGGATTCTACACTTTTCTCTCTCGTAATATAAAAAATAGTGTAGACGCAGTAGTGTAGTTATCCTACTCAATTCAAATACCAAGTTCCGGTTTGAAACCAAATTTGCGCCAACAAATCCGATTAAGTTTTTAGATTTACAGAGTTTACAATCCTACCTGACTCAATAGCAAGGGATGGAAAATAGTAAAAGAAATATGAGATTTAAGACATAGATCCTTTGTCATAACTAAAAGGGAAAATTGTGTCAAGGACCCAATATAAAGAGTAGCATGTGACCTGACCCTTCCACCTTTTCCCATTGTGGATCAGACCCAAAAAAAAAGCCATTTTATGTGATTCAGCCCTTATTCCCTGCCAACTAAGCACAGAGAGGGAAACAAATCCCAAAATGCCCTTATTTCCTCCTCTCTTCTCTCCAGATCTAATCTCCATGGCTCCTCCTTCCTCCTCTCCTCCTCTCTCCTAACTCATCTCCTTCCTCCTCTCTCCCTCTTCCTCCTTTTTCTCTCACACACCGACATCCCCCTCCGTCACCACCGACCTTGGATGCACGCTCTGACCATGTTGTTGATCTGGGGGTATATTACTTAGAAAAATCCAATATTATTCGCTCCTTTTCTCCCACTAATTTTCCCCCGCTCTCTTTTTTCCCCCCAAAACCAAAAAAAGCCCTAATTTGGCCGGCAATGGCGAAACCCTCGAATTCATCGGAGTTCTTGTCGGAGGATCCGTCAAACAAGAGATCGGTCTCCGACACTGAAGGCAAAGAACGAGGCGGAGGAGGCGGGGCCGGAGGAGGACGAGGAGGAGCTCGAGGCCATCGCAAGTTCCACAAGACCTCTAAGCTATCAGTTTTTTTCAAAGAGATTTGTAATTTCTGTTTGAACATCATGCAAAGATGAAAATTTAAAGAAATACCGGCTAAATGTGATTTTTGTTTGACATTTTTTGATGTTAAGTTCAAGTCCAAGGTGAAATGTTAAGTTTAATGAGTTGAAAGTAAAGTCCAAGGGCTTGTATGTTAAGTCTATTGGATTGAATAATAAGTCCAAGGACTTGTATGTTAAGTTTATTGAGTTGAATAATAAGTCTAAATGTGGAATGTGGAATGTTAAATGTAATGGATTATATGTTAGGTCTAATTTGTTGAATGTTAAGTGTAGTTTGTTACATGTTAAGTCTAATGCGTTGTATGTTAAGTCTAATTGGTGATGTTAATTCTAATTGATTGAATGTTAAGTCTATAGAGTTGGAAGTGAAGTCCAAGGGCTTGTATGTTAAGTCTATTGGGTTGAATAATAAGTCAAAGGTGAAATGTTAAGTGTAATGAATTATATGTTAAGTCTAATTTGTTGAATGGTAAGTGTAATTTATTACATGTTAAGTCTAATGCGTTGTATGTTAAGTCTAATGGTGATGTTAATTCTAATTGGTTAATTCTAATAAGGGCATTTTGAGATTTTTTTCTCTCTGCATTGCTTAATATTTAAAAATAAAAATCTCAAAGTGCCCTTATTAGAATTAACCAATTAGAATTAACATCACCAATTAGACTTAACATACAATGCATTAGACTTAACATGTAATAAATTACACTTAATATTTAACAAATTAGGCTTAACATATAATCCATTACACTTAACATTCTACCTTTAGACTTATTATTCAACCCAATAGACTTAACATACAAGCCATTAGACTTATTATTCAACCCAATAGACTTAACATACATGCCCTTGGACTTTACTTCCAACTCATTAGACTTAACATTCCACCTTGGACTTGAACTTAACATTAAAAAATGTCAAACAAAAATCACATTTAGCCGGTATTTCTTTAAATTTTCATCTTTGCATGATGTTCAAACAGAAATTACAAATTGCTTTAAAAAAATCGATAGCTTAGAGGTCTTGTGGAACTTGCGACGGCCTCGAGCTTCTCCTCGTTCTCCTCCGCCTCGTTCTTCGCCACCTCTTCGCCTTCAATGTCAGAGACCGATCTGTTATTTGACAGATCCTCCGATGAGAACTCCGACGAATTCGAGGATTTCGCCATTGCCGGCCAAATTAGTGCTTTTTTTGGTTTTGGGGGGGAAAGAAAAAGAGAGCGGGGAAAATTAGTGGGAGAAAATGAGCGAATAATATTGGGTTTTTCTAAGTAATATACCCCCAGACCAATATATGGCCGGAGCGTGCACCCAAGGTCGATAGTGGCGGAGGGGGATATCGGTGTCTGAGAGAAAAAGGAGGAAGAAGGAGAGAGGAGGAAGGAGATGGGTTAGGAGAGAGGAGGAGAGGAGAGGAGAGGAGAGGAGAGGAGGAAGGAGGAGCCATGTAGATTAGATATGGAGAGGAGAGAGAGGAGAAAATAAGGGCATTTTAGGATTTTATTTAATTTTTTTTTCTCTCTCTGTGCTTAGTTGGCAGGGAATAAGGACCGAATCACATTAAATGACTTTTTTTTTGTCTGATCGACAATGCGAAAAGGTGGAAGGGCCAGGTCACATGCTACTCTTTACATTAGGGCCTTGACACAATTTTCCCTAACTAAAATAAGGAAAATATGAGAGAAAAAAGAAAAGGACAAAAGGTAATATCTTGAATACACGCCACATCTATTTGAGAGTCGTGTAATATATCACTTTGTCTACTGGGTTGGGTATCTGTATGTATCATCACCATGCTATTAGTCTTTTGACATTTCTCGAAGGATTTGATAGCGTGAAGCTTGAATCATTTTGGATATCGTTCATTTATAACTTTGATGATAAAGAGTTAATTTCAGTTAGGTAACAGCCCAGGGGTGCCGTTGCGGCTTTGAATGGCGCTTCAATGTTCAAACCGTACGATTCATATTTTTTTTTTCAAGTGACTCATTTTAAACATTTTTTTCCTTCTTCTTTTCTTAATACTTCACTCTTCCCTAATTATACTCAAGAAGAATGTTCCCTCAGTTATTATTTTTTAATTATCACTTGCAGGTGGAGACATCAGGAATATGAGATTATAGCTGAAAGCCTGAAACGATCGATCCACAAATTCCCAAACAGGATTTTGTTTATTGCTACCACTGTCTCTTATTGGATTATTTTTTATTCATTAGTTTGGTCTAATCCATCATTAGGCACCATAAGCACTACGTACGGCATTATTCATCTCATCTTTGAAAGGTACTTGTGCTTGGTCTCCCAGTAAAGAAGATAGGAATCCCTATCAGCTTATATTAATTAAAAAAGAAAAGAATAAAAGAAAAGATGCTTTATTTATTTATTTTGATAAAACAAAAGATGCTTTATTTAGTGACCTTATACCTACAATCTCCATGACAAAGAACGTATCCATAGTTTACGCCAACTACCGCAATATAGAAACAATTGCAATGTCTAGTTTACGAAAACTATCTGCGATTAAAAATTTTTTAAAACAAGTATACGAAAACTATCGCAATATAGAACTAAGTGCTTAGTATCTGGGCTAAAGAAAAGTGCATAGTCATTTATTCCTTTCTTTTATTCCTTTCTTTTCTTTTTGAAAAGGACCCCTGGCCATGAAGAGTGGGAGAAACAAATTGAGGGGAAAAAATTCCAAGAAAGGAGAAATAGCTCTTGTTGCACATAAAGATGATAATGAGTTTCCCTCATATATAAATATGACATTATTGACTTGAATATGAAAATATTTGAAGGAGTGTCTCGCGTACAGTGCATTTATGTTTTGATCAGCCATCGTGGTAGAATACCTTAAGCAAATTTCAATAGGTTTTTTTTTTCTTTTCATCCATCAGTTCTTTTGTATTTCTTTGTAAATATTAATCTTCTTTTTTATCAATAAATTAAGGCTCGGGCATTTTCTTGAAAAAAAAGACTTGAATTATTGTAAATTAAGTTTGTATCAGCACAATTGTGCATACTCTTTTGACAATTTCACGTTGTAGATGGACAAATCAACCAGTAGCTCCTACAATAAAAGAAAAATAAAATGGTAATTACCTCTTTGATTTTACCTCGTCTGAAGCAAAGAAAAATGATCATTTCCATTGTTTTGGCAAAAGTTTCTATATCCATCTAAGTTAAAGAACGGCCTTAGCCACTCCATCAACAAATAACAGCAAGTGATCATTTCTGTCTAATCGCTTGGACCTGAGACTGGCAATCAATTTGAATGTGAAGAAGTTTATTATTACATGGTGTTTCCAACCCCGGGTCCTAATTTGGATCATGGGGATAAAAGGGCACAACACACGACTCCAGAAAAGCTATTAATCGTGCAAGCAATGATCAACAAGTAATTAATGGGGGTAGATACTAATTAAAGAGTTTAATCAAGTAATCAATGAGAGAGTAGCAAAGTTCATACTTCATACGTATTTTCCGCCATCAATTAACTACCAGAAGAGCAACCGTGCAAGGAAAGTATGAGGGAGTCACTAATTAAGGAGTTTAACCAAGGAGCTAAGCTTCTTAGCTCCCTAAATTCAGTTTTAACTCTTTCCGAACTTAAATTCAATATGGCTCTGTCCTTGAAAGTGAAGACGAGTTACAGTAGAGAACTGCTTGCTAGTCTAGCAGAAACAAACGTATGTAACTGTGATTGTAACTTCAAGTTGCTGAGTTTTAAAACTTAACCAAACAACTCAAACTACATAGGCATGCAAGTATCACTTGCACTGCCATCAGTGCTATATATAATCAAGGGTGAAATGCGATAAACTTCATTGTACTATCGTCCAATTGCCAATAGATCTTCTGTAGTTCTATTGGTGCAGATAGGACCATATACTATTTGCCAAATTGCAGATAGACCAACTGGGTGAATTTTTTCTACTCTTACAATTTTACTTAGAGAGTATATTTGCACAAATAGAATTACATAGATTCAATCCACAATTGGTGTATCATAGTGAAGATCTATCTGGAGGAAAAATATTTGCACACTTATTTTAAAATTCACCAAATGAACATCAACCATTGCTTGAGTCATAAATTTTGAGATTTATGTACTGATCCAAATATTTGCACATTTATTCCTATGGACCGTCCACATGCATACAAGCTAGTTACTCTTTACCCACACCCAATAACATCATGTGGTCGGTGCTCATAGCTAAACAGTATCTCCTGTAAAAGTTATTACTCCACACAAAACATGCAGTTCATGTGCCCTTTTTATTTTGAACGCAGCTTAAAGTAATTATGTTTCAACCCCACTCTTAATAAACTCTGGTCCCAGTCATGCCACCACCACAAACTTCGCAGTCAAAAACTCAGCGCCTCCTTTTAGTGTTCAATCAAACCTCGTGCAACTCGTTAACCCTCAAAAGCAATTCCAAAATCAAACCCAGAAAATTTCAAACCCTAACCGTCCAATTCTCCAATCCCTCCGGTCCTAGTCAGAACAACGCGGCCTAATCCAGTCAAATCCCAGCCCATATAAATTAACCCCAAACTCACTCCAGGGATAATCCTTAGCTTTGATTTGCCCCCTTTTTGTTCTCAATCTCTGGCTCTGCTAACTCCCAATCGTGAACCCTAAAATTAGCGGGAGCCAAGGGCCGTGACCCTACAGAGAATCCAAATCCGACGACTCCGCGCCTCTCTCGCTCAATCCTTATCCTTTTTGTCCTCTTCCTATTGATTCTCTTCTCTTATCACCACCACTTAGCTCTCTCTTATCCTTTCATCCCCTCGAGCTTCGGACCCTGAGGGAATCCAATCTTTGAGGGGTTTTGGTTTATACCCAAAATTATCATCTGGGTTTTGTTCCATGGCGTTGATTATGGATGCCCTGATTGAGATTTTGAAGAAACCCACTATTGCGGATATCGTATCGGAGCTTGCGATGTTTGCTGCCCCTTTGTGGATTGCTGTGTTTGTTGGGCTGGTGGTGGGCTGGAGTTGGAGGCCGAGATGGGCTGCGGATTTGGTCGATGTGCAGATGGGGAATTCTAATAGTGGAAGCAGTTTGTTGAGGTTGGATAATTTCAAGGGTTTTGCTAGTTCGAGCTGTGAGAAGGAGGAGAAGGTTGTTGAGATGAGGTAAATTGAAGGGTTTCGGTTGTGTTTGTTGAGTTTTGGGATTGATTTGGGTTATGGGTTTCTGATGGGTTTGGATTCTGTGCAGCGCGCAGGTTGTTGAGAAGGAGGAATTGGCAGTGACTAGTGAGGACTTGAAGCATTTGTTTCAGCTTGTGGAAGTTACAGATGGAGGTCCTGCTTGGCAACAGATGATGGATAAGACTATGCCGGGGTTTAGCTATCGAGCTTGGAAGAGAGAGCCTGAGGTATAACTCTATCACCATTTAAATAGCTAGGATAATTTTAATTTATCTTTGTTTGATTCGATGTGTATTGTGTTTGTACAAATTATTAAAGACTGGTCCTCCACAATATCGGAGTAGTACGATATTTGAGGATGCGACGCCAGAAATGGTGAGGGATTTCTTTTGGGATGATGAGTTTAGAACCAGTAACAGATGGGATGATATGCTCCTCCAGCACACAATACTTGAAGAGTGTGGGAAGACTGGGACACTGGTAGTTCGTTGGGTGAGAAAGGTAAGAGCTTTTGTCGTATTGGAGTTTTATAATTACTAAGATTTGTTAGTATGTTTGCTTATGATCTTTTGTTGTGCTTGTGTAGTTTCCCTTCTTCTGCAGTGATAGGGAGTATGTTATTGGTCGCCGGATATGGAATGCAGACGGGACTTATTACTGTGTAACTAAGGTATGTTAAGGGAAAAACTTTTAGTTAACTTTCTGCTATTATAATCGTGTCTTATGTTTCTATTGGAATGGATTTAAGTAGTGTGTATATTGGAACTATTTTGACCTTTGTTAATGATGTCCTGATATTGAATATGGTCAGATTTGGTAGGCTCTTATGTTAATAACTTGTTGAGATTCTTTGATGAGCTTGTTCAATCACAGTTCACACTTATTTGGACTAATTTACATTTCTTGAGCCCCAATAACGCATGCACTTTTATGTTTGATATTTTCTGTTGTCTAATTCTTAAACCTTATATCTATGTATGTTCATAGTCTAGACTTTTTAGGAGATGTCAAACGCCTTTTAGCCCCTACCATTAAGCATGGGCAAGTGGCTAGGTTTAAGATAAATCTTCTGCACCCATTAGTTGTTTTTATATTGCATTGTGAACTTGATGGTAGATAGTTTACAGTGTTGTGCGCCTGAGGGGCGCCACAATCCGCCAGGCCTAGGCGGGAGCCTTGCGCCTAGATTTGGCTGGCGGCCCGGTCAGGTGACGCTCGCCTAAGCGCCATACAACTCCCTAGGTCCGCCTAGCGCCAGCCTAGCTCCGCCAGGCCTAGCTTTTTACCGAAAAAATCTAATTTTAAACTAAAACCCATTAAACCACTCATAACCCAAACCCGAGCCCATTACTAACTCTTAACCTATTTTCATCTTTTTACTGTTTTATTTTTTCAATGTGATTAACTGATTATGTTGGACATGGTTATGTTTCTTAACATTTGGTTACTATTTTAGTTATTTAGTATTTATGCATGGTTGATTATGGATCTAAGATTATTATTTATGTTTTTACAATTTGATATGAACTTAATAGTTAATACATATTTTGTGAATTATTATAATTAAATAAATTAGAAAAGGCAGCATGTAAAGCATGCGTAAGCTAAGCTAGGCCCGCTGAACGCCTAGTCATGTATGAACATTGATAGTTTATGATGTTAGATTAGTAGGGCTGTCAGAGTTGGGAAAAAGATTTGTCAAAATCCCATTCGACTAATTTGTTATATTTAGGATGAGGCTTGAGCTTTAAAGCTCAAGTCTGGATAGCATGTTTCAAAGTCACCTCAATGACATGTTTGATTGCTAGTCATCCTTGTATTTTTGCCCACATTTATTATTTATCTCATCCCACTACTATGAGTAATGCCCAACGTACTAAGTCAGGGGATGTGATGGTTAACCCATTGCATGTGCAACATTAACATCTAATAACACTCCTTATCCCTAAAAGATGCAGTGAAGAAGGAGATCTAATTCAACAGTGTACTATACATAAGATGTTTTGCAGTGTTAGGGTCTATGTGCAGGTAAAGACATCTTAGCATATCTTTATAGCATTATGTCCCGAAGATTCTGTCAAACTTACTGACATTAGGTAAAATCAAATTTATTTCCTTCTCATCGACAAGTGCGACTATATTTTTGTTCCTTACGCTAGTATAAATTATTGATTGAAACCCATAAGGATTTTGTTTTTACAGTTTTCTTGGATAAGTGTAGCATGTCTTATATCAAATTATATAATTGTAACAGAAACCATTAACAGTTTTAAATTTTAAGCGGATTCCCAGATATTGCCTCATCTGGAGCATTAGGTTTAATCTAGGCATGCAATGTTGACCTGGTTAGGTGGTATGACCTTCCTTCAGAGAATTTCACAAGTGTATGATTGTATCCTACTGGTTTAGAGGTAACGTAAATTTAGTATCATTCAAGTTTGTGAGTCCAGATGTAAGTATTGCCTTGTTTATTTAGGTTTTGATCTCTGGTAGAATGCCCCCAAGTCATTCTGTTTAAACAGTGAAATATCACTTGGGACCTTGAGTTTTCCATTTCCTAAACCTAGCAAAGGAAATAAGTAATATGGAGTACGGACCAGCCTTGTAGATGTGTTTGGTGATGCCAAAAATTCTATGAACTATGGGGGCCAGTTCTGAATTTCATCATGACCTGCCTATCTACCACCCACCCACCCACTGTGGAACTCAAAGTAGGCCCCCTACTTTTATAAGAGAGTTTAGTGCCTATACCTATCGGCCACCAACTAATATTGGTGCTGTAGTGTAGCCATAGGTTTTATTGATCCCACTTCCGTTTTTCACTCTTAACATTGAGAACGTTGATATGGAAAATAATTACTTACAGTAATAGTAATGTTGATACTCGATTTAATTAAATGTGTCTAAATATAGGCTGATATCCTCCAAGATCACACTTTTTTCCCCACCTCCAATATTATGAAACTTCTATTCCTACTGAAAGTGGAAGCACTGGCCCCTAAGGAAGCTGGAATTTGAGATTCCAGTTGTCCAGACTGGCCAGAAATTTTCATTTTTAATATTTATGCAAATTTGGAATCCATTGATGCCAGACAGAAATATTTATCGTTAAATCCTGCAGTCTTAATAAATTTGTCAATGTTATTGAACAGCAGTGTAGAGGTGGTCCATGTTCTTACTTCTGGGTGGATGCTTAGCAAGTAACAATAAATAGTCAATGGTGGGTTTATTTTTCCCGTCATTGGAGAGGATCTTAATCTTTGATTGTTTGGCTTATGTTTTACTATAATAAGTATTTGTAACAGAAAAGTAAATAGAAGTGGAGAGAAACACATAAAACACAGGAAATAAGAAGAAGAAATTGGATGTCATTATTGTATGACATAGTAATTTAAGGCTAACAATACTGGCCATTGAAATGGAGTAATTGGATGGTATTTCTGTAGCAGATGAAAATCTTAACTGTCCAGCCAAGTGCCATGTGCTTTGGCCACTTGGTCGCTGAATCTCTCTTTCCTTTGCTGCCATTGGCGTCTTTGAAACTAGTACAAGAAGTAGGCAGAGATATTAGGTAGGAAGCAGAAACTGTAGTATTTAAAATTTTAGTTGTATCAGTCTACTGATAACAGACATATGCTTCTCTAGTGATATTGGATTGTGGTTGCTCCTCCATAGTCCACACATAGGTGCTCTAATATTCTCTATTTTATTCGTGAAAGAGATTTTGTTGTTTTTAACGTACTAGGAATTTCATGCTCTTGACTTTTGTGTTTTATATGTGGTGATTGATGCAACTTTTATGCATTCAATCCTTATTGTTAGGTTACCTATTTGGTATAATATGTACTTCAATCATCATTTTCTTTTACGTTTGCTTATTCATTTTGACGTATTAGTCTGAGAATCTCAAGCATCTGTAACTTATATTTCAGGGAGTACCTCGCCCCTTGATACCTAGACACAACAAACCTAGGCGTGTAGATTTGTACTATTCAAGCTGGTGTATTCGTGCAGGTAATGCAAGTATACAACTATATCCTTATCAAAACTACAAATATCAATTTGTTGAAACAACCAACTAATTTACCTTTTTCATACAATATTCGCAGTTGAGTCAAGAAGAGGGAACGGCCAGATGACAGCCTGTGAGGTCCTTCTCTTCCATCACGAAGACATGGGCATCCCGTGGGAAATAGCGAAACTAGGAGTAAGACAAGGAATGTGGGGTTGTGTTCGAAAAATTGAGCCGGGCCTTCGTGATTACCAAAGTGCCCGAAGCCAAGGGCAGCCACAATCAAAGTACGCATCCATGGCAAAGATCAATACCAAAGTGCATACCGATTACCTAAAATCATTAGAGGGAAACAGTAAAGAATCGTCAGAAGAGATTGTGGAAGTCGAGAAGAAGAAAACTTGTGGAATTAATCTCCCTAAATTCCTTATAGTCGGAGGTGCAGTCATCGCTGCTTGTAGTATTGATCGAGGCTTATTGACGAAGGCAGTCATATTTGGAGTTGCAAGAAGGTTCGGCAAGCTAGGGAGGTGATGATTCTGATCAAGAAAAGCAAAGAGAGTTACATATACTTAGTGAGGATTCATTGAGCTACCCTTACTTGTCTGACAGGATCGCGGGGAGTAGTTTTGTTATTGTTTCATCATAAATCATAAAGGAAGATATGCAGCAAAGAGATTTAATTGTATGTATCATGTTTGATCTCAGTTCGAAAATCTTTTGCCTTTTCTCTAATATATATACATTGACTTTGATATACTTGTTCTCTTCTGTAGTACACACCTCAAATGCTACCAGGCTATTCTACTTTTGTCAACAGCTAAAGGAATTAACTTTTGCCTTGAAATTTTGGTATGTAATTAGGGGGAACAGGAAATTGCTGTTGGTTCTTCTGTCTAGCACAGTAGAGGGTTGGGAAATTATTAGCTATATTCATTGCTGAAATTAATTGAAAGATTTCCAAACTGAAGGTGAACATAAGGGGAGATTGGTTTCTTTCTGGTTTATATTCCCTCTTCTCTCCATAATTTTCCGCTACAAATAGTAACAGCCTAATTACCAGTTTACTTTACGAAAAAAAATTCTCTGCACTTGGAATTGGGTGTTGCCTGAAGAATAAATGCAAGAATTCACATGAAAGATTTCAATGAGCCACAAAGTTTGTTGACCTGTGTGTAAACCTAACATCAACGGTCTACGAAGTTCAACAACTCTAACATGACTACTGTCAACTTCGGCTAAAGTAATTATGAATAGGAAACGCGAATAGAAAATAATGTTTTTGAATGAAAAAAAAACGAAAAAGAAAATGATAAATAGCTACAGAAACCTTACATTTAATTCATGACCCAGCAGCCGTAATATGAGGTCAGATAAAACCAAAATAAAGTAATAGTCAACTAAAATGACTATTACTATAGATTCATAAGAAATAGTTACAGATAACTTGTCAAGAGGGAAACCAGTTAAAGAAATTGCTGAAAATGAAGCAACGTTGTAAATTAAGCCCAAATGCTAGCTCAGTTTGAATTTGGGTCTAATGAAGGTAAGATACCGGATGAAACTAAACCCAATTCCACTTGGGGTGTGTTTGGTAGATTGCAACTATAGTTGCAATGTAACTGTCACTTGCATGCAACTGAGACGTTGCAATTAATCTTGCATGCAATTGTAGTTATAATTGTTTGGTTCAATTTTTTAATTTTTCAACTTGCAGTTGCAGCTGTTTGGTACTGCTTGTAACTTTATGTATGCAACTTGTGTTTTGTTTTTAAAAACTGAAAACAATTATTAGTTAATTTTATATATTTACAATATTCATTTTAAGAAAATATTTCTTCAAAAGAATATAATTTTAAAATAAATATTTTTTCAAAATTCATATAGTTTGAAAATTAATAAATTTTTGATAAAATTAATTTTCAAAATAATAATATTTATTTTTAATAATAGTTTTTGGAGAATAGTATTTTTTCAAAATAATAATATTTTGTAAAAAATAAAAACTTTAAAAGTATGTTTTTAAAATACTCCATTTAAAAAATATTTTTAAAATATGAAATAAATATCACTTTCTAAAATACAAATATATTATTTTAAAAATTATAAAAGAAAAAATTTTGAAAATAGTTTTTAATATAATATTAATTTTAAAACTAATATTTTGAGAAAGTAAATTTTTATCAAAATGATATTTTTAAAAATTATATTTTACAAAAAATTTCAAAAATATAATATTTTTAAAATTTATATTTTATGAAGAATAATATTTTATTATTAAAAATATAATTTTAAATCTTTATTGAAGTTCTTATTTTTAAAATAAATTTAAATAATAATTTTGAGATTTTAACTTGTTTAATTAATTTAGCTAGTTTTAATTTTTTAAATTTGCGTTAGTTGCAACAATGTTGCAAGTGCGAATTAGGCTCAAATTGCGTAAGTCGGAAGTTGCAACTGGAGGGACATTTGCAACTGTAGTTGCAACTGCAACATCTAGTTTCAATGAAACAAACACTTGCAACTGGATAAAAATGATCTGGTTGCATGCAACTGCAGTTATTAGCCCTCCAGTTGCAACCTACACACCCTTAGTCAAGGTTCAGTTTCCTCCAATTCACACTTTCAATACCAAGAGCCTTCTCTACAAAAACTTTATGTTAGATCCCATAATTCCAAAGTGGTTCTCTATCAACAAAAGAAATTTTAGATTTATAATGAGCCTAATGAGAACTATCAACTTCTCACATTCAAAGCCCCTCATAAGCTGAATGATACAGCACCCCACTCTCTGAAGATACTGCTCTCCACTGAGGTTATTTATAAGAACATAGCTAAAGTGGGAGGTGAAACTGCAAGATGAAAAGTGTGATATTCTTGTAGTTACACCATGTCAAGTGCGTGGTCTACAAACTTTTTGACCAGCAGAGTATGATAGAGCTTGTACTTAATAATAATTGAAATTATTTTGATCAAATAGGCTAATCTATATCATGTCTTATATGCTAATCACATATTAAGCGTTCACATCTCCACTTTTAAGCTCTTTAAATCTAACTCTGTCATGCAACCATATGTGAGAAACAAATGCAATTTCGTAATTTGTTTTTTTATTCTGCTAGTCCATCCACATCAGAACCATAGGTGCGGAATTGGACAATAGAGGGCCGGCCCATATAGATGGATTGGCCATCTTTGTGGACCTAGACATTTCACTAAGAAAACATAGATGGGCTGACTTTGCTTAAGATAAAACCGAGGCTACAAATCCAGGCTCAATAAGAAAGCCTTTGCATATTGGTGCAGGTGAAAAAAATCCAGAAATTTGACGGAAAAATAGGAGACTAAATAGGGAGCAAGTTAAGTGCCCTCCCTTCTAATCTTTGGCTGTTAGAAGCCTAAGCAAAAAATTGAAGACAAATCTCATATGCCGGCATTGATCATATTGTAATAATGCTCATAACGACACACCCTTTAATAGAGCACAAATTTTATCAAAACACCCACGTGATGCAAAAATACAATTGAAAGTTGGCGATAGCGATACTTTGGATACCTAGTACTCCTTTTTGTATCAGATCATCCAACACAGTGCTGGACATTTTAATAGGAAAACTGTAGCCCTTTTCATACCTTAAAAAACTGTGAGCGAGGGGAAAAAAAAAAAAAAAATCTCTACTAGAGTCTAGGAAAGTGTTCAAGTCTTGAGATTCCATTTCATTTCTCAGGTACGTCGCATAGTGAATTGGCGGGAAAAAAAAAATCATTGAAACAGTTTTATTACAGATAATGAGAATCAAACTGAAAATTTATTACTTAGAAGACTAGTATTTATTGTTCAAAAATTTTAATAAAAACTTTTAGTTTCTGTTATATGGTCTACAAATCATTAATAACTTTCATGTCTTCACACAAGGATGTGAAACTCAATCTTTTTACCTTTAGAAGTTTTAGTAATTTCCAATGGTATTTTGTTATTACAAGGACTGGTCCATGTAATTTTTTCTTTGAGTATAAATAATGAGTATTCATAACTGAGCAATATCTAAATTCACATCTGTATTTAGTTAACTTAAAACAAACATGATTTTGTAAAATAGTATTAATCCGTTTGCACCTATAGATTAAAATCCGTATCAACCATATGGCTTAATTGGATTCGCTCCACATCTCTGACTTAAGTCTTGACGAAGGAAAACAATTAAATAAAAGAAAAAAGAAAAAAGTCATATTTCCCTAACCAAACAACTGCCTACCAAACACCAACCTTTCCCCTATGATATAGCTTCACACAATCTATTACTAGCACGAATCAAAATTTTAATGCAATTTTATTATTATAATTCTAAAAATTGTTGTGATAAATGAAAATGTATGGTTGTTTTTATTTCTCTGAACAAAGGCCGTAGGCCCATGGGCCATTGCCCAAGAGCAAAGCTCAAAAGATTTGGTTCCAACAGAGCCGGAGTTTGAAAGATCCACTCCAGACCTGTCACGTGACCAACAGGTTGCCACTGTCAATATTACTAAGCCCCCACTTTTGCCAGCTATTTACGCTCTTGCCCTCACCCGTCTCCCAAAATTTCTCAGCCTCATCATCAAAGCAGCCAACGCTCTTTACGGTTCCTCCTAAGCCTTCCTCCCTCGTTCTCTCCGCCCTCCCCTCTTCTATATCTCTCCCCTTTTCTCTTCTCCATTTTCTCAACTCCCCCAAATCTTCCCTCATTTTTTCCTAAAAAAGGAAAAGATGTCGTCGATCTCCGCCCTCAAGATCTCTCCCTCTCACCCCCTCACCCCCTCCAATTCCCCTTCTCCCATCAACAAGCCCTCAATCCCTTTTCTCCCTTCTTTCTCCCCGTCAACGACTAGATTCCCTCGCCAATCCCTCAATCTTTCCGCCGCATCGGCATCAAAACTTCGTGCTGTTTCTTCTAGCGGGCTTAAAGCTGCGGATGATGCGACTTTTGTAAGTACCATAATCAAATTAACTCCAACGGTCTTAGTAAATCAAAATTAATTAATTTAGAAATTGTTTTTCAGACGATTATTAGCCGCGAGGAAGGGCTAGATCTGTACGAGGACATGGTCCTAGGCAGATTTTTCGAGGACATGTGCGCCCAGATGTACTACCGAGGCAAGATGTTCGGCTTCGTCCATCTCTACAACGGTCAAGAAGCCGTCTCGACCGGCTTCATCCGCCGCCTCCGCGCCGAGGACACCGTGGTCAGCACGTACCGCGACCACGTCCACGCGCTCAGCAAGGGCGTCCCCGCCCGCGCCGTCATGGCTGAGCTCTTCGGAAAGACCACCGGCTGCTGCCGGGGCCAGGGCGGGTCCATGCACATGTTCTCCAAACCCCACAACCTCCTCGGAGGCTTCGCCTTCATCGGCGAGGGCATCCCCGTTGCCACCGGGGCCGCCTTCGCCTCCAAGTACAAAGCCGAGGTCTTGGAGTCGCTGTCGCGGGACGATATGGATGTGACTCTTGCTTTCTTTGGAGACGGGACTTGTAACAACGGGCAGTTCTTTGAGTGCTTGAACATGGCGCAGCTGTGGAAGCTGCCGATTGTGTTTGTGGTGGAGAACAATTTGTGGGCCATCGGGATGTCGCATCTGAGGGCGACGTCGGATCCGGAGATCTATAAGAAGGGGCCCGCATTCGGTATGCCCGGAGTGCATGTTGATGGGATGGATGTGTTGAAGGTGAGGGAGGTAGCGAAGGAGGCGATAGCGAGGGCGAGGAGAGGAGACGGGCCGACTTTGGTTGAGTGTGAGACTTATAGGTTTAGAGGACACTCCCTTGCTGATCCTGATGAGCTCCGTGACCCTGGTGAGCTTTGCTACCCTTGTGTCAGTTATGTTCTATAATTTATTTGATTCATTTTGTTCATATATTGTTGAAATTTTGATTACTTGGCTGAAGCCAATGTTTATTATAGTCTTGATATAGCATGTCACAAATGTTAGCGTACATGATTAGGACAAATTCATAGTTTGCATAAAATTGATTGTTGAGTAGTTAGGTATCTGACATCTTTTTTATGAGAGAATTTACTGCAAAAATTAGATACATCACTTGCCATGCATTAATTGAGTTGAAACACTTGATATTTGTATGGAGTTGAGTTGTTCTCTGGGAATGTATGAAGTTCCTCTATAATTGGTGGATAGTAAGTATTTGGTGTGACTTGTTACTAGGAAGTTTTGTTGTGTGATCTTTTATGTAAAAATGGCAATCCTTGTCATTGATTGCTTTTATTTTTTTCTTTTAGAGTTTTCAATGTCAGTGGAATCTATACTGAACCATTATTGTACTCAAGTAACTACCTCCTTGTGTTACAAAACATCTTTCTTTGTTTTATGCCTTTCCATTTTCCCAGTTTCTGTTCTGTCTAGGGTTATTAAAATCCTTGTACATTATCTAGAATGTTGCTTCTTTCTTCTTTCTAATCCTGATATTAGTTAGTACCAAGAATTTGTAGATGCTCCAAACAACACATCATGTAACTACCGAACCTTTCAAATGAACCAGGTCATGCCATGAGCATGACATCGGTATAAGATACGTCAGGTTTTACCTTCTTTTGGTGCTTGCGTTTGGATAATGTTGATTGGTCTATCATTTAGCTATCACAATGCTTTATTGTATGTATTTATTTGCCATTTTGCGGCGTGAAATTAGTGAGGGTGACATCAATTGTTTATAATAGTTTTTTGTTGTTGGGCTGTTGGGATTTGGGCTATTGGTCTTTTGGGGCTATTCTAAAAGAACAGTTTAAATCATTAATTTTGGATCTTTCACTCCATACTCATTGAACATTCTATTATATCCTCGATTTGGCCAGTTCTTTTTCATCTATCTTTGAAATGTTATGTATTGAGATATCTAAGTTGTACGGTGAAGGAATTTAGGGCATAATAATAGCTTGTATTGATGCAAATATTTATGGTGCTTGAATGGTAGTTCATGATTTGCAAGCTGTTTTAACCGAGGAGGTTTTGAAGTTATATTTCATACTCATTCGGTTCTAGCTTAGATCCGTTTTGGTGGAGTTTAAAAGAATGGAGGTAAATTTTAATTGAAGGTACAGGTCATGCCAACTGGAGTCATGCTCTAACTTGGGAACTGGCAACTCCTGATGTGTGTTTGACATAAGAAAAATATAGAATCGCAAGCAGAGATGTGTGAGAGGTTTTTTGATAACTGCAATCATCTCAACTTTTTGATTGAGATGAATGGTTATCCAAATTTTGAAATAGACGAAACCTTGTTATGCTTTAAGAGTCGGGGTAAGGAACTGCATGAAGCTCTGTTTATCCTAAACATAACTCCATGTTCAAACAGGGCACAACTGGTTATGGAGTAAGTACCGAGTATTGTATCTTGGAAATGCTTGATTTCATTCTCCTTTACATATACCATATGTCTAAGGAATTTCAGTTTTTTGTTAAAGGAGGTAGGCTACTATCGTTGAAAGGTTTATGACACTTAAAATATTAGATGATTTGGAACTGTGTCATGGGAACAGTTATAGGTGATCTAGATTTTTGGTAGATACTAGTTTGATGGTTTGTCATTTTAGTGTAGTACTTCAGTATTAGACATCTTAACCAAATCCAGATAAATCCGTCTTGGGATGAATGTTTTCTTTTGTGGAGCTTATTTGTAGTACCCTTTTCCTCATTGGCTTTAAGGGGCTTATGTTCATAGTTTATTCACTATAAGCTAATAGTTGATACTTATATGTCCTTGTTGATCTTATATGTAATATGCTTGAACTAATTGGTGACATAGAGGCTCCACACGTTTTGTAATTCAGAATATGCACAATTTATGAGTTACTCTACAACTGAGCATCTACAACATAGATAAATTTTTATGTAGTGTCTCAATTTCATACTCTATTAGAACAAGAAACCTTAAGGCTGAAACCCATGAAATTCTGGAAAGCAAAAGGAAATCAAAACTGAAGTGGTGTTTTTAAGCCTTTGTAAAGGGAATTTGTCTTGTTTTATTGATCTATTAAAGTTAGTCTGAGATTGCACAACGCATGTGATTGTGAGATAAAATATAGATATTAGAAAATCATATGTTAATATGAGAGGAGGTGTTATAAATCAATCAGTTAATCAAATTCATCATTAGATCTGTACTAAGTGCAATAAAGGGACAGGACAAGGTTCATGGTCCCTTGACAATCTTTTCATTTAGCAAAATTGTTTACATAATGGGTAACCCTACAAGTTTTTTGTTCAATCAATATGCCATATTGTAGAGTTATTATGTTTATTTTCTGATCTCACTTTCTCCTGCGTCAGGTGAGAAAGCTCATTATGCTGCAAGAGATCCGATTACGGCCTTTAAGAAGTACATGATTGAGCAGAATCTGGCAACTGAATCGGAGCTGAAGGCTATTGACAAAAAGATTGATGATGTGCTTGAAGATGCTGTGAAGTTTGCAGATGAAAGCCCTATGCCTCCTCGAAGCCAGTTGTTGGAGAATGTGTTCGCAGACCCCAAAGGATTTGGAATTGGCCCTGATGGAAAGTACAGGTGTGAGGATCCCCAATTTACTCAAGGAACTGCTCAGGTCTAAGAAAGTGTTCTCAATCAAGATGCTTGGAGTTTTGGTAAATCTAGGGTGAAACTTGTGTTCATGGTTTTCATAGTTATTGCAATTGATTCCCATTCCTTGTATTGTTCTTGTTTTGGTGAACATGACTATGTTTTCAGATTATGTAGCAGTGGTATTTATGGTGTAGTTTCCATCTGCTAGTAGCAGCTTATTTGTTTTGTGTCAAGGCATCCTAAGGGTGTGGTGGTATTAAAATTTTTCCATTTTCCTGGATGTTTTTCTTCATGCCTACGTTGTAAAACTTCGTAATGAATGGAATTGTTGCCAATTTTATCTTCTGAGCATCAACATTGGTTGTTGAACAGTTCAATATACTCTAATGGGGTTCCATTTTATGGTGTTATGGTGCACTTATGTTTTCATTCTTCAAATAATATATTTTTCCATCTCTTTCACAAAAAATTCAAGCAGGAAAATTCAATTTAGTGGAATTGTTCAACTAATACCTTGCGTACTTCAGAGAATGTGTATTCGGTAAGTTATATGTTGGCCTGCTCATGTCTACATCCTGGTATCTAATTTCTTTGGGGATAAAAAATTCTACTTCTGATGGATATTTGGAAAATGATAGCATGAGAAGTAACAAAATTTGATTCCTTCCCTCATTTTTTTTTCCCTTCAAGAAGTTAGTGAGCCAGATAGTCATGCATAATTGAAAGTTCTAGCAGGCTGAGATATACTTTAGTCAAATATTGTTTGCTTTAACAGAGCTTAAATAAAAAATTTGCCCATCCCTTTCAGTTTTCGCAGTGGTAAATTTTATTTCGCCGCTTATACATCTTGCATTTTCCTTATGCCTCTGTTGTTGTCATTGTTTCTACAAAAATAGTTATCTAAGCATTTTGGCAGAAAATTTTGTCTATATTATCTTCCCCTTCTTTCTTAGTCATCATGTTCTTGTTTATACTGGAGACGGAAAACAAATTGCCTGTATTATTTGAAAATTCCATCATTCACCAGAAATTATAACTAATGACATGTTGCAGAACAAGTGGAAATAAAATGAGTATACAGATAATAAATTCGTGAACCCTTATCCATTTATCCCCCCCCCATAAGTATACTAGTGGTCCTGAGAAGTTCTAATGCGGATAGGATCAAACAAAATACAACTCCAGCACATTGGAGAGCTAGTCAGCGTACCCCACCACAATAATGAGAAATTTTCGATATAACTATATAAAATGTAAATACTCAGAGACTATATACTATCAACTATTAAAACTTTCAGAAGCTTTGACACTGCAAAAGAGAAGGGCATGTTTCTGACATTTGATACTCAATGCATTCACTAGAGAAGTTGAACAACTGAATATTGTCTCCTCTATTCAAAAGATAACTGCATACTCTGAGCACCAACCACATCTATCTTGTTTCTGGCATCAGCTTTCCAATCTCTTCGACCGATTGAACTGCTCATCTGTTCAGTATTGACACCAACTTCTAACAATGCATTTTCTGTAGATTGAATGATCCCCGATGCTTGAGATTGGTGTGCTAATCTTGCCTCTTTCTTCCATTTTCGACCACTATACACACGAGTTATAGCACTTGCAGTAGGATTGTTTGCTTGAATTTCCATGTTAGTTGAAGGTATGAAAGTCTCAGAAGCGAAGACAGTCATTTGTGACTGCGGTTCTACTGACCACATTGGTTGCTGCTGCGTCATAATATGTGATCTCTTCATATCTGCTTCAAGTCGTTTCTTTGCTCTGTATCTTCGTTGTCTCTCTCTGTTCTTGAGGCGACGAGCCAGGAGTTCTTCGCTAACTCTCAGAGGTTCCATTGCCATCTGGGATGTTTGTTCCATAATGATCGGTCCTCGAATTATCTGCACTAATTTATAAAACAAATCAATAGTTCAGGCATACAGTTTTAATTTTTGGGCTTCAGGCCCTACTTGCCCCTAAACTATTACTTACTCACTGAACCATTTTCAGTCCCTACAATATTCCTGAACTATTGAATCCATCCCTGCTTAACCCCCAAACTATTTTTGGTCCCACGTTGCCTCCTAAACTGTTAATCCGTCCCTGTTTACCCCCCTGAACTATCACCTTAAGTACCTTTTCGTTTATTAATTTGTGAGTGTTCTCAATGTATTTATTAGAAGGAAGTGAGAGTTCAAGAGGTAAGGTGAGACTCAAAATAATTCCAGGAGGGAACAAATATAATAATTCAGAGCATAAGCAGGAAACTAGGTTAGGGGGTAAGATAAAACCAAAAATAGTTCAAGGATAAACAATGACAAATTTATTAGTTTAGGGGGGCAAGTAGGAACTAAAGCCTACTTTTCCGCAATCCTATAACCTATTAATATGTGCACAACAATGTTACAGAAAGCGCTAAGCCCCTAGGCGTGGGACCCAATGCCTAGGCATTTTCTTCTTCTTTTTAATTACAATCAAGGTTATCGAAACATCTAGGCACGGCTAGCTGCCAAATTGGCGCCTAGGCGCTAGGCCTAGGAGGATTTCTATTTTAGTTTAATTGATGGCGGAGGAGGTTTTGCTAAAGGTCGAGGAGTTGGAGGAGGTGTTCATTGTCGGTGGAGGCCGGAGGAGTTTAGAGGATGTTAGAGGACGTGCAAGTAGTAACAGGAAATTACGACCAAGACCTAGTGGTGCAATCCGCGTAAGCGGTCTCGCCTAGGTGCGGTCATGATCTAGGCGGGCAAAGCCTAGGCGGCCTAGGTACCGCCTAGGCCTAGGCGGAAACTTTTTAAAACATTGGTCCACAGTAAAGGTTTTGGTATTCTTGTGCTTGTCCCAAAAAGCTTTGTTGACAACTTACTGTCTGTGATGATGTAAAATGTCTATTCTTATGTCTGCTTCACGGAAATAAGGAAAAGAAAATTCATGCTTTATTATAAATTCCCATGTGGAAAAATACTGTAATCATGAAAATGGTTTGATTTTGAGCCAAATGGTAAAATTGTGCGTATCAGTAGCAAGGAACATAAACATAGTACTTTCAGTGATGTTATTAACTGGAGAGTTTCATAAATATTTATCTCAAAAGGAACATGACAAAAAGTAACTAGAAAACAAAACTTTTCAAATTTCAAATCAGTTTTTTACTCTTCCATTTAGGGGAGAAAACGGATCGGGTACGGCTCAGATATGATACTTTTCAAGTCCGTATCTGCTTACCAATTTATAGATACGAATACGAATAAGGACATGTCTCGGTATCCATGAGGATATGGATATAAATGCAGATATACATGAGGATACAAAATGGATAGAGAAAACTAGATAAGATTAAAAAAATAGTTCATACGATACAAGAGAGTTTATTAATATGCTTGTTATATCTAAAAGCTAAAATTAGATCTCTTGATCATCAAAATTAACCTCAAATCCATTAATATAAAGATTGAATCATTTGCAACAATATGATCAACATATATTCAGGTATTTCATATACGGATCCGGATAGTTCACAACATATCTGTATCTCTAACTATATCCTATCGGATATAGATATTTACTAACCATCTCTGTAACCATTCGGAACAGATATAGATATATCATAAATACGGATCTTTTTGGCTTCCCTAGTTCCATCCCAATAGAAAATTACATGTAAACAAATAGAGCCAAATGAAACAAGTTCTAGTCAGCTATTGCTCATGGTAATCTTTGGTACTTTTAAATATATGCCAATTTGCAGAAATTTATTAGTTTCTACTTCAGACACTTACGACAATGAAACAAAAACAGCAATGTCCAAGCATCTCAAATGAAGAACACGCGAAGAGTATAATAGAATTTGACATTTTACCTTCAGAATATTTGTCAACTCCACTATTCAAAAGCTTTACATCTTAGTCCAGTTATATATATTCCTTCATCTTATAGAGAGAAGTCCTGCATTTAACAAGAAAAAGAAATAGACTCAGTTCTAACATTTCAATCATGCTAATATCAAAATATTTCAAACTGTGAAATTACCCAATCTCAATTTTCTTTTCACAAATCACTTGTGTGGTTGCAACCTAAGCTTCACTGTAAAGGATTCAGTTTCAACTTTCAATCATATATTTTTCTCATTATACCCTTTGGCAGTGAAGTGTTTCTTACTGGTAGTTAGGCTAACCATGACATTTATTCAAGAAACTAACACCCAGATCCATATATATGCTGCCTAGTTGGGTTACAGAACAAATGCATATTTGTTCCATTTCTTTACTTCAGCTTTAAAATTTTGTATCGATATATTGCTCATATTTTGCTCCATTTATATATTACCCTTTTACATTCTTTTTTATTTAAGAGAGTAGATTCTTATACCATTCTGCGTGAACTAACTTTTGCTTACATACAATTAGTAATGTCTCAGGTACTCAAAGTCTGCCGCTGATTATTTGCTCTTCATTAGCATTAAACAATATAACTCAGTTGAAAAATGCAACTGAGAGTGTTGACAAGTTTAAGTCACCACATGCCCATTGTCCTTTGAAATTCTCCACTAAGTGAGTGAAGGTAATACTACATTCTGATGGCCAGTAGATGGAAAGTACTATTTCAATGTCGTCCTTTGACCTTCCATTTTCTGTTCAGATTAAGGAGCAACTGATCAAGAGTAGATAAATGAACCAATCTACCGATAGAGCACAAACAAGATACATACAAATGAAAAGTTAATTTTGTTGATTATCTTCCAGCATGCAAAATGAAACTAATTCCTGAATTAAGCGAAAGCTAAGTAGTATCACTCCAACACAAAAATGATGGGCACACACATTATTCATTAAAAAAACAACAATTTCTATGGGCTTTGCTGATTATACATGTCATATTAGTTACTGACTTGGTACTTGATAAATGAGATATTGCCTCATTGACCTAGTAGTCAAGATGCTGAAGAATACACCAAAAGTACCAAATCTTTTAATTACAATTTTACAAAAATTCAACATCCCTCCTCTGATTCTTTTTCCTTTTGACAATATTCTTCCTCTAAATTCATTATTCTTCAATTATGAAAATAAAACTCCCCAAAAATCTTGCAATCATGGCAAACCATATCAAATTGAAACAGAATGATCCGAATGTTAACACAACTAGCCTTATGCCAACAATGCGGATAATCAACAAATGTCCCTTAAATCAGCTAAATTTTGAGACATTACCCTAATTCTATGATTTAGGTTAACAATCGCATTTATATAAATTAAATAACTGAACATAAGGGAGCAGAAATCAAGAAGGAAAAAAAGTTATAAAATGGCAAATGAATGAAGTTGCGTGTGGGGAATTTACCAATGTGGGCTCTCAATCCTCAATTAGGACCAAATAAACCTGCACAATTAGAACTGGGTTGGCGTATTTATTTATTTATTTATTTTGTTGAGGTGGTATGATTAGAGCTTAAAACCAAGAAAAATCATTAAAAAAAAAGGAAAAATATGAAAAAGGAAAAAAGAAAGGAGAAGGTGATCATACCAATGGACGAGCACTGTGAATAGTTTTTGGGTTGTGGATCAAGAAGCGAGCGAGGGGACGAAGTCGGTGAAGGGTAGAGAGAGAGAGAGAGAGAGAGAGAGAGAGAGACGAAAATTTCGGTTTCGGATGGAGAGGTGGCAGTTTGGGCTTGGAACGAGCTTCGAAGTGCCAAGGTTTTTGAGGCGAGTCTCACGAGGAGTCATTCCCTCAAATTTCAAATTAAAGTGAGTTAAATAACATAATTTTTGTCATGGTATAAATCTATTAATTTTTGTATATAAATGTTGAACTGTATTTAAGGATATTTCATAAAGCTGGGTCTTAAAATCAAGGCTTATAGTTATTATTTTACTGAAATTTTTGAAGAAAATTAATTAAATTAGGGACAAATAGGGAATTTAACTCAAGATCCTTTTTTTTTTGAGGGAAACTTAAGACATGTTAAAGATTACAACATGGTATTCACTAACATGAAGTATTATTTGAAACATAGTAAAAAAAAAAAAGAGGTGAAGAGTTATATACCTAATTATTCCACGATAAAGATTACAACATGGAGTATTGATTTGAAAACATCGTGGGAATTCATTAAGATGAAGTATTGATTTGAAAACATCATGGGAAAAGGATTATAGCATGAAGTATCAACTTCATGAAGAAGATTAAAACATGAAGCATAATGCATTGTCAAAAATAGTGGTGAAAATGAACCAAATAATTAATAAATAGTTCAAGTAATTATTTAGTTATATTTGATGTGATAGTTCATTTAACACTAAATAAATAATTTTTAGGATTGAACTAGATGCACATTCAATTTGTATTCTTATCAAATATTTGTTTAAAATTTGATTGTTTATAATTTGCATAATTACGCATGTGGTGTCATATTTTCAACCCACTTACCATTTCTACTTAAGTTATATACTAATTTTGAGAGACTTAATTAATCTTAAATTAGCTTTATAATGAAATAATCGAATTAAATATATATAAATCATAATTGTAAAGGTATAATTTTATTTATAAATTTAAATACTATATTAAAAATAAAATTCTTTAGCGGAATACATATACTTTGATATTCGATAAATATTTATGAATATTTATCAAATCTTGAGCATTCAACTTTGAATTGAAAAACTCCAGATATGAGTGTCCGAATCGGGTTTGAATTTGATAATTTTAAACAAATAGAAATACAAACATCTTAGTATTCGATTTGGTTCGATGGTTTACTATCCTTAGCGAAAGATTATTTATTAATTATTAAAAATTAATTTCACGGAAGTTGAATAGGCGAAGCCCTATGAATCTGTCAAGTGGCAAGTAAAGGTTTGTTTTGGTATACGGTATGATATGATGGTCGTTTAAAACTGATACATACATAATACATAATATATATACTAATGTCTATTATTGTACTTTTTCGAATCCCTCCACTCTCTCTCTCTGTCCGGACAATTTTTTCCATCTCTGGGAGGATATATTACCTATAATCCCCATCACCATCATTATCTTTAATTTACATATCAACATAGATTTCACTTTGGACCAAATTACTCTTAAATGCCAAATTCAGAAATGATAAGACCTAATCAATAAGCTTGTGGACGATAAATACAACTTAAAGCCGCATGAGAAAGTTTATTAGGTGCAAATTAAGAGAAAGAAATCAACACCCACAAAATGATCAGGCCACACCATTTTTGGACCCAGCCCAATACACAAAATAAACACGACTTGTTTAGCAGAATCCAACCCAGATTTTGTTCCCGCTGGCTCCATCTTCTCCGTGTTCAGACCGCCACCCGTTTCTACTGCGGGCAGCAAAATCGACAGAGCACTGTAACTACCCAACTATTTCCAGTAATAAAAACAAACAAACAAAATCTAGCAACAATCCCTCATCGCTTGTTCACGCTCTCAAAACTTTTCCCCAAAATTTCACAAGAATTTCAATTTCTTCAGGATCCCTTCACTCGCCACAAGTCAATCCCTCCCTCGTCAATCCCTCCCTCTTCCGTGTTTTCCTTCTCCTCCTTTTTTTATTATAATGAAAATCTCCACTTCATTTTCATCCAGTAACAAATCATAATATTATTCAATCATCGTCGTCATCATCATGGATCCTTCGAGAAATCAGCATCTCAGAGTGAACAAGATCAGCAAAGCCATCAGAAAAACCCCACTCCATCAGCCCGGCTACCACCAGCACCACCGCCCTCCGCCGCCGCCGCCGCCTCAGCAACCGCCACCTCAGCCGCCGCAGCCGCAGGTGTACAACATAAACAAGAACGATTTCCGCAGCATCGTTCAGCAGCTCACCGGAACCCCCTCACGTGACCCAGCTCCGCCTCCGCCGCCTCCGCGGCCGCCGCATCCGAAGGCGCCCAGCATGCGATTGCAAAAGATCCGGCCGCCGCCGCTCACTCCGATCGCTCGGCCGCCTCCGCCGCCTTTTCAGAACCCGGCACCGAACCCTAACCCTAACCCTAATTTTAACCCTGGCTTCTTCCCTCGCCCTTCTCCCGTCGCTGAGTCGCCGGTGTCGGCCTACATGAAGTACCTCGAGACCTCTCTGCTCCACTCCGATGGTCGGCCCCCGGTGCCATCTCCTCGGTTTCCACCGCCGCAATTTCCAGCTTTTCCTTCACCTAGAGGAAACCCTAACCCTAATCAGCATCCGGGGTTGTTGCCTTCGCCAGGGTCGCAGTTTGTGCCGCCATCGCCCAGCTCGTACCTGAACCTACTGTCACCAAAATCACCATACCCGCTGCTTTCTCCGGGGTTTCAGTATCCTCCACCATTGAGCCCGAGTTTCTCCTTCTCGCCACTGGCCCAACCAGGGATCTTGGGCCCCGGACCAGGATCGCATCCGCCTCCACCACTGTCGCCTGGGCTTTTGTTCCCGCCGTCGCCATCGGGGTTTTTCGCTGGCCTGAGCCCGAGATGGAGGGAGATGTAGGGGTTTGTGTGGGAAAAAAAATGGTATGAATCTCTTATTCCTTTGTTAAAATTTGCTTTTCTTTGTATTAAATTAAATTAAATTGTTGACAGTGTAACTGGTGCAACGTGCTATTGTTGTTTCACTGATAAGGATATTGATTGGTGAAGAAATGAAGGATACAGTGTGTATTGGTTTTCGGGAGTGGACAGAATCTTGGTTGTCCTCTGAAAACTGGAGGCAGGACTTCAGGGAGCTTGGGTTGATGGTGGTGTGTAGATGGGGAATCTGAGGTAGGCACAAACTACAAATAGATATATGATTTAGTTTACTTTTTTTTTTAGGAAGAATGTGATGTTGATGAATGTGTCATATAGATAACTAGTGTATGTAACTTTGTTGTTCAATCTATTGATTTATTGAGTTAAAGAAGGCCCTTTAGATGGTAACAATTGTACTACCAACTGTCTATAGTTGTGATTTAGGACCATTATTGTTGCACTGCTCTTTTTTATTTTTATTGTCACTTGAGGTTGTTATTCCCTATTTGCTGTTAAGGTGTAATGTGGATGCTAACTTTGTAACTGGCCTTGAGATTAACTATTACCCTTCCTTAATTGTGATTACTAGTTGTGCAGTATGTGTGGATGTCTAATCACTTAATGCCTGAGATTAACCGTTAATGTGTCTTCATTTGATGGTTACATATCTCTAAATTTGCAAATGATCGTACAAACTCCTTAGATCTCTTTTCATCGCAAAGCTAAATAGCTAGAGGCTTTACATGACCAGTTTAAGTTCTCTTAATGCATTTCTCGAGGGGTATTTTTTAATCCTGTTCTTCGTGTTCCCTACTCACGGAAGAGAAAAAGTGTTTATCTTAAGGTTATATAAAGAACGTGAGTCATTCGGTATTGTTGTGTTATATCCATAGTCATTTCTATTATGTTTTGCCCTGAACAAATAATTGAGGAAGTTTGATAAATTCAAAGTTTTTTATTTTTATTTTTATTTATAAGTGGTAATGATTGGATTGCTTCTTGGTACATTATAACATCATCTTTTAAGTACTTCTATTAATGCATGCTTGTAGCATAATGCAATCAAACTTTTAACAGTTTGATACTGTGGTAATGGAGCTGGTGTGTTAAGATTTAGCAGATATGACACTAGTTCATGTTTATTTTTGCCCAATCGTACTCTCTGGTATGCATAATTTTCCATCTGGCAAGCAAGGATAGACACACTAACATGGGACAACAAAATGATGGAAACCTCAGCTATTTCTTAGTGCTTTGTTATTTACAAATACTTCACTCGTTACACCGATTGTCCTTAGGCAGTTAGACATACTAAACTTCGTGTTTGTTGCACAATTGAAAGGCAATATTATGTAGCATTTAATTTAATGGTTTCAGTTTATGATTACACCAAATTTGTTAGGACCTATTAAATCTACTTGCAGCCATTGTCAAACGGATTAGGAATATGTAGGCAAGGTTATATGTCCAGCCCAGAATAGATAGATTTTTCTTTCCTCTTTTTCCTCCTTTTTTTGGGTCGGGGGTGGGGTTTTGTTGTTTTGTGGGGAGCAGCACAAGTCGGTCATTCAAGCAAAGGGCATGACAAGGCATTGACCCAGTCAAGCCTTGGATTGGAGCACAATAATGCATGATCATCAATATAAGATTCAAAGCTTTACCCAGACACAATGTATATCGTAGATTTCAGCCTGCTATACTATATATCCCTCAAAATCTCAACAATTCTATACCTCCTTCAAGCCTATAAGAACCTCTTTACTCTCAATGGTCATAAGGGCCAAAGTTATTCCTCCCGCACTAGTCCTGTCTTAATTTTCATTCCTCACAAATGCAGCTTCCCTCATTAGCTCAAACCTCATTGTTTCTGTGTCACAAAGTGATGAGCAGCTTCATAGAAGTCATTTGGGACACTCTTAAGTACAATGGTCTCGGAAGCGGCTATGAACAATACGAGAACCCTTCGTTTGTGGCTTAGCAATGATGATGACACTTCATTATTAGAATTGTTGAGGGGAAGTAAGATAGGGATTTGAGCAGAATGGAAAGTAAGATGAGGATTTCAGAAGGTGGACTGATTTTGTCATTTGATGGCGATGACGATAGCATAAGGGGCAGTTTTGTAAGAATGTGGCTGTGTTGGAATTTTAGGGTTTTAGTCTTGAAAGAGGAAGAGATTATTGGTATATGGGAGTTTTTGTAGTGGAGGCAAGAGTTTATGGGAGTGTGCACGGGAATTTTGATGGATGAGTTTGGAATAATGTCATGCCTTATTATGTATTACTGTGATTTCAATACAAAGCTTGATACACTCCATGCATTACAAATTTACAATGCTTTGTTGTGCCCTTCAGACTCCACTGTGAGGCCTATGCACTGTACTTTTTGGTGCTGGGATGGGTACATTGCCTTCGCTATTTATTGACACCTGTTACAAATATATGCAGCGAACCTGGTTATGTTTAGCTAACAAAACTTGGTTAATAAATCTGGTTAGCGAGTCATGGGCTTGATCCATGCATTTTTACATCGGTCATACTAAACCTGATATGATAAATAATACTTTTATTTAAAAAATCAATAATGTGTCTTCAAGTAAATCTCTTATTTTTTTTAATTCAGATTATGAAGGCTTCATTTCTTCTAACTAATTGTTATAATATAAACATTTGCAGAATTTTAGCTGTTTGCTTGCTTATCTGTAGGCATTACTGGATTGTTCCCTGTTCAGATATTATCTTTGATGTAAACTCAATAGTTCCTCCGCTTCTTTTCTTCTTTTCCACATCCATGCTGGTCTCTTATACATCTCTTTTCCCCTTCATCCATGCTACTTACGGTAAAAGTAGAGTGATGATTTGGTGTATAGGCATGTTGAGTTATTGAGTAGGATAAAGAGAAGATTGCTAACTTGATATGAACTGAGTGAGGCGTTTGAACACATTAACAGAATTTTTCAAAGGATTTCAAAAACTTGCATTACATCAGTGTTGCATTAAATAGAACCGACGGGTGGAAAAAGATTCATCGAGCCATTTTGGGATTCTTCTTCTCCTTTTTATTTATTTATTTATTCGTCAACACTGGCTTTGCTACCTGTAATAAAGGTAGGTTAATGAATTTGGTGTTATGATATGGGCATGTCCGAAACACCAAGTAGTCTTGTCGAGGACATGGATGCTAATTAAGTATTTCAGAAAGCTTGCATGGCACCAGATATTTTGTTGTATAGAAAGGATTAACAAGAAGAGGAGTCATAGGCAAACAGAGATCCCTAACCCGTTTTTCTTATATGCTTGGCTGTTCTTTTCTCTAATCCACGTTTGTTTGTGGCATCGCTACTTATGGTGGAGACTTATGATCTTTTCTGCTATGCTAATGTTGAGTTGCCAAATAGTCCTGATAAGAACATGATTACTAATTTGGTGCGAAGGATTGTGAGGAAGGGGGCTTAGGATAATGTGAACGGTAATTTTTCTTTTAAAAGCTTTTATCACAGTTGTTGTTGCGTTTCATAGAAATTCTTTGTGGATGATAATAAGGCCATTTCAGAATAAATAGGTAAAGTGTTTATGTTTTGGTACAAACCCTCGAGATGTTTGTTAGAGGATCTTTTTCAAAAAGATTTAGTACCTAATTACCCATAGCTAAAATACATACGGCTGCGTCAGTAATAGTTCTACACTTCTACTAGAGTGGGTTTTGAATTATTTGGGTTTTTGTTTTCCATGCATGTTATACATGGATTAGTCCTGATAGATATGGTTGCTTAATTGTTTCTCCTAGCATGGTCTATAAGATTAAGATGAAATATGTCTAAAGGTGAAACTTGTTATTCTAGGAAATTCAAAGAGGGAGAAAGCACCTGGACATAGTTAGAAGCATGTAATTGTGATGTGCTAACATTTTCTGAAAATTCTAGGGTGATAAGGAATTTTTGCACACAATTTGACAATGACAGATGTATATACAACGGTTGTAAAATAACCAGTGGCTATAATGGCTATAAAAGTAGCATATGCGTAAAGTCTTCTTGCCTGTACGCAAGAATGGACATTTTTGGTCAATAAGACATTTATGTTGTTATAGATGCTGAGAGGAGAATGTTTTTTTGTGTTGTGTAAGTGAAATTAAGGTTCGCTTGCCCAATACTTTTCCTTGGTGAATATTAATGTAGGTTGGCTTCGTCATGGAATTGTTGAAGCCTTGTGGAAATTTAATATTTTGTGTCACCGTCCCGAGAGATATATTTGACTGCAATTGGGTAAGCTGTTCTGAAGAGTTGAATAAAGTTGCATGTAATAGTGTGACTGCTAAATTGGCTCGTTATACACTTGGAGAGCACAAAATTAATTGCGGCAGCAGAAAATAATGCAAATAAATTAAGACTTGTTGGTTGACTAGGAGGTTTGTTCAGTTGTCGACACTAGTGGCTTTATAGTGGCTGGATATAAGCTTGACGGGCAATTTGGTAAAGAGGAAGAGAGCTTGGTTGAAGCAACCTGTACACTTCTGTGAGAGTTCTGAATACATGGTGGTCGGTGAAAAATGTAGAACTCCTAAATGCAAGGAGATTGGGCCTCTCTTTTGCGAAGATTTTGTTTCCTTGATGAATTTTTATACTTGTATAATGAAGAGATTGATTGCGATAATAACCATGGATCATTACATACTCTGTTTCGAAATACTTAGGCGATGATGAGTAATGTCTTGTTAGAGTATGAAAGTTCCACATTAGTTTCTCTCCCTGTGCATCTAAAGATTTCGAACTAAACTGTGAAGCTTATTCTTACAGTGGATAAGTTTCTTTTCTTTCCTTCTTTCTTTTCTTTTTTCCCCAACCGAACTGTTGCCATGAAATCTTGGTTATACCTTTTATTTATTTATGTTATTGGTTGATGGGTTCCATGCCTTGGTATATCTGACAGGCCTAATATCTCTGGTCACAACCTGACTTCATCGGTGTTGGGCGCGCGGACCGCGGAACCGTCGAGAGAAACCACCGCAAACAGAAAAGCCAAAACACAATAAAAGAGTAAAGACACGAGATTTACGTGGTTCGGCAAGTTGCCTACGTCCACGGGGTAAGGAGGGGGGATTTTCACTAATAGAAAGAGAGAATACAAATTAGGATTACAAGTTCTCACAAAGAAACCCTAAAACAAACCTCTCAATCTCTCAAAGATCTCCTCTCCAAAGATGCACAAAACCCTCTCAAAGGCTGCTCCAAAGCGTGCTTGATTACTTTCAAATAATCGAGGTTTAGGGTTATTTATAAACTCTAAACGAACGGGTTTAAAACCAAAACCCGCTGACCGCCTGATTAGTCGACTACTACTTGATTAGTCGACTACTACTTGATTAGTCGACTACTACTTGATTAGTCGACTACTACTTGATTAGTCGACTACTACTTGATTAGTCGACTACTACTTGATTAGTCGACTACTACTTGATTAGTCGACTACTACTTGATTAGTCGACTACTAAGCCCGCTGCTTGTGCATGTTTTTGTGCATGTTCTACAATTCTCCACCTCGTACATCATTTGATTTACCTCAAATTTTGACTAACAATTAAGAACACCAAGAACATCTAGAGATCACCATTAGCCAATCCAGCTAATCCAAATTGCGTACTACACCGCGCGATCGCCATGCATTCTCCAGGGATCAAGCTCACCGTAGTTCACCTCAAATCATCTCCACCTTACCCATTACAGCCCGAAGGGCATGCCCTCTTGGGCAAATCAACCTGGTGATATGAAGCAAGTCTAAGCAATGCTTAAACTTACTACTGTGACCACCTTGGTTAACATGTCCGCGGGATTCTCATTCGTGTGCACCTTCATGAGAGAAATATCACCTCCTCATGACATCAGCACAAAATGATACGACATCAATATGCTTGATGCGAGCATGATGAACTGATTCTTCGCCAAGTGAATTGCACTCATTTGTCACACCACAAGTTCACGTTTTCTGCTCAATCCCGGATCGTCTAGAAGACCCCACAACCACAATGCTTCCTTCACTCCCTCTGCCATGGCCATGTACTCACCTGTAGTAGAAAGTGCCATCAGAATAACATCGATCGCCAACTAACCGAGCCCCATGTATCTTGAATACATAACCAGAGTAGATCGTCGTCTATCTAGATCGCCCAGCATAATCGAGTCCACAAACCCGTCAATCGACATGTTTCTCCACCAAAACAGACCCGTATCAGCGGTACCCTTTAAGTACTTGAGGACCCACTTCCTTTGCTTCCGGTCGCCTTTCCCGGATTCGCCATGAATCTATCGACCACACTAACCGCTGTGGAAATATCCGGGCGTGTACACACCATTGCATACATTAAGCGCCATTTGCTAGCATAGGAACCGCTCCATGTCGCCTTCTCTTCCACTGTAGTGGGAGATTGATTACCGAAAGCCTAAAGTGTGGAGCCAATGGAGTCACCACCGACTTAGCACTTTGCATCCCGAACCTCGCGATCACCCGCTCTATGTAGCCCTTCGACTCAAGAACAATCGTCCCGGCGCTCTTCTAATCTCCATACCGGTATTTTCCTAGCGGACACCCATGTCCTTCATCTCGAACTCTTCACCAAGTTGAGATTTCAACCTATCTATCTCCACCACGCTCTTAGAAGCAATAAGCATGTCATCCACATACAAAGAAGATAGATAAAATTACCTCCGAAGCTTCGAATGTAAACACAACAATCATGATTGCCGGAAAATCCATGCTTCGACATGAAGGAGTCAAATCGCTTGTACCGCTGTAGGAGATTGCTTTAATCCATGTTGACTTCCTCAAGCGACACACATGATTCTCCTTATCCTCAACCTTGTAGCCCTCAGGTTGATGCATGTAGATCTCTTCATCCAAGTCTCCGTGCAAGAAGGCTGTTTTAACATCGAGTTGATCCAACTCAAAATCACCATAAGCAACAATACTCAATAGCACCCGAATAGATGTGTGTTTCACCACCGGAGAAAATATCTCATTGTAATCCACACCCTCTTTCTGTGCAAAACCCTTAGCCACTAGCCTGCCTTGTATCTTACACCACCGAGCTCTGAAAGATCTTCCTTTCTTTTATACACCCACTTACAACCAATAGCTTTTCTTCCTACGGGCAATGGGACCACCTCCCATGTTTGGTTCTTCCGAAGAGATTCCATCTCTTCCTCCATCGCAGCCAACCAACTCTCACTATCCTTGTCCCGAATAGCTTCCTTGAAGGAGACCGGCTCGTCCTCCTCCACCCAGAGTCGTATTCAACCATATTAGCACGCCCATAGTGTTTGAGGGGTTGATCAGCCCCAGCCTTCAAAACTCCGCTTGTATGCTCGCTTTGGCCTAGTGGAAGCCAAATTATCCTCGAAGCCGTTGTTGTAGTGCACGTGTATTTTCTGTGAACCTCCTCTGCTCAAGCTCATCATCTACGACTTCCCACTTGAGCACGATTAGAACCTAGTTGGTCTTTAGGTTCTATTTCAATAACACGAGACTTAGAAGTCTCACCGGTCATAACACCATCATCCTTGGGCCCTAGCAATCATGGATTTCTCATCAAAGGTAACATCCTGGCGATCACGAACTTTGAATCTTCCAGACACCAAAGGCGATAGCCTTTCGCCCTTTGCATATCCCAAGAATATTGCCTTCTTGGCCCTCGCGTCAAGCTTTCCCTCGTTGGCGTGATAGTAGGCGGTACATCCGAAAATTCCGAGCCTATCATAATCGCATGCTCCCGACCACACCTATAGGGTGTATCACCATCAATGTCGAATGTGGTGAGCGGTTCACAATGTAACAGTCAGAGCCACCGCTTCGCCCACCATTCGTTGCCCAATCACGCATAAGATCGCATACCACCGCCTCCAAGAAACCGGTTCGCCTCTCCGCGACCCCATTCTCATTGTGGTAGACTCGATCATTCAAGTGTCGAACAATTCCCTCGATCACAGAACTCCTTGAGCACCATCTCAGATACTCAGACCGTATCGGATCTCGGCGTCTTCAATTTCTTTCTGTCTGTTCTCAACCATTGTTCTCCACTTCTTGAATGTCTCGAACACCTCATTCTTGTGCTTCAGTAAATCCAAGCATACCTAGAATAATCATCTATAAGCGAGACATAATACGGAACCACCCTTGGAAGTTGTGCGGCGGACCCCAAACATCCGTGTGCACATAATCTAGTATCCCTCGCTCTTAGACTTGTCGCTCAGAACTTGACCCTCGTGTGACTTTCCATACACACAATCCTCGCGAAAAATCCATGCTAGGTTCCTTGATTCTTAGCCAGACCTCTTTCCCAAGCGAACTAGACCCTTCTCGACATATGCCCAACGCCTATGCCATAACCGTGTGTGCTCACATGGGTCTCCACCACTTCCTTCAGCCTAACCACAGACTTCACACCGCCGTGACTCGAGAGATAGATTACCGCGGATTTAACACCCTTCATCACTACTAAGGAACCACGAACAACCTTCTTCACTCCGTTTTCCGCCACAACTCGCAACCACCGAGTCCAAAGCACCAAGCGAGATAAGATTCTTCCGCAAGTCGGGAACATGCCTCACATCCGTCAAGGTTCGAACCACTCCATCATGCATCTTGATTTTGATATTACCTAGCCCCACTGTTTTACAAGCATGGTTATTCCCCATAAGAACAACTCCACCATCAATAGCTTCATAAGTGGTGAACCGGTCCGATTAGGACACATATGATAGGAACAACCCGAATCTAAAATCCAATCATCCACACTCTGTTTTATCACCGTAACAAACAAAATCACATCTTGATAATATCAACCGGTGAGTTCTCCTTAGATTTTTCTACATACTCTTCTTGTTTATTCTTGTCCTTTCCATCCAAAGTCTTGTGCAATTTTTTGAAATTAGAAAGTTTTCATCGCATCCTCCAATAAGAAAAATCGTTCTTCCCATTGAACTTTTCAATCTCGAATTTTCCCACTTTGGTGATTTCTTGGTTGGCCATCCTCTGTTTGTCTTCGTGAATCCGCTTCTCTCGAGGAATCACCGAACACCCTCAAATTAGAAATTACACCACTTCCAATCGAACAATAGCTCGATACCAATTGTTGGTAGCGGACCGTCGAGAGAAACCACCGCAAACGAAAAGCCAAAACACAATAAAAGAGTAAAGACGAAATTTCGTGGTTGACAAGTTGCTGCGTCACGGGGTAAGGAGGATTTTCACTAATAGAAAGAGAGAATACAAATTAGGATTACAAGTTCTCACAAAGAAACCCTAAAACAAACCTCTCAATCTCTCAAAGATCTCCTCTCCAAAGATGCACAAACCTCTCAAAGGCTGCTCCAAAGCGTGCTTGATTACTTTCAAATAATCAGGTTTAGGGTTATTTATAAACTCTAAACGAACGGGTTTAAAACCAAAACCCGCTGACCGCATTAGTCGACTACTACCGCAGATTAGTCGACTACTACCGCAGATTAGTCGACTACTACCGCAGATTAGTCGACTACTACCGCAGATTAGTCGACTACTACCGCAGATTAGTCGACTACTACCGCAGATTAGTCGACTACTACTGCAGATTAGTCGACTACTAAGCCCGAAAACTGCTTGTGCATGTTTTTGTGCATGTTCTACAATCGGAAGTAGTTTCTCTATTTGTCATGCGAGCAAGATCGTGTAATCTGGCATCCTTACATTTTGTACTTGTGAGAATGTATTTGATACTCGTTTATTTTGTATCAGCTCTGTGGTCCCTTCTTTGAGGAGTAAGGATACTATCAGAACATCCTATAGTAAGAAGTGATCTATGTCATTAAAGGGTGGTTAGAGGGTTAGTTTGAGAACTGTACCTATTGCATGTATGGTGTACATCACCCCACTTCTATAGGGATAGTTCTGATAGGATCCCTATTGTTCTTTGAGATTGAAAATCTATTCTATTGTGCTCTTTATTTCTCACGCAAGCTCTTGTTGATTTTCGTATGACCGCCTGTTGTGTTTGTTGTGTTTTTCTTCTCTTGTTTATTTTTTGGTGGATTAAACTTTAAACTTCCTGCATATCATGTATTCACCCTGATGAGACCTAGCTAAATCATGAAAATTCAACGTAAATGTTGTTTCTTGCTGGCGCACGAAAAATATAGTTTATGGAAAGTGTTAGTAGAGGTCATGTTATGAATATATATGGGTTGAGATTCTCTACATCCTTGATTGTAGAGAATCTCTACCATCAGTTATATGAAATAATAACATTGATTTATTTAGTGGGCTCCATAATTAGAAGAGTTTCTATATGATTTTTGTAATGAATCTCATTCACAGGGTCCACTCATAATGATAAGTAATTGGTTAGTTGTAGAGTTTCTCTACAATCAAGGATGTAGAGGATCTCTACCCAGTATATATTACCTAGGATTGGGATTTTAACTTAATAAATGTTTACTAGTAGAAGTTGCAGTTGTGGTGAAGCTTCTTGTAGTTGTAAGCACAAGGAAATGAGTTAACTACAAGAGCACGAAGGAAACGAGTTGAGTGTTATTTATGTTTGAAAATGAGCTTCGCGTTAAATGATTCGTAATGAGCTTCTTGCACCTGCCCTTGATGAATGAAGATACAGGTAACTACCTCTAATTTCAGCAATTATGTTGATTACAGTAAACGTCATTTTTATCCTAGAGATATTGTTATGATGGATTTTTCTTAGCCTCTATCTAAAGGTATAATCTATTTCTTCGTTGTTTACTTTAAGAAGTTCTAATAAAAATGTTGAGAGCCTTGTTGTTGTATTATTTTTACATGATCATGGGCTTAATATCCATCATGCTTTTCCCCCTCTTTCATAATAGATGGGCTTTGGAATTCTTTTTGGTGTTATAGGAGTTTAGTAGTTTTTAAACACTTTTTGGTTGCTATGGAAAATTATTGTGCAGATAAAATTTGTTGATTACTTAGTTTCTCTCAAGACACAATATTTCTATTTGAAGACCGTGCTAGCTTAACTGTATCATTCTCTCTTTCATCTGGTGAATTATGGAATTTATATAGCAATAAACTAATTAAAAAAAAGGAAATTCATTTTCATGGGAGGCAAATCCTGTTATAGCAGTGACCGATGGACGTTGCCCAGTGATGTATCCACATGAAATTAAATTCTAACGCTCCCTCCTCCAAGCCACTCCAATTTATACGATGAGAAAATTACTTAAGAGGCTAATTACGTTTTCTTGTAAGATAATTCTCACTGCCCATGATCAAGTTACAGTAAGATAAATTGGACGAACTTCCAGTTAGAGATAGTGGTACTTCAAAAAATAGTAAATGACATAGGAGATAGGTCCCGGTCCGCAATTTATTCTACAATGATGCGTTTAATTATAAATAGTTGAAATAACAATTGCACTTACATCATAGTGTAGTTTCAAATTCTGGTCCTGTAATTGATTTATTTTTGTAAATTTATATCAAATATCCGAACCCATTAGATAATAGACATCCACCTGCTCTAGGAAGAATTGGAGGTCTAGTCGTCTAGAAACATGTAACAATAATTTGGACATTTTAGGTGTAAATACAACTTTTAGATTATTGGGGTATAAGAGAAATAAGGTCCAAACATTAGGACAAAGAAACAAGTTTCCTTGGATATTTAGTGTTCACCAACGCTCTATAAAGCTACCAAAGTTCCTCTGGCTCTCTTCAGAGACTGTAGCTACCTTATCTATCCCTTCTTTAATCTCTTTCTTTCTTTAAGATAGACTTCAGAGATTAATCCTACACTGATGTCAACAGAACCGCAAATTATTAAATGCAAAGGTAATGAAGCTATACTGAATAAAAAAAAAAAAGTTAAAATCTTCTTGTTTAATTCTCACTCTTCTATAAATTTAATAAAATTTAGGTGCAATATGTTGGGGGCCTCAAGAGCCACTAACAGTTGAGGAGATTGAAGTTGAGCCTCCTCAGGCGTCGGAAGTTCGAGTAAGAGTACTTTTTGCGAGTTTGTGCCACACCGATGTAACCTGTAGGATGGGATTTCCCATTGTGAGTATATACTGCTTTAAGTCAATATATACTTGTAGATACAATTACATTTGTTATTGCAACACTCTCTGACGAAATTTTCTGAGTTTTAGAGTTCACTGATTAATTTGGCACATTTTTGGTTTGGTGCAGCCACTGTATCCACGGATATTGGGGCATGAGGGAGTTGGGTAAGAAAGAACAAACAAATTTGAACTTGGAAGATATTTGTGGTTTCTTGTCATTCCTATAAATATAATGATAAATTTTACACAAACCATGAAATTAGGGGGTGTGGCACAAAACTACCGTAAAATTCTTTTTATTAAATAAAATTGTCATAAATTTTTTTCTCTAAAATTGTCGTAAAATGTAATTAGTTTCGTTCGCAATTATTTTCTGCCAGCGTGATTGAGAGCGTCGGCGAAGGCGTTACAGACTTCAACAGGGGAGACATAGTCATTCCAAGCTTCATAGGAGAATGTGGAGGTTGCGAGAACTGCAAATCCAGCAAAACAAATGTATGCCTTAAATATCCCATCAACTTTAACGGTCTCATGACAGATAACACCTCCAGAATGTCAGTGAGAGGCCGGAAGCTTTACCATCTCTTCTGCTGCTCGACCTTCACTGAGTTCACAGTGGTGGACCAGAATTACATTGTCAAGATTGATCCTAGGCTTGAACCGACGCACGCCAGTCTCCTATCATGTGGCTTTACCACTGGATTTGGTGCCGCGTGCAAAGAGGCAAAGGTTGATAAAGGATCGAGCATTGCAGTATTTGGTCTTGGGGGCGTCGGGATTGGGGTGAGCTTTTAATTTTCAGACAACAATTTGTTTGGCAATAAACTAATTAAAAAAGGAAATTCATTTTCATGGGAGGCAAATCCTGTTATAGCAGTGACCGATGGACGTTGCCCAGTGATGTATCCACATGAAATTAAATTCTAACGCTCCTCCTCCAAGCCACTCCAATTTATACGATGAGAAAATTACTTAAGAGGCTAATTACGTTTCTTGTAAGATAATTCTCACTGCCCATGATCAAGTTACAGTAAGATAAATTGGACGAACTTCCAGTTAGAGATAGTGGTACTTCAAAAAATAGTAAATGACATAGGAGATAGGTCCCGGTCCGCAATTTATTCTACAATGATGCGTTTAATTATAAATAGTTGAAATAACAAATGCACTTACATCATAGTGTGGTTTCAAATTCTGGTCCTGTAATTGATTTATTTTTGTAAATTTATATCAAATATCCGAACCCATTAGATAATAGACATCCACCTGCTCTAGGAAGAATTGGAGGTCTAGTCGTCTAGAAACATGTAACAATAATTTGGACATTTTAGGTGTAAATACAACTTTTAGATTATTGGGGGTATAAGAGAAATAAGGTCCAAACATTAGGACAAAGAAACAAGTTTCCTTGGATATTTAGTGTTCACCAACGCTCTATAAAGCTACCAAAGTTCCTCTGGCTCTCTTCAGAGACTGTAGCTACCTTATCTATCCCTTCTTTATCTCTTTCTTTCTTTAAGATAGACTTCAGAGATTAATCCTACACTGATGTCAACAGAACCGCAAATTATTAAATGCAAAGGTAATGAAGCTATACTGAATAAAAAAAAAAAAGTTAAAATCTTCTTGTTTAATTCTCACTCTTCTATAAATTTAATAAAATTTAGGTGCAATATGTTGGGGGCCTCAAGAGCCACTAACAGTTGAGGAGATTGAAGTTGAGCCTCCTCAGGCGTCGGAAGTTGGAGTAAGAGTGCTTTTTGCGAGTTTGTGCCACACCGATGTAACCTGTAGGATGGGATTTCCCATTGTGAGTATATACTGCTTTAAGTCAATATATACTTGTAGATACAATTACATTTGTTATTGCAACACTCTCTGACGAAAGTTTCTGAGTTTTAGAGTTCACTGATTAATTTGGCACATTTTTGGTTTGGTGCAGCCACTGTATCCACGGATATTGGGGCATGAGGGAGTTGGGTAAGAAAGAACAAACAAATTTGAACTTGGAAGATATTTGTGGTTTTCTTGTCATTCCTATAAATATAATGATAAATTTTACACAAACCATGAAATTAGGGGGTGTGGCACAAAACTACCGTAAAATTCTTTTTATTAAATAAAATTGTCATAAATTTTTTTCTCTAAAATTGTCGTAAAATGTAATTAGTTTCGTTCGCAATTATTTTCTGCCAGTGATTGAGAGCGCCGCATGGTTACAGACTTCAACAGGGGAGACATAGTCATTCCAAGCTTCATAGGAGAATGTGGAGGTTGTGAGAACTGCAAATCCGGCAAAACAAATGTATGCCTTAAATATCCCATCAACTTTAACGGTCTCATGACAGATAACACCTCCAGAATGTCAGTGAGAGGCCGGAAGCTTTACCATCTCTTCTGCTGCTCGACCTTCACTGAGTTCACAGTGGTGGACCAGAATTACATTGTCAAGATTGATCCTAGGCTTGAACCGACGCACGCCAGTCTCCTATCATGTGGCTTTACCACTGGATTTGGTGCCGCGTGCAAAGAGGCAAAGGTTGATAAAGGATCGAGCATTGCAGTATTTGGTCTTGGGGGCGTCGGGATTGGGGTGAGCTTTTAATTTTCAGACAACAATTTGTTTGGCTTTTTAAGATAATTGATTCCGGAACGTTACTATTTTAAATGAAAATGATAGGCGTCCTTCTCCCATGAGGGGTTCTCTCACATGATATTGATAACTGTTATGACAAACCCCAGGATAAGCTAATATCAATCAAACAAAAGCACGAAAAATATCAAGAACACATGAACACAAAAATATAATGGTTCGCTTATACCCTACGCCCAGGGTGAAGGAGAGCATAGTTTTACTAAATTGTGGGAATACAATGTGGATCTCTCAATCACCAATCCCGAACAACACCCTAAAAGCCTAATACAACTCTCTCAAATAAAAGAACAAAGGAGAAAAATATCAAAGCGCTTCACAAAAGAACTCTCTTTAATTGTACTCAGATTGATGAATCTAATTGGCTTGAAAGACTGTTCATATATAGCCTGAAGACCCCAACTCCTTATTGTCTAAGGAATAAGAGTTCTAATAGGAATAGAAGTCCACATGTTCTAAAGCCCAACAAGAGCTCAAGTAGGAATAAACTTCTAATATTATTGGCTCCAAGTCAAAAGGAAACTCCCAAAGCAATAAGGATTTGAATATTTGAGGCAACCTATAATAAATCTCCACCTTGATTCAAATAATCAGAAAATTTCTCACCCAAAATAAGCTAACTTACTCCACCTTCTCCAATTCACAGGCAAATAAGGCACATTATATCGATCAAGTCCAAGCCCGAACTTGAACTTATCAACCAAAGAGGCCTCCTCAACAAATCGTGAATTGTCCGCATGACCAACCGTAACTCTTAATGAAGTCATCACCGGTAGCTCTCAATAGTGAATGGCACAAAATTGTCAACCGACAATGCATAAGCTCAGATCTTCATATTCGCTGTGGTTGAATCTCTCGCCTAGACCGATCTCTAGCGATAGTGTATTCCCTCTTCCCGCAAATGTTGAGGTGCTTCATCTACTTGAACGGATCTTGCCGCGAACTCCCGTAGTTTTATCCCTGGCCAAGAGTTTGAATCCATTTCTAACTCCACATGTCCTCTGTATCAAGGCTTTATAGTAATCAAATCGCGGATCGCTTTTAGTGGAACATAGCACTCATCAAAAGTGACATCACGGTGATAATAATCTTAGGAGACTTTCAATCGACACCACAACCTAAAACCCTTAACACCCGTAAAACCGAATATGCACTTTCGCCATGCTCAAGTTTCCTTGACTAACATGCCATATGCGGGGCAACCAAATATTCTAAGATTAGAATAATCCTTGTGCTTACTGCACCAAACCTCCTCGAGTTTTACAACCAATAGCGTGATGGCAACCAATTCACTAAGTAACAAGTTGTATTCACCGTCAGATTCCTTGCCTAAACCCGCATTGAACATCATACAATGAGCTTTTTCCAAAGGGTTCTCGCCATAATGTTCTCGCCACTCCATTCTCAGGCAGGTGGAGATCAGACGATATCTAACGATTCTCTCCTTCTTATAGAACTCATTAAATTCTCCTCCACAAAACTCAAGGCCATTATCAGTTCTAAGCCTCTTAATCAGCCTTCCAGTCTGCTTCTCAATCAAAGACTTCCACTGCTTGAAAGTTACAAACACCTCATATTTATGTCTCAAAAAGGAGACCCAAATCTTCATAGAGTAATCATCAATGAAGGTCAATATATATCTCGAACTACCACCCTTCGTGGCAACTTGAGAAGGACCCCAAAAATCTGAATGAATGTAATCCAAAATACCTTTAGTCTGATGCACTACCGCATCGAAGTCGACTCTTTTTCGCTTCAAAATACAATGCTCGCATCCTAATACTGATTCGCCCACATAAAGACCCTTCTTGCTCAACTCTACTAATCAACTGCCACTCATATGACCAAGTCTCATATGCCATAATCCGTAGTATCAACTCCTCGACATCGATGATGCAAGCAAGTACTTAACCGGTAACGGTAGAACCCTGCAAAACATACAAGCTACCGATCTTCTTTCCTTTCATAACTACAAGAGAGCCTTTTGTAACCCTAAGAACTCCGTCTTCACTTGAAAAATTACACCCAAGACTTTCAAGAGTGTCCAAAGAGATGAGATTCTTTCTTAAACCTGGAACATGCCTAACATCAGTCAAAGTCCTGATGACTCCATCATGCATCTTATTCCGAATTGTGCCTTTCCTAACAGTCCTGCATGAGGCGTTATTCCCCATAAGAACAACTCCACCATCAATAGCTTCATAAGTGGTGAACCAGTCCCGATTAGGACACATATGATAGGAACAACCCGAATCTAAAATCCAATCATCCACACTCCTGTTTTTATCACCCGTAACAAACAAAATCACATCTTCGTATAATATCAACCGAGTTCTCCTTAGATTTTTCTACATACTCTTCTTGTTTATTCTTGTTCTTCAATCTCAGAACAATCGGTCTTGATGTGCCCTTCTTCTTGTAATATCTGTAGGTCGATTCTTACTTCACTTTACACTGTTACCTCCAAAGCTTTCTTCCGATCTTCCTCGAACAAACAAGCCATCGCCTTTATCACCACTTTCGCTTGTGGTTAACTCTTTGTCGATCTTCTCCTTATTCAACAAGTTTTCGACGCCTTGATGTCAATAGAATCTCGATCGAAAATCATAGTATCCTTGAAGTGCTTGTAGGAAGGCAAGAACACAATAATAATAGGCTTGATCTTCATCATCGATCTTAACATCAATCTTATTCAAATTTGTAATCATAGAATTAAATTCACCAATATGAGATTTGATGGGTGTACCTTCCACATCCGGTGTGTATAACCGCCGCTCAAGAGGAGGCGATTAGTGAGCTTAATTTCGCAAATACAAATCCTCCAATTTAGACCACAAATCAGCTTTCATTAGAACTTTTGTATTTCGCGTCAAACATAATTGGGTCGCCGTGAGAGCTTTATCATCCAACTCGCCCCAATCTTCCTCCTCATTATGTAGCCGCTTTCAACTTCCGAACAAAGCCTTCTTCAATCCGCCTCGTGTCAACATGGCGATCATCCTAACTTGCTAAAGGCTAAAAACTCAAACTTCTCGTGAGCGTTGTCGCCATCTTCGTCCGATCGATAGTCGAGAGGGCTCGATACCAATTTGTTATGACAAACCCCGTAATAAGCTAATATCAATTAAATGAAAGCACGAAAAATATCAAGAACACATGAACACAAAATATACGTGGTTCGGCTTATAGCCTACGCCCACGCGTAAGGAGGAGCATAGTTTTACTAAATTGTGAGGAATACAATGGAGATCTCTCAATCACTTAACCAACACCCTAAAAGCCTAATACAACTCTCAAATAAAAGAACAAAGGAGAAAAATATCAAACAGCTTCACAAAAGAACTCTTCTTAATTGGACTGTATTGATTGAATCTAATTGGCTGAAAGACTGCTTTTCATATATAGCCTTGAAGACCCCAACTCCTTATTGTCTAAGGAATAAGAGTTCTAATAATGAGTTCACATGTTCTAAAGCCCAACAAGAGCTCAAGTAGGAATAAACTTCTAATATTATTGGCTCCAAGTCAAAGGAAACTCCCAAAGCAATAAGGATTTGAATATTTGAGGCAACCTATAATAAATCTCCACCTTGATTCAAATACGTAGAAAATTTCACCCAAAATAAGCTAACTTACTCCACCTTCTCCAATACTGCAGTAAAAGTGCGACACATATCGATCAAGCAAGCCCGGCTTGAACTTATCAACCGAAAGAGGCCTCCTCAACAAATCGATGAATTGTCCAAGATGACTAACCGTAACTTAGCAGTCATCACCCGAGTAGCTCTCGAATAGTGAATGGCACAAAATTGTCAACCGACAATGCATAAGCTACCGAGATCTTCATATCTTCGCGTGGTTGAATCTCTTGTCTAGACCGATCTCTAGCGATAGTGTATTCGCTCTTCTGCAGGTTGTTGAGGTGCTTCATCTACTTGAACGGGATCTGCCTTGAACTCCGTAGTTTTATCCTCGCCAAGAGTCAATCCAATTTCTAACTCCACATGTCTCCTGCATCGTGCCCTTATAGTCAATCAAACCGGTGGACTGTTTAGTGGAACATAGCGGACTCATCAAAAGTGACATCACGGTGATAATAATCGAGACTTCAATCGACACCACAACCTAAAACCCCTTAACCGATGCAAAACCTAGGAATATGCACTTCTTCGCCATGGCTCAAATTTTCCTTGACTAACATGCGCATATGCAGGGCAACCAAATATTCTAAGATTAGAATAATCCGCAGGCTTACCAGACCAAACCTCCTCTGGAGTTTTACAATCAATAGCAGTAGATGGCAACCAATTCACTAAGTAACAAGCCGTATTCACCGCTTCCGCCCAGTATTCCTTGCCTAAACCTGTATTGAACATCATACAATGAGTTTTCTCCAAAAGGGTTCTGCTCATTCGTTCTGCCACTCCATTCTGTTGCAGTGTGTGAGAGACTGTACGATATCTAACGATTCCCTCCTTCTTATAGAACTCATTAAATTCTCTTCCACAAAACTCAAGGTCATTATCAGTTCTAAGCCTCTTAATCAGCCTTCCAGTCTGCTTCTCAATCAAAGACTTCCACTGCTTGAAAGTCACAAACACCTCATATTTATGTCTCAAAAAGGAGACCCAAATCTTCATAGAGTAATCATCAATGAAGGTCAATATATATCTCGAACTACCACCCTTCGAGGTAACTTGAGAAGGTCCCCAAAAATCTGAATGAATATAATTCAAAGTACCTTTAGTCTGATGCACTACCGATCGGCTCAACTCTTTTCGCTTCCGAAAATACAATGCTCTAGAATCCTAATATTCCCGTACTGGCCCACATAAAGACCCTTCTTGCTCAACTCGGCCAATCCGGCCACTCATATGACCAAGTCTCATATGCCATAACTGGTAGTATCAACTCCGACATCGATGATGCAACTGCAGCCGAACCGGTAATGGTAACCCCGAAAACCTACAAACACAAAGATATATGGTTCGCTTATATCCTATGTCCACGGGAAGGAGGAGAATAGCTTTACTAAATTGTGAGAATACAATGTGGAGATCTCAATCACTCAACTCAACAACACGCTAAAAGCCTAATACAACTCTCTCAAATAAAAGAACAAAGGAGAAAAATATCAAATAGGCCACAAGAACTCTCTTCTTAATTAGTGCTCAGATTGATGAATCTAATTGGTGAAAAGACTGCTCATATATAGCCGAAGACTCTAACTCCTTGTTTCAGGAATAAGAGTTTAATAAGAAAGTTCACATGTTCTAAAGCCCAACAAGAGCTCAAGTAGGAATAAACTTCTAATATTATTGGCTCCAAGTCAAAGGAAACTCCCAAAGCAATAAGGATTTGAATATTTGAGGCAACCTATAATAAATCTCCACCTTGATTCAAATACGTAGAAAATTTCACCCAAAATAAGCTAACTTACTCCACCTTCTCCAATACTGCAGTAAAAGTGCGACACATATCGATCAAGCAAGCCCGGCTTGAACTTATCAACCGAAAGAGGCCTCCTCAACAAATCGATGAATTGTCCAAGATGACTAACCGTAACTTAGCAGTCATCACCCGAGTAGCTCTCGAATAGTGAATGGCACAAAATTGTCAACCGACAATGCATAAGCTACCGAGATCTTCATATCTTCGCGTGGTTGAATCTCTTGTCTAGACCGATCTCTAGCGATAGTGTATTCGCTCTTCTGCAGGTTGTTGAGGTGCTTCATCTACTTGAACGGGATCTGCCTTGAACTCCGTAGTTTTATCCTCGCCAAGAGTCAATCCAATTTCTAACTCCACATGTCTCCTGCATCGTGCCCTTATAGTCAATCAAACCGGTGGACTGTTTAGTGGAACATAGCGGACTCATCAAAAGTGACATCACGGTGATAATAATCGAGACTTCAATCGACACCACAACCTAAAACCCCTTAACCGATGCAAAACCTAGGAATATGCACTTCTTCGCCATGGCTCAAATTTTCCTTGACTAACATGCTTATATGGGGCAACCAAATATTCTAAGATTAGAATAATCCAGCTTACTGCACCAAACCTCCTCTGGAGTTTTACAATCAATAGCAGTAGATGGCAACCAATTCACTAAGTAACAAGCCGTATTCACCGCTTCCGCCCAGTATTCCTTGCCTAAACCTGTATTGAACATCATACAATGAGTTTTCTCCAAAAGGGTTCTGCTCATTCGTTCTGCCACTCCATTCTCGCTGTGCGGTGTGAGAGATCATACGATATCTAACGATTCCCTCCTTCTTATAGAACTCATTAAATTCTCTTCCACAAAACTCAAGGTCATTATCAGTTCTAAGCCTCTTAATCAGCCTTCCAGTCTGCTTCTCAATCAAAGACTTCCACTGCTTGAAAGTCACAAACACCTCATATTTATGTCTCAAAAAGGAGACCCAAATCTTCATAGAGTAATCATCAATGAAGGTCAATATATATCTCGAACTACCACCCTTCGAGGTAACTTGAGAAGGTCCCCAAAAATCTGAATGAATATAATTCAAAGTACCTTTAGTCTGATGCACTACCGATCGGCTCAACTCTTTTCGCTTCCGAAAATACAATGCTCTAGAATCCTAATATTCCCGTACTGGCCCACATAAAGACCCTTCTTGCTCAACTCGGCCAATCCGCTCACTCATATGACCAAGTCTCATATGCCATAATCTGGTAGTATCAACTCCTGACATCGATGATGCAACTGCAGCCGAACCGGTAATGGTAGAACCCTGCAAAACCTACAAACACAAAGATATACGTGGTTCGGCTTATATCCTATGTCCACGGGGCAAGGAGGAGAATAGCTTTACTAAATTGTGAGGAATACAATGTGGAGATCTCTCAATCACTCAATCCTGAACAACACGCTAAAAGCCTAATACAACTCTCTCAAATAAAAGAACAAAGGAGAAAAATATCAAATAGGCTTCACAAAAGAACTCTCTCTTCTTAATTAGTGCTCTGTAGATTGATGAATCTAATTGGCTGAAAGACTGTTCATATATAGCCTTGAAGACTCTAACTCCTTGTTGTCTAAGGAATAAGAGTTCTAATAAGAATAGAAGTCCACATGTTCTAAAGCCCAACAAGAGTCCAAGTAGGAATAAACATCTAATATGATTGGCTCCAAGCCAAAAGGAAACTCCCAAAGCAATAAGAATTTGAGTATTTGAGGCAACCTATAATAATAACAATGATGAGACTCAATCTCAACCAAGTGACAAAGGTTATTATTTAATTAAGATCGAGTCACATCATTTATAACATTAGTGTTTTGCATTGAAATCTACCCAAATCAGGTACACTATAACTAATCTTATTTGGGTTAACTCTCTCCTCTCTCTCCAACTGGCCAAAGGTTTTGAGGACTAATATCGTTTTAGAAAGGCGGGTAGACTCTGTGTAGTTGTTTTGAATTTACTATCTCCTAGCTAGTTTTACTTTTGCAAATAAATCCCTGTGTGAAAATTTTTGGCTACTTAAATCTTAGGGAATATATTTGTGAAAAACATTTTTATTTATTTCTCTAAGGGTAAGATATCGTTAAAAATATTTTCACTCCGGTTCTTCCGTAAAAACTAACGCGGTATTAGGTTCAAAACAATGGAACTACATGTCGTCTCTCCACAATTAACCCCTATTAGAATTTGGAACCTAATTTAAAACAATCATGCTGTGTTTACCTTAATAACCAAATAGTTTATACTTAATTTTGTATGTCTTTTTAACTAAAAATACTACTTTGATGCAGGCTATTATCGGAGCGAAGTTACTCGGAGCAAGCAAGATCATCGGTGTTGATTTGAACAGTAGGAAAAAAGAGAAGGCAGAGTTCTTCGGAATGACAGATTTCATCAATCCGAAAGAAATAGAGAACAAGACCAGTGTGGAGGTGATAAAGGAGATGACTGAAGGCATGGGTGTCGATTACAGCTTTGAATGTACTGGAGCTGGACCAGTTGCTAATGAAGCATTTGAAGCCACAGTATTGGTAATTATCACAACTGAAGTAGCTAAGCTAATAATAAGAAAATACTTAAACTCCAATAACTAGGAACTATATACACTGAACTATTAAAGTTGTATACTTGATCCACCTTATAACTTATACACGTACAAGTGTTGCTCGTGAGAATGGGTAAATTTCACAAAACCTCTTAATTTTCGAAGGTTTTACAGAAAATTCCTCTAAAACTTTATAGAAGTGAAAATTAACCATCCGAACTATTGAAAGCTTTCAGAAATAACATTAACATGTAGTGTAAACGTCTGAACTATTCTTTTTTAAGTGACAAGGATGATGTAGAAGTTAGATAGAGCGAAATTGTCGAAAAATTGTTATGCGCGCAACATGTGAACAATTTTAAACAGTTTAAAGTTAAAGTTAATGTTGTCAGTTACATGACTCATATCAGTTAAATGAGACAAAGTTCAAAAGGATTTTATCTGATTTACAAAGTTCAAAAGGGTTTTGTACAAAACCCGCTAAGTTTAGTGGGGTTTTCTCAAATCTTTGAATCTCTGTTTACATGTTCACAGGGAAGAGGAGTGAGTATTATGCTTGGAGCAGCAGCAGAGAAACATGCATCAATAAGTCGCTCGGCACTTTTGTATGGTGGAACACTAAAGGGTGCTCTTTTCGGTGGAATTAAGCCTCGCTCTGATCTTCCTTCTATCATCACCAAATGCGTAAACAAGGTATACCATATCAAAAATATCAAAGTAACTAAATATTAAGAAACATTATTTATTTAATTTTTGTGTTATTGTAGGAGATCCAACTTGATGAGATGGTGACACACCAAGTCGATTTAGGCAGCATAAATCACGCATTTGAACTACTAACTGGTGCTGATTGTCTCAAAATAGCAATCAAGATAAACGACAAGTAGAGAACTCGGCAAAGACTACATACAACCTATAGCATCTCAAGTTTCATTGATGCCTTGAGATAATTGTACTTTTAAGTAAGGAATTGTTTGGTTTGTAGAGATTGTAATTGTAATAGCATTGCAATTTGCAAAAATAAACTGGTTTATTTGTGGATATTACGTACAATTGCAATATTTAGGGGTTTAAAAAATAATGTGTGTTTTCACGTCCGGGGAGTGGAAGCAAGAGATAAGTTTCGTAGGGGAAGGAACCATCTTTTTCAAAAGCCAGGAGGCAAGCGAGAATTTTACCCTTTTTTTTTGGTTGACTAAAAAAAATTGTTTCGAAAAATTGTTGATTTCTGGTTTCTCTAAATACACAATGTTATTTGAAGACCATACAAGCTTATCTATATCACTGTCACTTTTATCTGAATAATCACATTTCAAATACCAAATTATTTTTAGAAAGGATGAAAACACATATCATTGATGGGATGTCATAGAATACGAATCCTATCAGAACCACCATTATTAGAGTGAGGTTGTTTCACAATAAATGAAATGAAATAGGTAACGTTCCTAAACTTACCCTCCACCTAAGCCTTATAATATAAATCATCTTATTGTATCACGGTGTTCGATAAAATTTATACTTTGATACATATATAGAAAGAAATTAAAGAATCTTATGCTAGATCATTATAAATGTACTTGTTTGAGCGGAGACATATCTTTGGATCATTAGAAATGTACTTGTTTGAAGCGGAGACATCTTTATTCCAATGATAGCATTGCACAAAAGGAAGTTATTTTCATGGGAGGTGGGGGTCAAGAAGGGTCACGTGACTCAAGGATTTAAATCTAATTAAATCTATTTGTGGGCACATATGTTAAATTAATGTGTAAATCTATCACTTAAGGAAACCCACTAAAGTGATCAATTAAGTTGGGTTATCGGTATTTATATATTGTCATGGGCTAAATAATGGAATCTGGGGTTGTACTTACAATTTGATGAGGGGCCAAATTGTAAAAGTGCAACACCTATATATATGGGGTTATGGTCCTAATCTAGGGAATATGATAAACACAAGAATTCTCATCTCTTTTACCCCATCTAAAAAGAGATCTAAGGAAGAGAAGAAGCCCTAAGATTAGAAGATCCATCAATCCACTCAAGATCCAAACCATGGATTCAGGTATAATTCCGCTTTAGTTTTTTATCAATCTCTTTGAGGTAATCAAGTCTTATTAAAGATCTAACAAGTGGTATCAGAGCCTCTTGATTAACTCTTAGAGATTTTTTGAGTTTCTATGGTTTTTCGGGTGGATTTATGAATAAAGATCAAATCTTTTGGATTTTTGGGCTCGGATGAGCGATAAATGTTTTTAGTCCGATGAACAGTAAAGTTTTTCGGATGAACAGTAAAGGTTTGATCTCGGATGAACAGTAATTTATGTTCGGATGAACAGTAAATGAAATAATTCGTGAACAGTAACTTTTTCGATTTTTGGTTAAATTTTCTATGATTTTAGAAAATTAATATAAGGTTTGGATCTGGATTGAGTTTTAAATAAAAAAAAAATTTGGTTTTGTGACGGCGGCAGCCATCACGGATAAACCCTAATGGGTTCAAAAGCCTAAGCGGCTTTGACGGTTCAGATCTAAACCCTAAGGGGTTCCTGTAGTTCAGACGAGGTTCGAGGTTCATTGTGGCGAACCTCGTCTTTTGGCGAACCTCGGTTCATTTTGGCGAACCTCGCCTTTTGGCGAACCTCGGTTCATTTTGAACCTCGCCTTTTGGCGAACCTCGTCTTTTGGCGAACCTCGGTTCCTTTTGGCGAACCTCGTCTTTTGGCGAACCTCGGTTCATTTTGGCGAACTTCGCACTTTTGGCGAACCTCGTCTTTTGGCGAACCTCGGTTCATTTTGATGAACCTCGCCTTTTGGCGAACCTCGTCTTTTGGCGAACCTCGGTTCATTTTGAACCTCGCCTTTTGGCGAACTCCTCGTCTTTTGGCGAACCTCGGTTCCTTTGGCGAACCTCGCCTTTTGGCGAACCGTCTTTTGGCGAACCTCGGTTCATTTTGAACCTCGCCTTTTGGCGAACCTCGTTTTGGCGAACCTCATGTTCATTCGGTCGAACCTTGTGTTCACTTTGGCGAACCTCGCCTTTTGGCGAACCTCGGTTCCTTTGGCGAACCTCGGTTCATTTTGGCGAACCGCACTTTTGGCGAACCTCGCTTTTGGCGAACCTCGTTTTGGCGAACCTCGCCTTTTGGCGAACCTCGCCTTTTGGCGAACCGTCTTTTGGCGAACCTCGTTTTGGCGAACCTCGCCTTTTGGCGAACTCGTCTTTTGGCGAACCTCGCTTTTGGCGAACCTCGTCTTTTGAACCTCGGTTCATTTTGCGAACCTCGTCTTTTGAACCTCGGTTCATTTTGGCGAACCTCGGTTCATTTTGCGAACCTCGTCTTTTGAACCTCGGTTCATTTTGGCGAACCTCGGTTCATTTTGATGAACCTCGCCTTTTGGCGAACCTCGGTTCATTTTGCGAACCTCGTCTTTTGAACCTCGGTTCATTTTGATACATATATAGAAAGAAATTAAAGAATCTTATGCTAGATCATTATAAATGTACTTGTTTGAGCGGAGACATATTTGGATCATTAGAAATGTACTTGTTTGAAGCGGAGACATCTTTATTCCAATGATAGCATTGCACAAAAGGAAGTTATTTTCATGGGAGGTGGGGGTCAAGAAGGGTCATTGACCGCATTGGATTTAATCTAATTAAATCTATTTGGGCACATATGTTAAATTAATGTGTAAATCTATCACTTAAGGAAACCCACTAAAGTGATCAATTAAGTTGGGTTATCGGTATTTATATATTGTCATGGGCTAAATGTGCAGATACTGGGGTTGTACTTACAATTTGATGAGGGGCCAAATTGTAAAAGTGCAACACCTATATATATGGGTTATGGTCCCTAATCTAGGGAATATGATAAACACAAGAATTCTCATCTCTTTTACCCCATCTAAAAAGAGATCTAAGGAAGAGAAGAAGCCCTAAGATTAGAAGATCCATCAATCCACTCAAGATCCAAACCATGGATTCGGGTATAATTCGCTTTAGTTTTTATCAATCTCTTTGAGGTAATCAAGTCTTATTAAAGATCTAACAAGTGGTATCGAGCCTCTTGATTAACTCTTAGAGATTTTTGAGTTTCTATGGTTTTGGTGGATTTATGAATAAAGATCAAATCTTTTGGATTTTTGGGCTCGGATGAGCAAGAAATGTTTTTGGTCCGATGAGCGGTAAAGTTTTTTCCGGATGAACAGTAAAGGTTTGATCTCGGATGAACAGTAATTTATGTTCGGATGAACAGTAAATGAAATAATTCGTGAACAGTAACTTTTTCGATTTTTGGTTAAATTTTCTATGATTTTAGAAAATTAATATAAGGTTTGGATCTGGATTGAGTTTTTAAATAAATAAAAAAAAAATTTGGTTTTGTGACGGCGGCAGCCATCACGGATAAACCCTAATGGGTTCAAAAGCCTAAGCGGCTTTGACGGTTCAGATCTAAACCCTAAGGGGTTCACTAGTTGAGGCGAGGTTCGAGGTTCATTGTGGCGAACCTCGTCTTTTGGCGAACCTCGGTTCATTTTGGCGAACCTCGTCTTTTGGCGAACCTCGGTTCATTTTGACGAACCTCGCCTTTTTGGCGAACCTCGTCTTTTGGCGAACCTCGGTTCCTTTTGGCGAACCTCGTCTTTTGGCGAACCTCGGTTCATTTTGGCGAACTTCGCACTTTTGGCGAACCTCGTCTTTTGGCGAACCTCGGTTCATTTTGATGAACCTCGCCTTTTTGGCGAACCTCGTCTTTTGGCGAACCTCGGTTCATTTTGACGAACCTCGCCTTTTTGGCGAACCTCGTCTTTTGGCGAACCTCGGTTCCTTTTGGCGAACCTCGCCTTTTGGCGAACCTCGTCTTTTGGCGAACCTCGGTTCATTTTGGCGAACTTCGCACTTTTGGCGAACCTCGTTTTTTGGCGAACCTCATGTTCATTCAGTCGAACCTTGTGTTCACTTTGGCGAACCTCGCCTTTTGGCGAACCTCGTCCTTTGGCGAACCTCGCCTTCTGGCGAACTTCGCACTTTTGGCGAATCTCGCCTTCTGGCGAACTTCGCACTTTTGGCGAACCTCGCCTTTTGGCGAACCTCGCACTTTGGCGAACCTCGTGTTCACTCAAGTCGAACCTCGCAGTTCGAACTCAAGTCGAACCTCGCAGTTCGAACTCAAGTTGAACCTCGCAGTTCAAACTCAATTAAATTTCAGTGTTAATCAATTATTTCATTCAAGTATTATGACACTAAGGAATTAAGTTGGTCTCTCATTCTAAATGATTAATTGAAGCAAGATGTTGCCAAAGTAACCTCTCTTGTGTAGATTGTTCATGAAGGATGTTAGATGGTTGTGTGTATACTTTTTCCGAGTAGATATTTAATCGCCCAAAGGAAGATTAATATTTATAGGCGTATCATATACTGCGATGATAAACGGACAATTATAAGGTTTACATGTGGATAACAAATCAATCCAAAGATGGGTTTGTTGTTTGACATGTGTTATTGTCGATGTTTGATCATTGCAACAAGATATCACTAGGTTAATATTCTTGTCCAAAGACTTGATATTAATGTTGTACAAGATATCTTGGATGGGGATATGTCTTTATTTGAATTTTATTGATTAATAATTACAGCTATTAATGTGAAAATCTTTTGTTAACATCAACTCAATTCCCATGCTAAATGGGTCTAATTTCAAGATTTGGAAAGAGAACATTCTAATTGTTCTTGGGCATGGATCTAGACCTTGCATTAAGGTGAACAACCTCAACCCCTCACTGCGGATAGCACTCGATGTAAAGAAGGAGCATGAGAGGTGGGGCGTTCAAATCGCATGAGTCTAATGATCATCTAGCGGCGTTCCAGGAAGCCTTTGGGAGCCGCGAGAATCCAGAAGGGATTACTAAAGCCAATTTCCTTCTTTGAAATTGAAAGCGTTTTGCTAAAAGCGATAAGGTAGAAACAAGCAGCTTGATTTCAATGAAGTATAAAGGCAAAGGAAATATCGGGGAGTACATTATGGAAATGTCTCATATTGCTTCAAAACTTAAGGCAGAAACTTCGATCTATGTGATGAGTTATTGGTGCATCTGGTGTTCTTGTCTCTTCACACTTTAATCAATTTAAGGTCGATTATAAGCGCGGAAGGAGAAATGGACTCTGAATGAGCTCATTTCATCTTACGTATGCAGAGAAGAAGATTGAAGCAAGATAAGGCGAAAGTGCTCATTTGGCTACGCGATAAGGATAAGGGCAAGAAAAGAAAGAATGATAAGGAAGCTGCTAAGGGTCAGTTTAAAAGAAACATAAGGATAATCGGGGTTGTTTCTTTTGTCATAAGGATGGACACGCAAAGAAGGATTGTACCAAATATCACGCCTGACGTGTCAAAAGGTGCGTTCCTTACTTTGATCTGATACGAGGTTAATTTAGTCTCGGTACCTAGAAACACTTGGTGGTTAGATTAGGCTTCTACTACTCACATAAGTGTTTCTATGCAAGGTTGCTGAGCTCACAGAAAGCCAAGTGATGGTGAAAGACACATCTTTGTGGGCGATGGACAATGGTAGATGTGGAAGCAATTGGGCACTTTAGGTTATTGTTAGGAGCTGGTTCCTATTTGGATTTAAAAGATACTTTTGTAGTCCCGTCTTTTAGACGAAATTTGGTTTCTATTCCTTTATTGGACAAATCGGGTTATTATTGTTCATTTGGAAATAACCGGGCTAGCTTATCTTTAAATTCAAATATTGTGGGAACTGGTTTCTTGAGTACTTTTGATAACCTATATTTGCTTGATCTGTTGCTTCTTATAATGAAACCGAATGTGGAATCACGTGGTACTAAGCGTAAATTAAATAAGGAAAATTCACATCATTATGGCACAAGCGCAGGTCATATCTCAAAAGGTAGAGTTGAGCGTCTTGTGTCGATGGTATTTTGGATTCCCTTGATTTTCTGAGACTTTGATGTATGCATTGGTATCAAGGAAAGCAGACTAAAGTTAAGAGATTAGGTGCCAACAGATCTTGAGCGTCTTAGAATTGATACATCTGATATTTGTGGGCCATTCCCTACGGCATCACGGAATGGTCAACAATATTTTATATCATTCATAGCGATTACTCACGTTATAAGTACCTATATCTCCTTAAAGAAAAATCGAGTCTCGGGCGTATTCAAAGCTTTTAAAGTGAAGTTGAGAACCAACTCGATAAAAGATTAAAACCGTTAGATCGATGCGTGGTGGTGAGTACTACGGCGGATATGATAGTTCAGTGAACAACGTCCGGGACCATTTGCTAGATACCTAGAGGAATTCGGTATCGTCCCACGATTACACCATGCCGGGATCACCTAGCATGAATGGTGTAGCCGAAAGACTAAACAGACTCTTAAGGATATGGTGAGAAGTATGATTGCTCATTCTTCTTTACCGAGTCACTCGGGAGAAGCACTAAAGACTGCAGCTACATTCTTAACAGAGTACCAAGTAAAGCAGCTTGCTAAAACACCTTATGAGCTTTGGACCGGTCGAAGCCCGCCTAAAGCACTTACATATTTGGGGATGTCCAACAGACAAGGCCTTATAGGCCAAATGAAAAAATTGGACTCCAAAACAGTTAGCGGCTACTTTATTGGGTATTCGAGCGATCCAGGGCTATAAGTTTTATGATCCCACACTCGTGAATATTTTTGAGATCGAACAAAGAACATTCTTTGAGGATGTTGAGTTTGGGGAGAAATAAGGTTAGAGACATTGCCTTTGAGGAGGAATTGGCTTTAAATCCAATCCATACCATTTCGACAATATTCAAGTACCTATACATTTATTGTTCAAGAAATGAATCCTAACCTCAAGAAGGCAATATTGAACAACTCCAGTTCGGAAGAACAAACTCAACAACCTCAAGAACCGCCATTAAGGAGATCCACGAGAGAAAGGAGAAATGCTATTCGGATGATTATATTGTATTTCTTCAAGAACATGAGGAAAGTAATGGAATGATGGAAGATGATCCAATCAACTTCCTTCGTGCCATGAAAAGTTCTAACTCTCAAAAGTGGATTGATGCCATGAATGAGGAGTACAAGTCTATGCAAGACAATAAGGTTTGGGAACTTGTTCCATTGCGAAGGTGCAAAACCAATTGGTTGTAAATGGATATTTAAAACCAAGCCGGATGCAAATGGTAATGTGGAAAAGTATAAAGCACGCCTTGTAGCTAAAGGCTATACTCGGAAGGAAGGCATTGACTATCTGAGACTTTCTCTCGGTTTCATCGAAAGACTCTTCGGGACTATCATGGCACTTGTTGCTCATTTCAATATTGAGTTACATCAAATGGATGTTAAGACGCATTTCTCAATGGAGACATTGATGAGATGATCTATATGGTACAACGAGAAAACTTTGTGTCGAGAGACCCAAAGAATATGGTTTGTAAACTAAGGAAATCCATTTATGGACTCAAGCAAGCTCCTCGTCAATGGTACCACAAGTTTCAACAAATAATTATCTCGTTTGGTTTTGAGATGAATATTGTTGATGATTGTGTATATCAAAATTAGGTGGGAGTAAGTATATTTTAAGTTACGTATGTGGATGACATTTTGCTTGCCACTAATGATATATGCTTGTTGCGAAACCAAGAGATTTCTATCAAAGAATTTTGAGATGAAAGATCTTGGGACGCCTCTTTATATTAGGAATCGGATACATCGAGATCGTTCGAGGAATACTTGGATTATCACAAAAGAGCTATATCAATAAAGTACTCATAAGGTTTGGCATGCAAAATTGCGCACTGTGTGATACCCCTGCTTCTAAAGGAGACAAGTTTAGTCTCAATCAATGCCCTAAAGGTAACCTTGAAATTCGAAATGCGTAAGATTCCCTATGCTTCACCGGAGTCTAATGTATGCCGTGTATGTATCCGTCCGATATCAAGGCATATTGTTGGATGTTAGGCGATACTTAAGCAACCCCGGATGGATCATTGGATCGCATCAAAAGGCGCGGTATCTTCGTAAAACAAAAGATTATATGCTCACATCTGAAATCGATCGGTTGGAGGTCATTGGGTACTCGATTCGATTTTGTTGGATGCCACAGCCAGAAAGTCTACTCAGCTACATTTATATGTTAGCGGAGGAGCTATATCATGGAAAAGTGTCAAACGTACACTTGTAGCTTCCTCCACTATGGCGCCAGAATTTATAGCTTGTCATGAGGCATCCAATCATGGAATATGGTCAGCAAATTTTATCATCGGTCTCACAGATTCGAAAATATTGAAAGACCACTAAAGTTATTTTGTGACAATAAATCCGCTGATCATGTATTCCAACAACAACGAGAATCTCAACTAAGTCAAAACATATTGACATTAAGTTCCTAGTTGTGAAAGAAAGAGTACAGAGTGACGATATCCATAGAGCATATTGGGACAAACTCCATGATAGCGGATCCTCTTACTAAAGGATTACCTAAAATTTTTCAAGAGCACACCGCTCATATGGGGTTGTAATATTTGAGGATATCATGTTTTAGTGGGAGTTTGTGATTTTATTGCTTTATGAGTATTTTGGACCTATTAGGGCTTTGGTTATTTTACGTCGAGAATAAAGTATTGATTAACCACTCATTACATTATGATTAAAGTTGACCTCACTAAAGTTTTGGTAGGACCAGTTGAAAATAGGCATGCACATCATCACATTGCATGTAATTTTTCATGCCTGACATCCATGATTGATCTATGTCATTTGGTACTAGTATATGTGACCATTGATGGGTTTAGTCACGATAAATGTGACGAAAACCGCTTTGATCCTATATTGATATGGTCAATGGACGAGATTGTTTGGAAATACCCTTGTATGTGATAGAGATTTTGAGCTCATAAGGTAATACACATTTTAAGGATACATATGGTGCCCAAGTGGGAGATTGTTAGATTTAAATCTAATTAAATCTATTTGTGGGCACATATGTTAAATTAATGTGTAAATCTATCACTTAAGGAAACCCACTAAAGTGATCAATTAAGTTGGGTTATCGGGTATTTATATATTGTCATGGGCTAAATGTGCAGATACCAGGTTGTACTTACAATTTGATGAGGGGCCAAATTGTAAAAGTGCAACACCTATATATATGGGGTTATGGTCCCTAATCTAGGGAATATGATAAACACAAGAATTCTCATCTCTTTTACCCCCATCTAAAAAGAGATCTAAGGAAGAGAAGAAGCCCTAAGATTAGAAGATCCATCAATCCACTCAAGATCCAAACCATGGATTCAGGTATAATTCCGCTTTAGTTTTTTATCAATCTCTTTGAGGTAATCAAGTCTTATTAAAGATCTAACACCCCCGGCCCACGCACAAGTAAGGTTGGTGAGGGTTCACTCCCGCGCAATTGAGGGGATCATCAAGCCTATCAATATTCTTGACATTGGGCTTATATTATAAATCCAAAGATTAAATGTTTAGTTGCATGTAGGTTGATAATAAATAGGATAAGACTAATTCTAACTTGGCTCAATTTGATGTTGTCTAAGAAGAAGTTAGAACATAAAGATTTTGTGTTTTGGCCATTAGTACTTTTTAGGCTAATTAACACTTAAATACCTGTAATATAGTTTTCCTTACTTCTATAATTAGCATGTGGGCGTCACCTAGGAATATTTCATGTTTGCATAGCAGAAAGTATTCATTTGCAATTTTAGAAACTTCAACATGTGAGGGTACATATGTGCAAAGTAAGGAAATCATGAGGTATTCAAGTGCAAACAATTAGCTTTTTTGTGAGAGAATGAACAATACCCCCTCAAGTCCAAATTCCTGGCGACACCGATGGGAGGCAATCCAATTAGCAGTGACCCATGAGTGGTGTTTGGTGGACCTAATCCACGTGAAATTAGCTTCTAAGGCTCGTTTGCCAACCTAGGAAAAAACAAATCAGCTTTGTTTTATTTTTTAACCAGGTTAGGATTAATATTGGGTAAGGGGTGGACCAATTCTAGCCTGATTAAGAGGCTAAAAATGAATTAACGGAAGTTGGGCCAAATGTGGCCCAAATTTTACCAAACACAAAAACACTAAAACTGGACCAGGTTTAAACCTGGTATAGATTCCGTGGTTTGCCAAACAGGTCCTAACCTTCCCTCTCTATCATGGACCGCGAGGAATTTTTAAGGGGTTTATTACGTTTTCTGTAAAGTAATCACACTATCCATTAAGTCTGTTTTTATTTTTTATTTTTTCCCGTCTGAATGTGGGTTAGACCACGAGTGTCATTGGGAATCACAAGGTTGATTTGTTTACTATAGAGTTATGAGATAGTTGTGATTTAGAAGATGATTATTCAATTTATGGAGTAAAGATTAAAGATCTGAATCTATTTGATAAAACACATTGTACATGCCATAGGAAGAATTAGATCTTTCAGCATTTTGCAGTAAACTCCATTAACTTTTAAAAACGTACTAAGCCCCAATAACTATTGGAACTCTAGAAAATCCCAATAAGTTCTCGCATTTTGCAGATAACTTCCAGCATGACGACAGCATATGTATAGGATCTAAATGTGTTGCTAATGCCAAATGTAGGCTGATGCCGTCATAGAGGTTATGTGCAAATCACGGAAAATTATTGGGGGTTTTTGTAACTCCATTAGTTATTGGGGTTATGTGCGATTTTAGAAGTTATTGGGGGTTAACTGCAAATGCTGAAAGTTCTTGAAGATTTAGTATAATTTACCCAAGAAATAATTTCCAAAAAAGTTTCTCTCAGACAGACAATTTAGATGTGGATCTTTTGGGTATGTAGACACGATTTGAAATTATTGGGGTATAAAAGAAATAAGTCCCAACGTTAGGGATATGGAAGTAAGTTTCCTAAGATGACATAAGTGCTGACCAACTCTTTATAATAAAAGATACTAATCCTCTGGACCTCTTCGGGGACTCCGCAACCTTACCTATCCCTTCTTTTTATCTCCTTTGTTTGTGAGAGATTTGGGGATCCAGCACTTATGTCCAGAGAAATGCACACAATTAAATGCAAAGGTAATGAAACTACTGAATAAAAGAATGATTTTGCAATTTTTTTAGTATATTCTTGTTTTAATTCTCACTCTTGTTGCTTTAATTTAATTAAATTTGTAGCTGCAATATGTTGGGGGCCTGAAGAGCCATTAACAGTTGAGGAGATCGAAGTTGAGCCTCCCCAGTCATCGGAAGTTCGAGTTAGACTCCTTTTCGCGAGTTTGTGCCACACAGATGTAATCCGTAGGAGTGGATTTCGCTATGTAAGTATATACTAGTTTCAATATAGGGTTTTCTGGACAATGGTCCCTTAAATCTTTCGCATTTTGAAGGTAGTCTCACAAATAATTGAAATTGCTATTTAGTCCCAAAAAAATCATATATTAGTCCTTGCAATTAAACTACAGATTGATTTGGGAGGAATATCCGTTTCACTTTTTTTTTTTTCATGGATTTTCTGTTATGTATCCTTTAAGTTACTTCTAAACCAAAAAAGTTTTTTTAAAGCAAAAAGGAGGGGGTGGATCCTGGTTCATATGGATGTTAAACATAAATGTGTATGAGTAGGATACCAGAAAGTATCCAAAGTGAGTATCAAAGGAGCAAGAAATTTCTTAAACATAAAGATGAAAGAATTTCTCCCTTTTTATGTATTCATGAGGGTGAAGGGAGGACCATAGCCGTCATTCACCACATGCATATGTATAGAGGGACCAAAGTCAGCCCTTCACTTGTGAAAATTAAACTCAAAGTTTTAGAGATAATCACATACAAATATAGTTGTTTTTCGTTTAAATCCTGGATCTACGTACCTAGAACCGTTTAAACAAGTATTTTAAACCGTTTCTTTAAACTTTTTGAAATTTTGGTGAAGGAGAGCATGTAATTGAGGATGGAAATTGTTGGGCGCGCGGACCGCGGAACCGTCGAGAGAAACCACCACAAACGATAGCAAAAACACAATAAAAGAGTAAAGACACGAGATTTACGTGGTTCGGCAAGTTGCCTACGTCCACGGGTAAGGAGGGGATTTTCACTAATAGAAAGAGAGAATACAAATTAGGATTACAAGTTCTCACAAAGAAACCCTAAAAACAAACCTCTCAATCTCTCAAAAGATCTCCTCTCCAAAGATGCACCAAACTCTCTCAAAGGCTGCTCCAAAACGTGCTTGAAAACTTACCCTAACAATCGTTAGGGTTATTAATAGCCTCTAAACGAATTGGGTTTAAAACCAATTCCTAATTAGACCCGCTGACCGCATTAGTCGACTACAACTCATATTAGTCGACTAATGCATCGTAGATTAGTCGACTACAATACCGATTAGTCGACTACTGCACTCCAACGCTAAATACACCTTTCAGGCAGGTAGTCGACTACAATGCCCATTAGTCGACTACTCGTTCCGGCCAGAAAACTTGCTTTCGCTCGCTACAATGTAGTCGACTATAATGCCTAGTAGTCGACTCTTGAACCCGAAAAATTATCTTGTGCATGTTTTGTGCATGTTCTACAATTCTCCACCTCGCACATCATTTGATTCACCTCAAATTTTGGACCGAACACCAAGAACACCAAGAACATCTAGAGATCACAATCACCAATCCGTGCCATCCAAATTGCCACTACACCGCTGACGCCACGCACTTCCACCGGATCAAGCTCACCGTAGTTCACCTCAAATCATTTCCTCCTTACCCATTACAGCCGAAGGCCATGCCCTCTTGGACAAATCAACAAGAGCGATATGAAGCAAGTCTAAGCAATGCTTAAACTTACTACGTGACCACCTTGGTTAACATGTGTCGGGATTCTCATTCGTGTGCACCTTCATGAGAGAAATATCACCTCCTATATGACATCCCGCACAAAATGATACGACATCAATATGCTTGATGCGAGCATGATGAACTGATTCTTCGCCAAGTGAATTGCACTCGGTCACACCACAAGTTCCGCTTTTCTGCTCAATCCCCAAATCGTCTAGAAGACCCCACAACCACAATGCTTCCTTCACTCCTGCGCGGCCATGTACTTTCGACCTCGTAGTAGAAAGTGCCTCAGCTGTAATAACATCGATCGCCACTAACCGGAGCTCCATGTATCTTAAATACATAACCCGGTAGTAGATCGCCGTCTATCTAGATCGCCGCATAATCGAGTCCACAAACCGTCAATCGACATGTTTCTCCACCAAAACACGACCCAGTATCAGTACCCTTTAAGTACACGAGGACCCACTTCATGCTTCGGTCGCGCGCTTTCCGGATTCGCCATGAATCTATGACCACACTAACCGCCGTGAAATGCGGGCGTGTACACACATTGCATACATTAAACGCTAACGCACTAGCATAGGGAACACGCTCCATGTCGCCTTCTCTTCATTGTAGTGGGAGATTGATTACCGAAAGCCTAAAGTGTGGAGCCGATGGAGTCACCGAGCTTAGCACATTGCATCCGAACCTCGCGATCACAGCTCATGTAGCCCTTGACTCAAGAACAATCGTCGATTAGCGGCTCTCTTCTAATCTCCATACCCGGTATTTTCCGCGGCACCATGTCCTTCATCTCGAACTCTTCACCAAGTTGAGATTTCAACCTATCTATCTCCACCGCTCTTAGAAGCAATAAGCATGTCATCCACATACAAAAGAAGATAGATAAAATTACCTCCGAAGCTTCGAGATGTAAACACAACAATCATGATCGCCGGAAAACCCATGCTTCGGCATGAATGAGTCAAATCGCTTGTACCCGGCTGCAGGGATTGCTTTAATCCATACGGTGACTTCCTCAAAGCGACACACATGATTCTCCTTATCCTCCCTTGTAGCCCTCGGGTTGATGCATGTAGATCTCTTCATCCAAGTCTCCGTGTAAGAGGTGTTTTAACATCGAGTTGATCCACTCAAAATCACCATGAGCAACAATACTCAATAGCACGAATAGAAGTATGTTTCACCAAGGAGAAAATATCTCATTGTAATTCACACCCTCTTTACGTGCAAAACCCTTAGCCGCTAGCCTCGCCTTGTATCTTACACCACCGAACTCGAAAGATCTTCCTTTCTTTTATACACCCACTTACAACCATAGCTTTTTTCTTCTACGGGCAATGGGACCACCTCCCATGTTTGGTTCTTCCAAGAGATTCCATCTCTTCCTCCTATGACCAACCAACTCTCACTATCCTTGTCCGAATAGCTTCCTTGAAGGAGGCTCGTCCTCCTCCAGAGTGCGTATTCAACCATATTAGCACCGCCCATAGTGCTTTAGGGGTTGATCACCCGGCCCGATTACTTGCAGCATGCTCGCTTTGACTAGTGGAAGCCAAATTATCCACGCAGCCTTTGTTGTAGTGCGTGTATTTTCTGCTGAACCTCCTCCCGCTCAAGCTCATCATCTACGACTTCCCACTTGAGCGATTAGAACCTAGTTGGTCTTTAGGTTCTATTTCAATAACACGAGACTTAGAAGTCTCACCGGTCATAACACCATCATCCTTGGGCCTTCTAGCAATCATGGATTTCTCATCAAAGGTAACATCCTGGCGACCACGAACTTTGAATCTTAGGTACACCAAGGCGATAGCCTTTACGCCTGCATATCCAAGAATATTGCTTCTTGGCCCTTCGTCAAGCTTTCGTTGGCGTGATAGTAGGCGGTACATCAGAAAATTACGAGCTATCATAATCGCATGCTCACGACCACACCTATAGGGTGTATCACCATCCATGTCGAATGTGGTGAGCGGTTCACAATGTAACAAGTCAGCCACCGCTTACGCCCACCATTCGTTGCCCGATCACGCATAAGATCGCATACTCCCGCCTTTTCGCGGTGTTCGGTTCGATCTCCGCGACCCGTTCTGCGTGGTGTAGACACATTGTCTAGTGTCGAACAATTCCCTCGATCACGAGAACTCCTTGAAAGCACCATCGTATACTGCTGCGCGTTATCGGATCTGGCGTCTTCAATTTCTTTCTGTCTGTTCTCAACCATTGTTCTCCACTTCTTGAATGTCGAACACCTCATTCTTGTGCTTGAAAAATAAATCCAAGCATACCTAGAATAATCATCAATAAGCGAGACATAATACACGGAACCACCCTTGGAAGTTATGCGGCCGGGACCCCAAACGTCCGTGTGCACATAATCTAGTATCCTCGCTCTTAGACTTCTTTGTTTAGAAACTTGACCGTGTGACTTTCCATACACACAATCCCGTAAAATCCATGCTAGGTTCCCCAGATTCTTCGCGACCCTCTTTACCGAGAACTAGACCCTTCGACGACATATGCCCAGCGCTTATGCCATAGCAGTGTGTGCTCACATGGGTCTCCACCACTTCGCCGGTTCAACGGCTGCATCTCCTGTCGCGTCGTACGAGAGAGTATATAGATTCGTGACGAACACCCTTCATCACTACTAAGGAACCACGAACAACCTTCTTCACTCCGTTTTCGTCACAATCCGCAACCAGTCCAAAGTACCAATGAGATAAGATTCTTCCGCAGTCGGGAACATGCCTCACATCCGTCGGTTCGAACCACTCCATCATGCATCTTGATTTTGATATTACCTAACCCCTGTTTTACAAGCATGGTTATTCCCCATCAATAGTTCCCCATCAATCAGTTCCCCATCAATGTCTCGTAGGTAGTAAACTTCCTATTTGGACACATATGGTAAAAGCAACGAGAATCAAGTATCCACTTCGGGAGATCTCCTGCGCCCGTGTGACATAGCATTCCTTATCGCTCCCTCCTCTCGAAGCGTGGCTTCGCTTCTTTTGCCCTCTCCTCTCGGTCTTGTTGTTGTTCTTTTTCCACCTACTCTCTTATTTGGACGGTCGACTTTGAAATGCCCGACTTCACCGCGCTTGAAACATCCTTTTCCCTTAAGAGGTCTTGATTTAGATCTAGACTTTCCTCCCTTGCCTTTTCCTCGCTCATTGCTCCTTCCTCTTGTAAACAATCCTGCGCTTGTTCCTGTTATGCGCCGATTAGCCATGTCACTAGTTGCGGTCTTCGAATATCGTCCGCTAGAAGTGCCGTTCTAGTCTCATCCATCTTGATTTTCTCCCACAAGCCTCGGTGTTTGCAGGGTTCTCATAAGACTTGGCGAGAGCAGTAGTAGAAGCGCTGATCCTCGTCTCCTACTTTAACATCTATGTCTTTCAAATCGATATGATCCTATCAAACTTGTTGATGTGTTCAGGATTGATGAGCCCTCCTCCATCTTGCAAGTATACAATTTGGATTTTAAGTAGATCAGGTTAGTTAGACTCTTGGTCATGAAGGTACCCTCTAACTTCTTCCACCGCATGGGCGTTTCCTCTCCATCTACCGAAAGCTACATCCCTCTCGAGGCATAGGATAATCGGCGCCGTGCTTCGGATCCACTCCTCCCAATCCTCATCGGACATATCATTGTTCTTCTTCTCCTTTCCATCCAAAGTCTTGTGCAATTTTGCGAAATTAGAAAGTTTTTCATCGCATCCTCCAATAAGAAAAATCGTTCTTCCCATTGAACTTTTCAATCTCGAATTTTCCCACTTTGGTGATTCTTGGTTGGCGCCATCCTCTGTTTGTCTTCGTGAATCCGCTTCTCGGGAATCACCAGAACACCCCTCAAATAGAAATTACACCACTTCCTCAGACAATAGCTCGATACGATTGTTGGTAGCGGACAGCTGAACCGTCGAGAGAAACCACCACAAACGATAGCAAAACACAATAAAAGAGTAAAACCGATTTACGTGGTTCTGAGAGTTGCTACGTCCACGGGTAAGGAGGATTTTCACTAATAGAAAGAGAGAATACAAATTAGGATTACAAGTTCTCACAAAGAAACCCTAAAACAAACCTCTCAATCTCTCAAAAGATCTCCTCCAAAGATGCACGCTCTCTCAGGCAAAGCGTTTGAAACTTACCCTAACAATCGGGTTAGGGGTTATTAATAACCTCTAAGCGAATTGGGTTTAAAACCAATTCCTAATTAGACCCGTTTTGAATGCGGTTAATGTCGTACAACTCATATTAGTCGACTAATGCCTGTGATTAGTCGACTACAATAGATTATGACTACTCGGACTCCAACGAAATACACCTTCATGCGTTTACGGTGTATCTTACACCCCAGAGCTCGAAGATCTTCCTTTCTTTTATACACCCACTTACAACCAATAGCTTTTCTTCCTACGGGCAATGGGACCACCTCCCATGTTTGGTTCTTCGAAGAGATTCCATCTCTTCCTCCATCGCAGCCCAACCAACTCTCACTATCCTTATCCCGAATAGCTTCCTTGAAGGAGACCGGCTCGTCCTCCTCCACCGAGAGTGCGTATTCAACCATATTAGCACGCCCATAGTGCTTTAGGGGTTGATCGGCCCCGGCTTAATGCGCTTGTATGCTCGCTTTGGCCTAGTGGAAGCCAAATTATCCACGTTCTTTGTTGTTGTAGTGCACGTGTATTTTCTGCTGAACCTCCTCCCCGCCAAGCTCATCATCTACGACTTCCCACTTGAGCACGATTAGAACCTAGTTGGTCTTTAGGTTCTATTTCAATAACACGAGACTTAGAAGTCTCACCGGTCATAACACCATCATCCTTGGGCCTCAGCAATCATGGATTTCTCATCAAAGGTAACATCCTCACGACCACTTAACTTTGAATCTTCCAGACACCAAGGCGATAGCCTTTACGCCTTTGCATATCCCAAGAATATTGTCTTCTTGGCCCTCTCGTCAAGCTTTCCCTCGTTGGCGTGATATGGCGGTATCCAGAAATTGAGCTATCATAATGCATGCTCTGACCACACCATAGGGTGTATCACCATCAATGTCGAATGTGGTGAGCGGTTCACAATGTAACAAGTCAGAGCCACCGCCGCTTCACCATTCGTTGCCCGATCACGCATAAGATCGCATACTCTTTGCCTTTTCCGGTGTTGGTTCGATCTCTCGCGACCCGTTCTGGCGTGGTGTAGACGGTATCTAGTGTCGAACAATTCCCTCGATCCGCAGAACTCCTTGAAAGCACCATCCATACTGCATGCGGTTATCGGATCTCGGCGTCTTCAATTTCTTTCTGTCTGTTCTCAACCATTGTTCTCCACTTCTTGAATGTCTCGAACACCTCATTCTTGTGCTTGAAAATAAATCCAAGCATACCTAGAATAATCATCAATAAGCGAGACATAATACACGGAACCTTGGAAGTTATGCGGCCGGACCCCAAACGTCCGTGTGCACATAATCTAGTATCCTCTGCTCTTAGACTTCTTTGTTTAGAAACTTGACCACGTGTGACTTTCCATACACACAATCCTCGCAAAAATTCATGCTAGGTTCCTTCAGATTCTTCGCCAGACCCTCTTTACCAAGCGAACTAGACCCTTCTCGACATATGCCCAAGCCGCCTATGCCATAACCGCGTGTGCTCACATGGGTCTCCACCACTTCCTTCCGGTTCAACCGTGCATCTCTGTCAGTCGTGCAGTATATAGATTACCGTGACGAACACCCTTCATCACTACTAAGGAACCACGAACAACCTTCTTCACTCCGTTTTAGTCACAATCCTGCAACCAGGAGTCAAAGTACCAACCGAGATAAGATTCTTCCGCAAGTCGGGAACATGCCTCACATCCGTCAAGGTTCGAACCACTCCATCATGCATCTTGATTTTGATATTACCTAGCCCCATCGCTTTACAAGCATGGTTATTCCCCATCAATACAGTTCCCCATCAATGCCTCGTAGGTAGTAAACCACTTCCTATTTGGACACATATGGTAAGAGCAACCGAATCAAGTATCCACTTCCCGAGATCTCCTCGCCACGCGTGGCGACATAGCATTCCTTATCGCTTCCTCCTCAAACGTAGCTTCGCTTCTTCCTTGCCCTCTCTCCTCTCGGTCTTGTTGTTGTTCTTCTTTCCACCTACTCTCTTATTTGGACGGTCGACTTTGAAATGCCTTCACCGACTTGAAACATCCTTTTCCCGAAGAGGTCTTGATTTAGATCTAGACTTTCCTCCCTTGCCTTTTCCTCGCTCATTGCTCCTTCCTCTTGTAAACAATCCTGCGCTTGTTCGTTATCGCTTGGCATTATGTCACTAGTTGCGATCTTAGAATATCGTCCGCTAGAAGTGCCGTTCTAGTCTCATCCATCTTGATTTTCTCCCACAAGCCTCGGTGTTTGCACCGGGTTCTCATAAGACTTTGGCAGTAGTAAGCGCTGATCCTCGTCTCCTACTTTAACATCTATGTCTTTCAAATCGATATGATCCTATCAAACTTGTTGTTGTGTTCTGGATTGATGAGCCCTCCTCCATTTGCAAGTATACAATTTGGATTTTAAGTAGATCAGGTTAGTTAGACTCTTGGTCATGAAGGTACCCTCTAACTTCTTCCACACACCAAGCTCCTCTTCCATCTACCAAGAAAGCTACATCCCTCTCGAGGCAGATGGATAATCGACGCTCGCTTCTCCTCCCAATCCTCATCGGACATATCATTGTTCTTCTTCTCCTTTCCATCCAAAGTCTTGTGCAATTTTTGCGAAATTAGAAAGTTTTTCATGCATCCTCCAATAAGAAAAATCGTTCTTCCCATTGAACTTTTCAATCTCGAATTTTCCCACTTTGAGTGATTTACATTGGTTGACGCCATCCTCTGTTTGTCTTCGTGAATCCGCTTCTCTCAGGAATCACCGAACACCCCCTCAAATTAGAAATTACACCACTTCCAATCTGAACAATAGCTCTGATACCAATTGTTGGGCGCGCGGACCGCGGAACCGTCGAGAGAAACCACCACAAACGATAGCAAAAACACAATAAAAGAGTAAAGACACGAGATTTACGTGGTTCGGCAAGTTGCCTACGTCCACGGGGTAAGGAGGGGGGATTTTCACTAATAGAAAGAGAGAATACAAATTAGGATTACAAGTTCTCACAAAGAAACCCTAAAAACAAACCTCTCAATCTCTCAAAAGATCTCCTCTCCAAAGATGCACCAAACTCTCTCAAAGGCTCCAAACGCTTGAAAACTTACCTAACAATCGGGTTAGGGGTTATTAATAACCTCTAAACGAATTGGGTTTAAAACCAATTCCTAATTAGACCTTTGAATCGCCTGCATTAGTCGACTACAACTCATATTAGTCGACTAATGCATCAGATTAGTCGACTACAATGCCCATTAGTCGACTACAATGCCCATTAGTCGACTACAATGCCCATTAGTCGACTACAATGCCTAGTAGTCGACTACAATGCCCATTAGTCGACTACAATGCCCATTAGTCGACTACAATGCCCATTAGTCGACTACAATGCCTAGTAGTCGACTACAATGCCTAGTAGTCGACTACCAACTCAAAACCTGCCTTGTGCATGTTTTTGTGCATGTTCTACAGAAATGTTATTCACCATGTACGGTTGACAACTAATAATCCAAATTAGCAATTTAAAGGGAAATAGGAGTAATCTGAAACAACTAATAAGGGTTGGGTGACTTAATAGCAATTCAATGATTTGAGCGGCTAATTTCAAAATATTAAAGATTTGACGGACCAATAGCTAAAAACCTTTCCGTATAATTTTATTAGACAACTGCAAAGTTTCCAAGTTTAGGAGTTCACTTATTGTGTCACATTTTTGGCTTGATGCAGCCACTGTATCCACGAATCTTGGGGCATGAAGGAGTTGGGTAAGAAAAGAAATATATGCTCTCGTAAAGTATTAGTGACTTGTTGCCATTTTTAATTATAAAATTCGGAATAAATTCTACACTGCCATTAAGTTTAGAGGGTTTTTACACAAAATTGTTATAAACATTTTTTGCAGAGAAAATCATCACAAAATCTCTTTAGCAAATTATCATGTTTGATGACATAGAACTTGCTTCACAGCATGACATGTTTTAGACAATTTACTCTTATGTACTCTGTATATTATTTATATTACTTTTTCTCCTTCTATTTGATAGTTTAGATCTTTTGCCTAATCTTTAACTAGTTAACAAAAATTTTCAATAGCTTGTACTCTTTTTCTGTAGCTTTGAAAGTTCACCGTAACTTTCTTTAATAAGAAAGAGGTTGATAGGTATCATATATCATATGAGAGGATTAATGATATGACTAAATATCAGCCAAGTGCTAGGAGAGAATCCTCTAATATGGCAAGGATTCCATTAAACTATCCAAAACTCGCTACAATTTCATGAAATTTACCCATATTAATTTGCACACACCAAACTCGAAAAAGCAAGAACAGAGACCGGATTTGATTATAGTTTGGTTTGCAATTATTTCCTTCCAGCGTTATTGAGAGCGTCGGCAAAGGCGTTACAGACTTCAAAGAGGGAGATATAGTCATCCCAAGCTTCATAGGAGAATGTGGAGACTGCGAGAACTGCAAATCAGGCAAAACAAATGTGTGCCTTAAATATCCCGTCAACTTTAACGGTCTCATGGCAGATAATACCTCGAGAATGTCAGTAAAAGGACAGAAGCTGTACCATCTCTTCTCGTGCTCCACCTTCACAGAGTTCACAGTTGTGAACCAGAATTACATTGTCAAGATCAATCCTGGGCTTCAACTTACGCACGCCAGTCTCCTGTCTTGTGGATTTACCACTGGATTTGGCACGGCGTGGAAAGAGGCGAAGGTGCATAGAGGATCGAGCGTTGCAGTATTCGGTCTTGGAGGCGTTGGAATTGGGGTGCGCCTTTAACTTCAGATATTTAATTTTTTTTGTACGTCATCTGTACTATCCAGGTGCACCAAACACAAACCAAACCTTGGATATCACCAGACTTGGAGACGTGCATTGATCTTAGGATGGATAATACTTTCATGAACCATTAGCGCAACGGGCCGAGTGCACTGAATAACTCTACAAATGACTGTATTTTGCAAGTATTGATTAATAGTTATAGATACTACAATTTCCTGCAGGCTATTATCGGTGCAAAGTTACTTGGAGCAAGCAAGATCATTGGTGTGGACTTGAACAATAGAAAGAAAGAGAAGGCGGAATTTTTCGGAATGACAGATTTCATCAATCCGAAAGAAATAGAGAACAATACCAGCGTGGAGATTATAAAGGAGATGACTGGAGGCATGGGTGTTGATTATAGCTTTGACTGTACTGGAGCTGGATCAGTAGTCAATGAAGCTGTTGAAGCAACAGTAATGGTAATTACGACAACTGAAGTAGCTAAGCTACTAATAGGAAAATTAGTTCAGTAATCAAACTCAACTAAATAGAATTACACTAAATTATGAAGGTTGTATGCTTCTGTTAGAATATAACAATTTAACCCTTAGTCCTCACCACAACTTCGAAGTTTTGGTGTAATGGTTAGAGGGATTTTAACATGGTATTAGAGCAGCCTATTTTTAAGTTCTATGGGCCACAATTTCAAATCAGGTGTAAAAAAAATTAACACCGCTGCATGAGCCCAAATTTCGGCCCAGAAAAAGGGCGCTCACCCTGCGGAGACATGTTAGAATATAAAATATTACCCTCAATCGTCACCACAACTTCGGAGTTTTGGTCTAATGATTAGAGAGACTCTAACAACTTCATCGTCCCTTTACTACTTACACATGTAGAAGTTTTATTCATAGGGAAGAGGAATGACTATTATGCTTGGAGGAGCCGGAGAAAACGCATCAATAAGTTGCTTGGCGCTTTTAGGTGGTAGAACACTAAAGGGTACCACCTTTGGTGGAATCAAGCCTCGCTCTGATCTTCCTTCCATCATCACCAAGTGCATAAATAAGGTACGTAAGTAATATCAAAGTAATCAAATATTGAAAAATGTCAATTTCTACTTTTTTCCCCCTGTTCTTGTAGGAGATCCAACTTGATGAGATGTTGACGCACCAAGTTGATTTGGACAACATCAACCACGCATTTGAACTGCTAGAGGATGGTGACTGTCTCAAAATAGCGATCAAGATCAACGACAAGTAGGGAAATTGGCTAAGGAAATCTATAGGACCTCAAGTTTTAAGTTTCGATGGTGCATTCAGATGATTGTATTCTAAGGAAAGGATTGTTCGGTTTGTGGAGAATTATTAATTGACTAGTTGTCACCTGTGCGATGCACGGGATTCAATATTAACTTTGTTGTATGCATGTTAGAACTTTGGGAAAGAGAGGAGAGAAAATTAAGATTTTTTGGAAAAAGAGATAATAAATCAATGATTTACAGAAATTAGAAAACAAAATAAATAAAGAAATAAAGATTTTCAAATGTGGAGGGAGTGGATAAGTCTTTAATAAGAAGAGATGAGATGAGATGTGGAAAAATGAACCATTAATTAATTATTAACTATTAGAGCTCTTAGAGTTTGCCAAGTGGTAAAAATATGCAATCAGGTTCTTACTTATTAGTATAGTATTTGTTTGTAATTTGCAAAATAAAGGGAAGCAAAAGGCAGAATTACAATTGTAATTATGTTTCCAATTTACAAAAGACATTAGCAGTTGTGGTAGTCTGCTTCCTTGCAAGTGTAGTCATCTTGCAACTATAATTATAAAAGTGTTTGTCAATAACAAATATTATTCATAGTCAGCGCTAATAATTGATTTTGTTGCTTTTATAAATCAAAGAAATCGATGACATATACATTTTTATTTCACTTACTCTTAACAGTAAGCCCTCCTCTATCTATCAAAAACATTTGTACCTCTCTCTACGTTACTTCATTATATTCTCTTTCAATAAAATTGCATTGCAATAAGATCCTAAAATAGTACTCTATCATGAATTATTTCTTCATCCAGAAAGATGTCTTCTTTCTAATTTTTTTTTCTAGAGCTAAGAGTTTACTCGAAATATGTGATTTTTTTAATTTTTATTACTAGTCAAAACTATGTGATTTCAAAAGCACAAAAAACTTAGCCTACCGTAGGTGATCCAGACGATTTGGAGGTTCTAATATGACTCCCAAGATCTGGGGTTCAATCCGAGCTGGGTCATTTAAAAAAATAGCCACAAAAACTTCATCTTGATAGGGAGCACGTGCTTGGCAGTTCAATTTTCAAATACAGAGGAAATAAGTTTTTGTGCAAGTCCTAATTACCAGCCAAAATTGGCACAAAGATTTAAGTGAGTCCAGCCCAATGCCCCATTGGCCCTGTTCAACCTGTGGGCCCATTAACGCGTGCCTTCGTCTCCAAGGGCTTGAGCTCAGGGCTGGGGACCCACAAATCACTTTCGTAGAAGTAATGGCATGGAAGCTAGAAAATTTAATAAATAAATAAAAATCTATGTCCAAAAGAACTTCGTCCAAAATTGAATAAAATTTAGATTCGTAAAACTGAGTAGAATTACTTAAAATAAATGGAGTCTTTTATAATAATAAAAAAATTCATGAAAACGAAACATTTTTTCGTACTTCTTATTTGGAATTAGATCACTTCGCGTGAGTCTCTATTATATGAGAAAGAGATTGATAAGTCATCTACTTTGAACCATGCAAATTGAACTTTAGATTTATTATTATTTGAAGGCCAACATTTTCATGTGGAGTTTATTCAAGTGACATGACGCAGTCTACTATACCATAAGCTCATTTACTTGATATGGGCCGAAGAAAATCACTTAGTGAAGGCCTACAATTAAATTCTCAGGTTCAAAAGACAGAGGAGGCAGTATGAAATTATCAAGCCCACAATTATGTCACGTTTAGTGTTCTATCAGCAGATTTTATGCTCCTTCATTGTGGATCAATCTTTCCCTTATAACCCAATTAGCCGTTACCTTAATTAGCAAATTGTGCTGATTAATTTGCCTTATTAATGCTGATTGCCATTAACCCAATTAATGATCCATTAGTGCGGATTAATTTGCCGACGAGAGAGATATACTAGCTATCAAGAATTTGCCAAAGTTGTAAAACCTCAGATAGATGGTCATTAATGATGCGCAACGGAAATGATGATGAATAGTGCTCAGGTGAACAGTACCTGTGAACAATAACTTCTCACTTTTTTTTTGGTTTTTTTGTCAATAAAAGACCAAATAAAGAAAGGTAAAAGATAAATAGGCTAGACCGGAATCACTCACAGCATCTAACCTCTAAAAATAATTGAAGAGGCCGGTTTCACACACGGACGCCTAATCAAAAAAATATGGCTTTACGCCTATGGAAACACTCCAAAGCATCTCTCAAAACCCATATTTTATTCATCAATTTTCTTTTTTTCTAAAATGAAACATTACAATCCCTTTTATAGCCATAAAATAAAATCATAATCCTAACAAATTGATAACATCAAATCTAATAAAATAACAAATCTAACTAAATAATAGATCAAACAAACTCAATCGTAACACAATTCAAATCAAAACAACTAAACAAAATAACTAATTCTCACCAATCTAAAACCAACACCAAATCTAAAATCATAACAAATCTATCTTCAATCCGGATCAAATCTGAATAGTGATTTTGTCCCGCATCAATTAATTATCAAAAAAAAAAAGAAAAGAAAGATAGATGGTCATTAATGCAGCCAATGATGGAAGCTGGAACAACATAAATAAATTTGGTTTCATTTCAATAGCACACGAACTTCACTTCATCAGGGAGCACTATGGCAGTTCAATTTCCTCCTATGAATTTGAGCTCAGGAATCGAAACCAAATGCTCGGGAAATTTTCCATTCATTAACCAATCAAACTTGGAAATCATTAGAGTCTTGATGATAATTTCCCCAGGTCATGCAATTTGAGGACAATAATTTGTTACTTTAGTAAGTATTTTCATGTTAAGGACAATAATTGATCCAGGTAATTAGAGTCTTGATGATAATTTCCTCAGGTCATGCAATTTGAGGGTTAACTACTAGTTCAATTAAGTTTTCTCCATGGTTTCTCTACCTAGTTCTTGGATTCTCAACTTCATCGTTGGCAAACTCGCCATGGCATGTAGCTTTTGATCGTCATGGAAGAAGTCCACTAGTCAATTCCTCCTCCCGTCCTTTTCCGTACATTGTTTCTTTGATGTGTACAAATCTTAAATCTCAGTTTTTTTGCTGAGATCTATTTTGTGCTTCATCCATCATCCCGTTGACGCAGTCTGTTCATTGATCACATTGTTCTCATGGTTTTGGATCGATGAATACTGGGGTGAAAAAGTCAGTGGTTCAGACCAATTGGGTGAAAGACTGAGAAAAAGGAAGGTGAAGATTTTTTTTTTTTGTCGTTCACTTCTGTTCAAGTTCTCGTTTAGTTAGTTCAAGGGATGTTAGTCGGTCTCCATTATGACTTTTGTGAGGACAAAGGGAAGGAGGTACATGAAGGTGACTCAAGGAAGAACTTTAGTGCATGCTTTAGTTAAATGACAGTTACTTTGTTCTTAGTAGGATTGTAATTCATTAAGTAGGATTGTTTGGTTCATTTATTCCAAAAACCATTCTTATGTCATTTTTTTTTAATTTACGAAGCTAGTTTTTTTTTTTCTTTTTCTTTTTTTTTTTAGTTTTTTATGAATAGTCATGTTTTATTAGCAGTCAGCTGTGATATCGGGAGGTAATGTTTTTGGAAAAACTAGTTTTTTTTTCTTTTTAGTTTTTTAGTTTTTTCTTTTTTTAATTTTTTATGAAGAGTCATGCTTCTAACAGCTCGATATGCAGGTGGAGGAAATTAGAAAGCAAGCGGCAATTCTAGAAGTGTTCTTGGAGCGAAGGGGTGTCTCATTGCCAAAAGGACACTTGATTGGCCGAGTGATGCTCCTAAATCCAAAGTGCAGGTACAGCATAGCTAATCTAAACTAGTTTTTGTCGTAAAAATTAACCAGTTTGATGTGTTCGTACATCACGATTTTTATAAACCTATGCTTCGCTTCTTGTATAAGAATGATAACAAACTACTTTTTATCAAATACATTGCATCATCAATTTGGTACGTATACCGATTTTAATGACATAGCTACATATGCTTCACTTCTAATTCTTTCCTTGATCTTAGTTTTGTATGCCTTTCTTAACGGCATATATCCTTCTGTTTAGGCAGTAAATTATAGAACTCTTTTGATTGTTCTTGACATGATAATGTAATGCATAATGAAAATACAGGGTATTAGTTTCTCTCCAACTACTCATTAGCTTTGCCAGTGATTCTGTAGGAATTTAAAATATTTAGTGTTTATTTTGGAAATAGTGTAGTTTTATTTGGCTGTCTTTCTTAATGACATATATTCTTCTGCTTAAGTAGAAGATCATTGCTTGTTCCTTATATGATAATGGAATGCAGATCGAAGAGACAGGGCATTAGTTTCTCTTAAATTATTCATTAGCTTTGCTAGTGATTCTCTAGGAATTAAAAATACTGAATGTTATTTTCAGGTACTTGCTAATAATTTTCCAATAAATGATAGCATGGCGCAGTCGGTGTAGAAAGTCTGTTGGATTCCAATGACTATAATAGATTAATACCATTGCCAGCTAGAACTAGTAAAGCTTTAAAAATTTTATGTTTTATGAAGAGTAGAACTGGTGCAAGCAACCGTCAGCCTTCAGCATCTTCAGGGACGTAAATCTGACAATTCACTTCATCAGAATTTGCATAGCAATTAAATTCAGTTGAATCCTTCTAGTTAAAAAACATGTAAGATTATTATTGTACTCTTCCTGAGAGGGGATTTTTGTAGCTAGGGAAAGCTGTCACAGGATTGCTACAACTTTGTTTCTCTGTATGAATATGCATCATGATGTTGCCCATGTCAAGCAATTCACAATGATTTGCGTCCATACGAAACATATCTCGTTCTTATTTACTGCCTAAGTCTATCTATTTGTAAATTATTTTACCACTATATGTTATATGCTTATAATATTCATAAGCTTTTCAAGTTAAAAAACAATATTAATTTATGAGGCTTACGCTTAGGCCTTAAAGCTTACGCCCTGTTTCATATAAGGTTCCAACGCAATTTGCCGTGTACTTCTGCCTTTTTAAACATTGCTTATATCTAAGGCATATATATTTTTGGTTACGATGTCAACAACGTGATTTCTAGCTTGTGTCTTCCATCTTCATTATTTACTCTATTCTTGTCAGTTTTACCTTTCTCTACTTTTGAAGTTTGGAACAGTTACTACTGGTTTAAGGTTGAAAACATGTTTTGAAATTTTGCTAAGATAATTGTAAAACTACAATTTCCTCACTATTGCTACCTGCAATTGCCATGGTATTTATTTTTGTAAAGTGTAATACAGTAACACAAATTCACACTTTTTTAAATTTTTTTCTTTTTTCAAATTTAGGATTTCCCATTCAGTTGATAGTCAACCAGAGGTTATTCCATTTTATCGGTGGTCAAAGCTCAAGGCAAAAACGAAAAATGGAGTGTCCAATTGGATTAAAGATGCATTTCATGGGGGCAAGAGTAACATGCAGGACACATTAGATCCAAGGATTAAGAGGGTGTTTGGGGTGGCTTATTTTTTGGTCAAACTAGCTTTTAAGCTAGCTTTTTCATTTCTAACTGTTTGGTAAAATACAAAATAAGTTAGCTTATAAGTCACATTTTAAAAAGCTGGTATACCTCAGCTTTTGAAAAACTAACTTATAAGCTCACCTAAATAAGCTAGGTTTGACCAAACAAATTACTATACTACCCAAATAATTTTTATAATATTTTTATCATAAAAGCCAAAAGCCACTAAAAGCTATCCTAACTTATAAGCTTCAAAAAATAAGTCTTTCCAAACACCCTCTAATTCTATACTCAGCACAGCTCCGACATGGGATAAGTATGTAAAATATGAAAGTAATCCTGTTTTATTATTTCGTTTTAGCCAATACCATGTAAGAGCTAAAATTCTTCTTAGTTTGTAGATTATGTTAGGTTCTAAATGATATTAATGTCCTGGCTTTATTCCGGTTCCATTATTTCTACCATATGCATCCATTGCTGATTTAAAGAATACAACTTCGTAGAATCATATTGTGTAATATCAAGGAGCAAATTGACTTCTGATTGAACCTGTCGGAACTGCGGTTTTCTTCGATGCATCTGAACTTCCTCTCCGGGCACGCAAGCTCATTTGGCTCGACAAGCAGGAGGAGGAATATACTAGGGGTTCTTAGTTTTATTTTTTGGTGGTTGATAGTTTGTAACTTGTATTTTGTAGGCTTTTGATAATTTTGTTTTACTCAACTTCGTCTGGGTAACTTTTGTAATCATATTTGATATATATGATCTGATGCCAGTGGATGGCCCCTCCAATCTTGGAGGGTTTTGAGGAAAAAAATTAGATATGCTGATAGTACCTATGATTTCTTTATAATCCTTTCTAATTGATTGATCTACTGCTTGAAGGATCATGCTCAGGGACATCCTCCTGGTTTTGGCAGCAGTAGTCCATTTACATAGCAGTGACTAATCTACAAGGTTGTCAAAAACTTGACCAACGGTTGCAAATAATAGGATAATATTGCGCAAAAGAAGATATCTAGATCCGGTAATCTGAATTAAGTTACCAAGTGCCATAAGTTTGAGATTATTTGGGAGTTTCTTTGGCTCCTATGTGTAGATGAAGAAGGAATTTCGTGCTTGTGGTTGGTTGTATTATCTTCTATTACATGTTGCAAGGTATATGGCCTGAGTGCAAGAACATCGTTACCAGGATGTCCGTCATTAAAAGAATATATAGTACTTTCTACCTATCATATAATGTTAGATAATGTCTTTCAAACAAATTGGGATTGTGCACCTTTTAGGACTCCAAATGTGGATGAAGCGTATCTTGAAGAGTGACTTGCTCAGCAGTGAATGATATCTTAAATAAGAGGATTATTCATTTAGATAGAAAAAGTTTACATCAGAAAGGATTAAGCTAACCATACGTTAGCTTGACATTTCATCTGGGGTGACATCATACTTAACAAAAGGTTTACAGTCACAGGTGACATTAACCGTGCAAAAAGAACTGGCAAATGTTAGAAATGGTTGACCAAATCAACCAAATAATCCACATGTTTAATGTGTGATAATTGGCCATTAATAGAGAATTAATGGGTCATTATCAGAATTTATATTAAGGCAATAAAAGGCTTTAATTCGCAGTTAATGAGAAAAATAATTAGGCTGATTTTGGGGGTAGAGATGATTGAGAGAATAGCCGATATAAAGAGTGGTTTTCTTTGTGAAAAATACATAGAAAAAGAAATCAAACCTTTCACCGGAGCCCCCAAAATATCTCTCCTCTATTTTTCTTCATTGGTATCAGAGAATCAAAATTCTCCACTTCCGCTGCCATTTTTCCAACAGAGAAGAAGCAAGTCCTCCAACTCCTCTGCAATTTCTCCAACGGAGAAGAAGAACTTCTTTTGTCCAATGGTTTATTTGTTCTAGCCGTTTCTTTTTAACCACAAGTAGTTTTCCCTCTCTCACCTACTCTCTTCCCAAGAAAAGAAAAGTTTGAGTTACTTCCCCTACCCGTGATACTCAAAGCCTCTTGAACTTGTTTTATATTATTATTTTTTGTACTAGTTGTTTCCCTCAAAGATTTTTTCATAAAGCCAACTCTCTGTCACCACCTTTATTTCTTTACATTACATGTATGCGTGATTTTCCCACTATCAATTTTTTTTTGAGCTCCGTGCCTTTCCCACTATTCTAAAATTTTTGAGCTCCGTGCCCTAGAGAAACAATCTGTTCCCATTTTTTCCAGAGAGCTCTTGAGAGTGAAACATCCATCCAATAGTTTATTTCAATTTTTCTAAAAACCCCTCGCCATAATTATTCTTTCTACAAAGACCCTCATCTCCAAACTAGAATCACAATCATCTCTATCCTTTTGGATCAAATTGACACATCTTTAACCTAGCAACTCGATCGGTTCGGCCTGACCAGATCAACTTCAACCTCGGCTGGACCTCGGATCGAAGCGACGCCAAATCTTCGACAAGTGATTCTCCCACGACACCTTTAAGTGACGATCTCGCCCACTTGGAGCCTCTTTACTCAACTCGGAAGAATCGGGTTCATTTTAATTAATTTAATTTTTTTTCACGTAGTATATATACGAATCTTAGCATTAATTAGTAGTACACATATCTAAATTTTTTATTAAAAATTTAGTTTTAGTTCTCTACCAAATGGCTAGTAAATTGGTTCTAAGTGAATTGGCAAAGATCGAAAAATTTAATGGTAGTAATTATGATATGTGACATAGAAAAATAAGATATGGCCTTATACATGACAATATAGATGAAGTCATCGAAACTAGTGCTCCTACCTTAACCGATACCTCATTTGAGGAAAAGAAGGGTTCGGCGATGGAAGTCGAAAGACAAAAGGCGAAAAGCCTTATGCTAATGTTCATGGAAGATAATTTAATTAAAGTTTTGAAACTTGTAAACTTCCATGGATATGTGGCAATCAATAAAAGATAAATCACGACAACGCCTCGAGTTAATATTCAACTACTCTTGCATAAGTATAATTCTTCGAATGCAAGAGGGAGACAATGTCAGAGAACATATAAATAAAATGATTGTCATGGCTAAGGACTTATCTACTGGAGACCGAAATCGAGAAAGAATGCAAGTGGCAACTATCTTGAATAGTCTTCCACCTTCCCTTCTTTGTGTGCCACTACATTAAGAATGAATCCGCCATTAAATCATTCACAGTTGCCAATGCACTTAGCTATAGAACAAGATTTAATAGCCGTGGAAGGAAGGAACTAAACATGGTGCAACAGAAATGAACTATGTGCAGAGGCAACAAACTGGAAGAAATAGAAACCCGACCCTAATAAACCACAACTTAGAGGTCCAAAATCACAAGAATTTAAGAAGAAGGTACCCGTGACGCTTGCTACACTTGTGGAAAGTTTGGGCATTTCAGATCCAACTGTCCACAAGGAGAAAAGCAAGAGAACAAGGGAGGCTATAAGCCAGGAAGTACCAGAAGAGAGAATTCGTCGGTGTGGCCGGAGTGCAATCTTGTGATGACGGACATCAATGGTTGGTGGATCGACTCGTGCGACTAGACATATCGCAGGACAAGAATGGAGTCCGCGGATTCCGTGAAAGGAGAACAGAGGATCTATATGGGAAACAATACCTATCTCGATGTAGAAGGTATTGGTTCATATAGATGGATCTTAGGGATAGTGTTCTTGTCCTCAAAGATGTGTTCTATGCGAGAATTGGCGCAATCGATCTGTTCCACTTGATGAAGAAAGGACTGGAAGTTAGGTTCTACAATAATCGGGTTTCTATAGGCAAGAATAATAAAGTGTATGCTATGGGAAAATATGTACCGAGCATGAATTATGCATTCTTCCAAGAGTTTGTAATAATTACGATAATAAAATTTCCAATTTGAACTACTTGTCTGTTATATTTACGATGCGAATTGTGGCATTCTAGACTAGGACATGCTAGTATTTCAAAATGAAAGAAATTATCGAATGAACTTACTGCACTATCTAATATTCAGTTGCCACCATGTGAACATTGTTTAACCGGTAAAATGACCAGAAACCTTTTATTGGGGACAAAGAGCCAATGAACTTTTAGGGTTGATACACTTTCGGATATTTGTGGTCCCCTAAGTGTCAAAACTCATAGTAATAAGGAATATTTTATTACTTTTATAGATGATTATTCCAAGTTTGCACACGTCTATCTTATATCTAGAAAATTGGAAGCTTTTGAATGCTTTAAAAGATATAAGACAGAAGTTGAAAACCAACTTGGAAGGAATATCAAAATATTAAGAACTGATAGAGGTGGGGAATATAACTCTAAAGAATTTGAGAGTTATTGTATTCAGCATGGAATTAAAAGGCATACAACAATGCCGTATACACCACAACAGAATGGTGTTGCTGAAAGAAAGAATAGAACATTGTTAAATGTAGTTAGATGCATGTTGTCTCATTCAGGTCTCACAAAAATTTTTTGGGGAGAAGCATTGTTAACTGCAAACTACATTTTAAATAGAATTCTCATCAAATCAGTTGCATCTACACCTTATGAGTTATGGAATGGACGAAAACCAGATCTAAGTCATCTCAGAAAATGGGGATGTATAGCCCATGTTCTCATTCCAAGTCAACTTAGAGATAAGTTAGACTTTAAAACATTAAAGTGTAGATTTATAGGGTATTCAAAAAATCAAAAGGTTATAAGTTCTATAATAAAGAAAAGGGGGTCATTGAAAGCAGAGATGCTACATTTCTAGAGAATCTAGAGGAAGAGGAACAAGTTCAAGAGGAAATAGAACCTCTAACTGTAATAGATGATGATTATTACAGTGTTGTTCCCACTAATGACCCAGATGTTGTGAATGAACCTAACCTTGAAAATGATGAAATACCTATGGAAAATGATGAACCTCAGCATATAGGTGTTTTAGGTAAAAGGCCTAGAACACAACCTGCATGGATGGATGATTACTATTTGTATTCATGTGAGCCATCTTGTTTCTCGGTAGATACAAATATAGAAGAACAAGATCCCTTAAACTTCTCTGAAGCGATGAAATCGCATGAGTCAGATCTATGGCTGGAAGTCATGAGAGAAGAACTTGATTCTATAGAAAAGAATAAAGTTTGGGAGCTTAGTGATCTACCAGAAAATAGAAAAGCCATAGGATGCAAATGGGTGCTCAAAAAGAAATACCGTGTTGATGGGTCTATTGATAAATTCAAAGCACGGTTAGTTGCCAAAGGTTACAATCAGAAGGCTGGAATAGATTTTCAGGAGACGTATTCTCCTGTAGCTAAATTTGCATCCATTAGAATCATTTTGGCTATTGTTGCATATCTTGATTTGGAGTTATTCCAAATGGATGTTAAAACAACATTCCTCAACGGAGAGTTGAAGGAAGTGATATATATGCAACAACACGAAGGTTTCGAGAAAGAAACAGAACATAAAGTTTATAAGTTAATAAAATCTCTATATGGTTTAAAACAATCTTCTAGACAATGGTATCTCAAATTTCATGATGCGATCACCAAACTTGGTTTTATTCAAAATAAATTAGATAATTGTGTATATGTCTTGAAAAGTGGGAGCAAATTTACTATATTATCCTTATATGTAGATGATATATTGCTCGCCGGGAATGACATAGATATGTTGAATAAAATCAAGGCAGATCTCAGCGAAAAGTTTGAGATGAAAGACATGGGTGATGCATCATATATTCTTAGAATTCAAATAATTCGAGATAGAAAGTCTAGAATGTTAAGTTTAAACCAAGAAAAGTATTTAAGATCAATTCTTAAAAGGTTTGGAATGGAGAATTCCAATCCTGCACTAACTCCGTTGGTTATAGAAAAGAGATTGTGTAAAGAGCAAAGTCACGGAGAGGGCGAAAGCCATTAGATGTTCCTTATGCTCAAGCGGTTGGAAGCTTGATGTATGCAATGTTATGCACCGCACTGATTTAGCTTATCTTTGTAAGTCCGGTTAGCCGATATCAAAGTAATCGGACGGCCTGCTTGGGAAGGCATTAAAAGGATTATGAAGTATATCGAGGCACATTGACTCATAGATTGGTTTATCAAGCGAGTTCGCTTGAAGTCCTCGAATACTCGATCTTTGATTTCGGGTGATAAAGATGATGGAAAGTCCACTCGGGACACTTGTTCATCTTTGGAGGAGGAGCTGTTTCTTGGAGTAGCAAGAAACAAGGTTGTGTTGCTAGATATACACAAATTTGAATATATAGCTTGTAGTATGGCAACTACACATGCCGCCGGATAAGACGATTTTGATTGATCTAGATCTCAATTTGTTAGAAGGACCTATTGATATTTATTGTGATAATCAAGCGTGATTAGCTTGATCAATAGTGGAGCTAATAGTTCCAAAGGAAAACACATTGAGATCCAAGATCACTATATTCGAGATATTGTAGAAAAGGAGAAGTTAAAGTGACTTACATCCCTACTACAGATATGATTGCTGATCCTTTAACAAAAGGAATACCAGCGGAATTCTTTATCAAACATGTAAGTTTGATGGGACTTAGAAATAAATAAGTCCAAGCAAATTTCATGAATAATGAAATGTGAGTTACTCTTCATGAATAGTGGGAGTAATGATAAGAATAAGATATCTAATCTCACGGATAGTGGGAGGTATATCATTTGGTTAATTTGGCCAAGTGGGAGATGTTAGAAATGGTTGACCAAATCAACCAAATAATCCACATGTTTAATGTGTGATAATTGGCCATTAATAGAGAATTAATGGGTCATTATCAGAATTTATATTAAGGCAATAAAAGGCTTTAATTCGCAGTTAATGAGAAAAATAATTAGGCTGATTTTGGGGGTAGAGATGATTGAGAGAATAGCCTATATAAAGAGTGGTTTTCTTTGTGAAAAATACATAGAAAAAGAAATCAAACCTTTCACCGGAGCCCCCAAAATATCTCTCCTCTATTTTTCTTCATTAAGATGTTTTAATTAGTTTCACAAAATTTAGTATCACATATGGGATAGTTTTAATTAGTTTTGCCACCAAAAAAAAAAAAGTTCTTTGATTAATAATTGCTCTTATTTTTGTAAATTGCCAACTTAGTTTGCAACTTATCATTGCATTACTAATTGCTCTGCAGGCTAGAATTCAAAGGTGATAGGAAGATTCTTGGCGAGTTCATTGAGTTCAAGAGAAATCAGGATAATGTGCAGGTCTTGAGACACTTGAAAAGGTCAAAAGTTAGTCAGATCATCATCCGAAAGTCAACCATGTTCGGAGCTTTTGGTAACTGCCAAACATATAAGCTGTTATTATATGATGATAAACCAGATATAAACTTATCAGTTTGATTTTTGTTTATGATAAACTATTTTTTTGTAACAAAGAGCAGATATTAACGTGATCTTTAAATAGAGATAGTAAGAGACTGATTAATTTTCAAGTAGGAGGGACTTGACGTCAAATTTTATTGTCAGCTAGTTGTGCTGCTGATATTTTTATATGCAATCAGCCAGCTTAAACCACAAACATTCCAATTGAAGATTGCAGCGCGAGTCATACTGTGGACAGGTGGGAGTAATGAATAGTCTTTAATAAATTGAACAGTTAAATACTTCAGAACCACATGTTAATCTGGTCTGATGTGTTCTTTTGCTGCCTATACATCTAATTTGAGTTTGGAATAGTGTATGCCGAATTATTTTACTGAACACTATCACTATCAGCACTACTTTGGTAAATCTAATCTCTTCCTATGGGATCATAGGTAATGCATAACTCGGAGAAATTATCCACATGCTATACAAATTACATGACAGATGCAATTTGCTGATGCATATCACACAAAGTCCTGACTATGTATATGTACAGTAACTCATGATTCTCCAGCTAGTTGTCTATTCTCACTACATTTTCCCTTGTCTATTGCCTTTAATGCATGTTGTATATGTCCTTTCTTGTTCTATATATGATCCTTTGGAGCAATTGTTGGAGCTTTGACAATCTTGTATTTGTTCTTCAGATATCAGGCAGTGGCGTATTACATGGTCAGGACTGGGGAGGAGGCAACATGTATGGTATTCAGGTACTGTATTTTATTTCTTGGGAGTTATTAGAGAATGTTATGTTTCACGTTAGATATGTGTTTCTGGTTTCATTTATTTAACTGGTTTTTAGTGTTCCTAGTTTTAGTTGATTTCATGGCAGTGGAGTTTTTCATAGTTAGTCTAGAGGTGTGAATGTGGCTACGATGACGTTTCACTCTCTATAGTTGCATCGCCCCCTTCATGTACGTATTTTGAGACGGGCATGACACTTATAAACAATGAAGTTAACCAGTTTTGTTAATAAATTAGCTCGTTAGAGAGAGAAGCAATACTCAAAAGTATTTGTCAGGCATCTAAACGGAATGATCTGATGCAGGGAGATCAAGGATCCGCGTGTTCTATGCTCTTCGTGATTATTGCAGTGAAGGAGCATCAGCTTCTAAATGGAAGAAGGTGGCTGGGGGGCAAAGCACTAGTGAAGTTGTGTTTCAGCCATTGAACTCCAAGAAACCTAAGAAGTGCAAGCTTTCAAGCATTGTTTCATTGACTCTTAGTCCTTAAGGAGTCCTAGAAATAATCATGCTGTAATTTTAGAATCTTGAAAAAAGAAAAAGAAAAAAGAAACTCGAGTATCATCAGGAGTTCCCTCATCTGTTTCTCTGAGCTTTTATGGTTAGTCACTCCAGATAGTTTGTAGTTTACAAGAATACTGAGTAGGTTAGGGTGATTGAGAGCCTAGGTGAAGACTTAATGAGGGAGACATTGTCATCTCAAGCTTAATAGGCGAATGTGGTGACTGCGAGAGTCGCAACCCTGGTGAAACAAATCTATGCATGAAAGATTCCATTAACTTCACCGGTCTCTTATAGATAATACCTTAAGAATGTCAGTAAAAGTACAGAACCTTACTGCCTCTTCTGCTTCTCGATCTTCAATGAGAGTTCATAGTCAGGATCAAAATCAACATAGCCACGATTGAATTTGGGGCTGAACTGATGCAATTCCAGTCTACTCTCCTGTGGCTTTGCAGCTGGATTTGATGCTGCGTGGGTGGAAAGAGGCAAAGGTAGATATATCAACGGTGCGGAGCCGTGGAGGTGATAAGGGAGATGACTGAGGGCATGGGTTTTATAGCTCTGGACGTACAAGAGCTCGCCAATGAAACATTTGAAGCCATAATATAGGTAATATGCCACAACTGAAGTAGCTACCTACTAATAAGGAAATTAGTTCAGTACTCAGACTCAAACAAACAGGAATTAGACTGAGTTGTCAAAGTTGTATACTTCATCCACCTTTATGTATAAGTCCTTCAGCTATGGTGTTAAATCTATAGTTCACAATAATAATATTAGGTCAGCTCTAGTGTTAAATTCTGGCACTTTTATTAAACCAGTAATCGATAACTTAACTATTTTAATTCACTTACTCTAAACTGTAAGTTTGTACTTCTCTTCTATGCTACTTCATTATATTTCAATTAAACTAAGATAAGGTTCTTATCCTTAAAAAGAATTTTTAGGATCTCATTATGCTTCTACAAGTCTATTAATAAAATCATGATTATGTTATCTTTTACAGCGGAAAAAAAATCTCTATCCTTGAGTTAATTTTATATCGACGAAGATATCTTCTATCTAGTTTCTTTTTAGCAAAGAGTTTCGATTGAACTATGTGATTTCAAAAGCATGAGAATTACATAATTTTAAATTAGCCTCTTAAATCATAGAAATTGACTATTTAGCCTTCTAATTCACAGGAGTTACTCCAAACTAGCCTGTGGTAAATTGTTGTGTGGGTTGGGAAAATATTCCATTATAATTTACTTTTAACTAGGTTCCCGGTTCTATACGATGTTCTCTTAACTTACATCCAAATCCAGGCTCACTAAAAACCATCACAAGCCTTCTTCTTCTGATTTTGGAAGGGAATGAATGAGTTAACGTTGAGGCTAAAATTATTATCTAGCTGTTAGCTTTTTACTGAGCATTATAATCTACTCGTTAACTTAATAACTGTTAAGGATAGTACCTGTATATTTCCTATTCCCTGTATATTTCCTATTCCTTTTGCTGACCGCTTGAGCCCATGTACAATCTCTATTTCCAAACTAATAATAACAATTTTAATGAATTGTGAGACTAATTTCAAAATATGAAAGATGTAAGGGACCAATATCTATAATAATAATAATAAAAAACATTCCTAATTAGTCCAATCTATATTTTCAAGCCCACCAGCCCATCAACGCGTTCCTTCGCCCCGAAGAAGCAGAAAGGAGACTTAAGAGTGGGACCCGCCTTTCGCATTCCTTCATCTGCCATCGGTCATCGAATTTTCTCCTCCGGATCAAAAGGAAACGCAACAAAAAAAAGCTCAGAAAATTTCCATTCAACAACCGACCAAAAATCGAAATTATGTGGTTCGAAATCGTCTGCGGTCTCGTCATCTACAAAGTTTTCCGGCGACTAATCTACGGCGACGACTCCGACGACATCCCTGACGTCGACAGCAAGCACTCCGACCTCAGCTTCGCCGTCGCCAGAAGGTCACCAAACCCTAACCCTAACCCTAACCCTAACCCTAACCCTAACCCTAACCCTAACCCTAACCCTAACCCTAACCCTAACCCTAACCCTAACCCTAATTCTAACTCTCACCACCATCCATCTCCATTTCTGATTCCTTTTGTTCTTTAGATTGGAGAAAAGCTACGGCGGCAAAGCTTACGTGGGCCTTCGGATCCCCGATCCTGATACCAGCTCTCGGAAGCACATTGAGATCGTCTTGGTCACCAAAAGGTATTTCGGTTCTTGAATTTTAGTTGGAGGTTGATTGGATTCTGATCAAGGATTTATTAGGATATTTTTATTATTATTTGTGAAGGGAAGTGATGGTTGTGGCGGTTAGGAGTTTCTCTGGATTTGTGGATGTTGCTAAAGATGGGGGTTGGATTTGTAGTAAAGACGGAAAACGTTCTGAGACTCATCCTGATCCTGTAAGCATTTCTAATCATTATAGGATTCTGTTAATTTTGTAGTCAATATTTAGTTTTGATTGGATTGATAATTCCACTTGCCGTTTTCCAATGGATTTGATAATGCTGGAGAACTAAACGAAGAGGATGAAATGCGAGAGAAGCTATCTACCTTGTATTTTTCAATGATAATGGCTACCCTTGCTTTTCCTCTATTTCCGATGATCAAATTACAAACCCCTTTAGATTTATTTCTTGTTTGATCCTCTTACCGCAGTTGGCCATGTTTTTATGAACTCTTATGCAGGTGGAGGAAGTAACAAAGCAGTTGATAATTCTGGAAGCATACTTGGAGCAAAGGGGTGTATCACTGCCAAAAGGACATTTGATTGGCAGAGTTATACTCCCAAATCCAAATTGCAGGTACAGCATAGCAAGTCTAAACTGGTTGTCATCATAAATAAAAAAATTAAACAGTAAAGTGCTATCATGCATCACGGTTTTTATGACACTTATGCTTCACTTATTTTAACGAAAATAAATTCTTGCTCATCAAATAAAATGGACTAGTACATTGTATTCCTCATGCATCAATTTGGTATGCATCACAATTTATAATATCATATGCTTCACTTGTTTAAAAGTTTTCCTGTGTATGTCAAAATATCACATCTTAGTTTTAGCTGATATCTGCATATATATAATAGCAAGGTAAATAAATCATGAAATTTTTAAGATTAGTACTAATTTTTTATTTTGAGATTGCTTAATTTTCTTGGGAACTGTGTAGTTCTATCTACACCATCATTTTGATGATTTGTATTTAGAGTCCAAGATGAGTGAAGTCGAATCCTTTTAATGAAAAACTAATTAAACGGTTCCTATTGTGCCCTTCCTTAGAGGTCATTTCATATGTTAATGGTCAGTTTGTTACGAAAATTGTCACAGGATTCCTGTTACTTTATTTTCTCTGTATGAATATGCATCATGATGTTGCCCATGTCAAGCAATTCACAATGATTTGCGTCCATACGAAACATATCTCGTTCTTATTTACTGCCTAAGTCTATCTATTTGTAAATTATTTTACCACTATATGTTATATGCTTATAATATTCATAAGCTTTTCAAGTTAAAAACAATATTAATTTATGAGGCTTACGCTTAGGCCTTAAAGCTTACGCCCTGTTTCATATAAGGTTCCAACGTAATTTGTCGTGTACTTCTGCCTTTTAAACATTGCTTATATCTAAGGCATATATATTTTTGGTTACGATGTCAACAACGTGATTTCAAGCTTGTGTCTTCCATCTTCATTATTTACTCTATTCTTGTCAGTTTTACGACATCCCCGACGTCGACAGCAAACACTCCGACCTCAGCTTCGCCGTCGCCAGAAGGTCACCAAACCCTAACCCTAACCCTAATTCTAACTCTCACCACCATCCATCTCCATTTCTGATTCCTTTTCTTCTTTAGATTGGAGAAAAGCTACGGCGGCAAAGCTTACGTGGGCCTTCGGATCCCCGATCCTGATACCAGCTCTCGGAAGCACATTGAGATCGTCTTGGTCACCAAAAGGTATCTCAGTTCTTGAATTTTAGTTGGAGGTTGATTGGATTCTGATCAAGGATTTATTAGGATATTTTTATTATTATTTGTGAAGGGAAGTGATGGTTGTGGCGGTTAGGAGTTTCTCTGGATTTGTGGATGTTGCTAAAGATGGGGGTTGGATTTGTAGTAAAGACGGAAAACGTTCTGAGACTCATCCTGATCCTGTAAGCATTTCTAATCATTATAGGATTCTGTTGATTTTGTAGTCAAGATTTAGTTTTTATTGGATTGATGATTCCACTTGCCGTTTTCCAATGGATTTGATAATGCTGGAGAACTAAACGAAGAGGATGAAATGCGAGAGAAGATGTCTACCTTGTATTTTTCAATGATAATGGCTACCCTTGCTTTTCCTCTATTTCCGATGATCAAATTACAAACCCATTTAGATTTATTTCTTGTTTGATCCTCTTACCGCAGTTGGTCATGTTTTTATGAACTCTTATGCAGGTGGAGGAAGTAACAAAGCAGTTGATAATTCTGGAAGCATACTTGGAGCAAAGGGGTGTATCACTGCCAAAAGGACATTTGATTGGCAGAGTTATACTCCCAAATCCAAATTGCAGGTACAGCATAGCAAGTCTAAACTGGTTGTCATCATAAATAAAAAAAATTAAACAGTAAAGTGCTATCATGCATCACGGTTTTTTTATGACACTTATGCTTCACTTATTTTAACGAAAATAAATTCTTGCTCATCAAATAAAATGGACTAGTACAATGTATTCCTACGCCATCAATTTGGTATGCATCACAATTTATAATATCATATGCTTCACTTGTTTAAAAGTTTTCCTGTGTATGTCAAAATATCACATCTTAGTTTTAGCTGATATCTGCATATATATAATAGCAAGGTAAATAAATCATGAAATTTTTAAGATTCGTACTAATTTTTTATTTTGAGATTGCTTAATTTTCTTGGGAACTGTGTAGTTCTATCTACACCATCATTTTGATTATTTGTATTTAGAGTCCAAGATGAGTGAAGTCGAATCCTTTTTAATGAAAAAACTAATTAAGGGGTTCCTATTGTGCCCTTCCTTAGAGGTCATTTCATATGTTAATGGTCAGTTTGCTACGGAAAATTGTCACAGGATTCCTGTTACTTTATTTTCTCTGTATGAATATACATAAATGACGTTGCTCATGTCAATCAAAAGCATAATTTGTACCTTTCCATTTTCTTTTACTTGAAAAGGCCCGAAAACAGAATTTATTGGGGAAGAAAGTTTTCATAAAGAGTGAAATACTCCCTTGAGGAGAATCTGATGACAACCTCCTGTTGTGCGAGGAGGAAGCAGTAAACTGCCTGAACTAAAGTCTTTGGTGATCTAGTGCCATATTAAATTTTCTTTCTTATAAGAACAGACATTAAAACCTTATTCCTCATTCCTGTGTGTCCTTTCTCTTCTTACATCTACCCTTGAAGAGAACTGCGACATGAGCTAATATTACCCTGTCCCTGTAGATTAAAAAAATCAATCAGTATGAGCAAAATGAGTCTTTATCAATTGTCACATAATGTTTGTTATGGTGCTATTAAAACATCCTTCACTGATCATTCCAACAGTAGGATGTTGAAACCCAACTATAAATGCTAAATTATGAAATAAATATCGTTCATCGGGTCATAAATTTGCAAAATTTATAGATAGCTTTTGTTGAATAATGATAAAAGGCTAGTTAACCTCCTGTATTTCTTCAATAATCAAGAATCAACACTCAGTTTGACGCCCATCCTATATTTGGTGATTCTTTAGTACGTGTTGTTGCATTTTAACCTAAGTTATTGGCTAATAGTTAATTACTATGTTCGGTTCTTACTGTGCAGTTTCTCCTGCATGTTTTAGCCTGTAAGAAAGCAGGAAGTGTTTTTGGTTGTTGTAGTGTGAGCTAATTATTCTGTGCACAATCATTATTTACTATATTTAGTATGATGATTTCCTCTTTTGTGATTCCTTTATGCCACATCCCTTCTTTCACTTCTTATCCATCCTTTTTTTTGCTCTTTTCTTCACCCATTTTTATTTATGCAGCCAGATGATAAGATATACTTTGATTAAAGACAGTTATGGTAAATTGTTGTCAAGGTAGCTTCAGGAAATAAATTTCCTTTTTTCCCTTGGAAAAGCCACAGTGTAAAGCAAGTGGATGTATTTACTGGAAACAGATCTCCATATTGTAGATGAAGGATGCCTTATATCTAAGCCACATATTTTTTGGTCACAATGTCAGCAACGTGATTTTTAAAGTGTGATGTCTAGCTTCTTGATATTGATTAATCTGGTGTACATATTCTTGTCAGGCTTTTTTTTCCTGCTTTTGAATTTTAGATCAGTTACCACTTGTTTAAGGGCAAAAACAAATTTTGAAATTTTGCTACAGTTTCCACAGCACTCGTAATTTCAGTTGCTATGATATTGATTTTTGAACTTGCCATCTACCTATGCAAATTCATACTCTTAAAATCTTCTTTGTTTTCTTTAGGGCTTCCTATTCTGTTGATAGTCAACCAGAGGTTATTCCTTTTGATAAATGGTCAGAGCTCAAGTCAGAATCAAAAGGTGGGCTGTCGAGTTGGATTAAAGATGCATTTCATGTGGGAAAGAGTGACATGCAGGAAGGTTTAGATCAAAGGCTTAATTCTATATTCAGCACCGCTCCAATGTGGGATAGGTATGTCAAATATGAAAATGTTCTGGTTTTATTATTTCGTTTTAGTCAATTCCATGTATGAGCCCTAGGTCCATCTCTTCTTACTATTAGAGACTTGTGCTGGTATCAAGCCTATCTTATGCCTAGATACCATATCTTATGCCTGGGCACTTCTTTTTAGTTTGCTGATCTTAGCCAAAGGGCGGAGAAAGGTATGCTTTTCCCTGTCGCCCTTGCGCCTATCATATAGCAGCTGCCATGTCTTTTATCATGCTAATAGCTGATGTGGGAATAAACCCACGAAGGAAGACTAAAACCAACATAATTAATATGTTGTATTTATATATCTGTCCCCAAAACGTGTTTATTATATCTGAGATTCTAACATCCAAAAGACTTACTTCATGTCTCAATAGCAAAAATGAATAAATAAATAAATAAATCTGATGTTGTATTTCACGGTGCCTATTTAGCTGTATCCCTGCTTAAGTTGTGAAGTAATCAATAAGTTTTCAATTAATGTTCTAAATTTGGATCATTATAGTCATTGATGTATTAGGCTCCAAGATCCTCCCATATTGAAATGCATTAGGCCATTAGCAGAGGTTTATCATTTGTAGTAACCGTAGTATATCTTAAAATAGGTAGAATGAACTCGATGCTGCGTAAAGCCACAGTGGAAGTTAAAACATATGTGGTTGTTAAAATGCTTTATGATTTAAGTATATTGACTTCTATTTTCAAGAAGCAGTTGGGACACAACTCTTAACAGGAAGGTTACACGAGGCATGAGTTGGGCCTTCCAAATGTCTGTTGACCATATATTAGCTCGACATTGCATCTACGGTTACGTCATAATTTACAGGGTGATTTATGCATGAAAAAAAAAAAGAATTGCAAAAAGGATGTTTTTAAGTAGCGGTTTTTCATCAAAACCACCTTTAAATAGGGCGGTTACATAGGAACTGCCTACAAAATTTAATTTATACCAAAACCACCTTAAAAGGGGTTTTTTCTTTCAATCAACCACCAATGGTCAATTTCTGATATAATTTTATCATTTATTCCCATATTACCTTCCTAATACACGTGCTATGCATGTGTCTCCCAAACTCACCCTTAACCAGCCCCGCATCAGCAAACCCCACCAGCCCACATCAAACCTCCGGCCATCAAACCCCCAGCCGCCCCTCCTCCGACCACCAACCAACCCCAAATTCCATCGCCAAACAGTCCCAAACCTGCCGGCCAACTCTCACCTGCAACCCGGCCACCAAATGACACCAAACCACCCCCAAATCTGGCCACTAAACAGCCCCAAAACAACAAATTCCTGGTCCTCTGAACTCCTGCCACCAATCAGCCCCGAACCCAGCGAATTCCGGCCACCAAACAGCCCCAAACATTGATCTCCTGCTCCCTGAACACTGGCAACCAACAACCCCAAACTCGTGCTCAACTCTTGCTTGCAACCCGGCCACCAAACCTCCTGAAAACCCACCGCCTAACAAATTCCCACCACCATTCACCCACCAACCACAAAAACTCACCCAATCAACACCCAATCCTAATCACCACACTAATCTCACACAAAACCAGCATTTCCCCGACTTGATTTTTCAACATTTTTTAATTAGGTGGGAAAACGTGCTTTGCGCGTGTATTAATTAAGGGTATATGGGTTTGGGTAAAATATGAACTCAATTTGGTCACTGGTGGTTGATTGAAAGTAAAACCCCTTTTAAGGTGATTTTGGTATAAATTAAATTTTGTAGGTGGTTCGTGTGTAATCACCCTATTTTAAAGGTGATTTTGATGAAAAAATTCCTTTTAGGTAAGTTTAACAAAATTTGTATCATCTATGTGATAGTTTTGAATTAGCTTTGCAATGAAGCATTACTTTTGCATTTTGCTAATGTCCGTCTCAGTTTGCAAATTGAAACATTAATTGGGTTATAATTTCTCTGCAGGTTAGAGTTCAAAGGTGATCGGAACATTCTTGGCGAGTTCATTGAGTTCAAGGGAAATCAGGATGATATGCTGGCTTTGAGGCACTTGAAAAGGTCAAAAGTTAGTCAGATTGTCATCCAAAAGGCGACGATGTTTGGAGCTTTTGGTAACTTTTAAACTTCCAAACTTATATGGTGATGAACCAGTTACTAAAACGTATCACATTGATTTGGTGATGATAAACTATCTTTCGTGACAAAGAGGAGACATTAACATAATCATCAAAATAGAAATAGTAGGAGATTGATTAATTTTAAACTAGGAGGGACTTGACTGATGTCAAATTATGTTGTCAGCTAGTTGTACTGCTCATTTGTTTACGACCAATCAGCCGATACACAAGCCACAAAGTTCAATTTGTGTATTGCAGCTCTCATGCATGTTAGGAGATTGATTAATTTCCAACTAGGAGGGACTTGACTGATGTCAAATTATATTGTCAGCTAGTTGTACTATTCGTTTGTTTACAACCAATCGGCCAATAGACAAGCCACAAATTTCCATGATTATTGAACCCAGATTGTCAATAAAGATTGCTTAAACTTTACGGACATCTTAGTTGGAAGATAACATATATAGTAACTGTCTATCTAGCAAGTATATGCATTTTCTGGATGAAGCAAAGTTACTCTATTGAGGTAAGATTAAAATTATGATAAGCTTTTTAAAGCAATAAGAAGAGCCATGATGAGGTGAATAGTTAACCTGACAAGTATTTCTGAAGACATTAATCTTTAGCATAGATGTGAATATATCACTCAAATTTAAAATAATGAAGTTAACGGGTTTTGATTAAAAAACAAGGGAGCTAGTTGTAGAGAGGAGCAATACTCAAAACATTTCTTATGCATCTGACGACAGGATCTGATGCAGGGAGATCAAGGATTCACGTCTTGTATGCCCCTCGTGATTATCGTAGTGAAGGATCATCAGCTTCTGAATGGAAGGAGGTGGCTGTGAAGCAAAGCACGGAGGTTGTGTTCCAGCCATTGAACTCCAAGAAACCTAAGAAGTTTAAGCTTCCAAGCATTGTTTCATTGACCCTCAGTGCTTAAGGGGTCCCTGAAATAATCATACTGTAATTTAAGAATCTGGGTAGAAAAAGCTATAATATCCTCAAAACTTGTGATATATGTTTTTCTGAGCTTTTATGGTTTGCCACGCTCCTAAATTTTGAAGTGAAATAGCTCGGCTCGACTATGTGTGTAAAAAGACGTATAATTGTCCAGTAAATACAGAGAGCAAGGGAAATGTAAATTTGTCACCCAATGTTTAGGGCATGTCTGGTTGGGTTGTTTTTGCTTGGAAGCTACTGTAGCTATTAGGCTATAATAGCTTTCACGCGTTTACCCTGTTTGGTTGTGCAAATAGAAGGCTGATGTGGCAGTAAAAAAACCAATTCTCACTAGAATGTAGTGCTTTGCGTGGATTTACTGTAGCTATCGGGTACGTGTACAGTTGGACAATTGGTTTTCTAGCTACAGTAGCTTTCATGTGGTAGACAAAAAAGAACCAAGCAGGCCCTTACAGTAGTTGAGTTGTATAATTATGTAAAAACCTTCATGTACCTCTGTGAGTTCTGGTCATTATAATTTAATTTATTAGCTCTACAACAATATTTTTAATTAATTATAAACATTCGACCCATTGAACCTTCACTCAATGATAAATTCGCGGCACCTCCCTTGGACGTGGAGGCACAAGCTTGATTGCGGGTCGGATCCAATCCAACCCATTACAGAAACAGAACATGACCTCCGTATATAGATTACAGTGGAGAAGATAACCATTGTCCTGAAAGCAGAAGTGAGGACGAGATGACCATGTGAGATTTGAGCAAGCTATTATGTTGTTATCCTGAGACATGAACTAACCTTTTGAGGATATATATATATATGTATAATGAGATAGATGAGCCGAGCAAAGGTTGATGAGAAACGAATCTGGGCGTAGTTTCCTTTGTTGTTTTAATCCCACATCGGCTGTGAGAAGGCGAGAGGATAGGAGAGCTGCCATATAATGGCTCGCGGGCGACGTTGGAAAGCATACCTTTCTCGGCCTTTTGGCTAAGATCAAGTGTAGTATCTGTTCTTATCAGTTTAATATCTGATACGTGGGCCATCGGCCCACTGTGATATTAAATTAATTTTTGTTGGGGGAGGGCTCATAACAGTAGCTTGCTGCTGGGGCTCTCGAGCGTCGCCCGTGCGTTGCACTACTGTACGGGCTTGGCGCACCCCTACCAAATCGAGATTTCAAATTTTGCTCTTAATTATGAATAATTGGCTATAATTTCAGCTATGCACAGTCCGTGTAGAAGTAAAATTAAGCCAACGGAAGGAAACTAAACAAGACGGGCTCTCTCAAGCCATAATGCAAATGGACTGCAGCCCACTTATTCGGGCCCACATATCCTATATGAGTCCATTCCCATTGGTTTCGAAAAAGTACATTTGCTTGCACGTACAATCCATTGAATTTGACATCAGTGGCAAGAAATAGAGAATGGGCAATGGATGAGATTTTCTCTAATAATGATAGTTTATTATATTTTATCTAATCAAGATAGTTTATGGGTTTTTTTTAGCACAAATTCCCAATGGGTATATTACCTTTGTGTAATCACGGACAATTAAGTAAACATAAAGGGTTAGTTGGGCCAAGACCATATGAATCAAAGCTTAGACAGAAAACCCATATACACTGAAACTCAGACACATGCCTTCAATTGGACTGGCAAATCTTATGGGCCAAAATAAATCCAAGGCATCTAAAAACTTGTTTAGACAGTGGAATCTGATCCATATGTACCACTATATAACAAATAATGGAATCTAAATTTACTCTTTTTAATTCTAATAATTGAGCTTTACTTTGACACAACGCTTCAAAAGCCAATCTTGAGGTGAAATCTCTAAACACAACAAGTTATAAGGTTTGCATTTAATCGTATTTTCAAACCCTTTATTGCCTATCCAAAAGAAATCTATTTTTGAGACTGCATACTGTCATAGCCGCATTCAATTTTATACAACTATTAATTATCAAGTTGTTGTGTTCTGTCCTTGATTTCCTTCATAAACCTTCGGCATACTGTAGCACTGCCTTGCTCAGCTTCTTTGCCTCACTCTCAATCCCTCGCTCAAAAAAAAAAAAAAGATAATTAATCAAATCAGCTCACATTATTTGAATATAAAATTATTATACTAAATGCTGATCAAGATTTTGATGCGCATGGAGCAGGGTTTAAGTTTCAGATGGTATTGAAGCCGTCTATATATGTTCAAATGCCATTAGTATGTATGCAACTAAAATGTGAATTTGAAAACAAGTAGTAATATAAAATCAAGGTATGTATGAAACGCTTGTATGTATTGAATTTTAATAAAACACGAGGTGATTTGAAGATGCATCAATCAACAACATGAGATTGTAGCTAATTTTGTTACTCAAAATTAGCATGTACAATACAACATTTGATCCTGCATTGACATGTTCTTCCGTGAGTTTTTAAATAGGAATCACATGATGGTTAGAAATAGACATTTGCCGATAAATCTAGTACATACTTTCATGTGTGTTTAAAAACTAATGGAAAAATAATGTTGTCACAATAATCAGAAGATGTATTTAATAAATAATTATACTCTCATAGTAAAAGACGTGCATACAGAAAATGAACCAGACTATTATAACTTCAACCTTCTGTCGCTACTTTAAATGTTTCATGAGCAAATAAATCAAAGTTAACCCTTAAAAAGACAAACACAAACCAGGTATTGAATTAGAGATAGAGATAGATCAAACCTTGGTGGAGAGCAAGGAGAGTAGGGAGACAGAGCATCTGAGAGAACTTAGCTGAAAGATTGAAGACATATAATTATACTGTCATAAGTAAATATCGAAAAGTGAATGCTTTCGATCCTCGGTGCCTAGTTCATAAGGTCAAATTTATAATTAAAATGCTGGGAATAAAACAACAAAAACAAATCTCGAACACATGAAACTAACAGGCCTCTGCATATCAGGTTTATTGAAATTGCAAAATTGCAATATTATAGCCGAAAAGACCCATAATTAATCTCTACAACCCATTAAAAGTCATAAATTTTACATCTACGAAAACTTCGATCTTTTATCATTTAACTACTAAATTAGCTCTACAAAAATAAGTTTAATCAAATAAATAATCATGTGATCCATTAAACCTCTCTCAGTCATAAATTCGTACTCCCATTGGCATTAAAAAAAAAAAGAACTAGGATATACTTGTCCAACCTCTACCAGCAATTCCCTCCCTTGGACGTGAACGCATAAGATCCAATTCGACCTGTAATGAAAACAAAACCTGACCTCCGAATCCTGCAGCTAATAATGGAGAAGAGAAGTACTCTACCTTTTTATGATTTAAGAAGCATGAACCGAGTTTTACAGGCAATTGCGATGAGAAACGAACCTGGGCGTAAATTTTCCTTCGTTATTTTAGTCCCACATCGGTTATGGTACAGAGAAAAGACATGACCTGCTGCTATATAGTGGGCTCGTGGGCTACAGGTAGAAGCATACCTTTCTCGGCCTTTTGGCTAAGATCAAGTGTAGTATCTGTTCTTATCAGTTTAATATCTGATACGTGGGCCATCGGCCCACTATGATATTAAATTAATTTTTGTTGGTGGAGGGCCCATAACGGCAGCTTGCTGCTGGGGCTCTCGGGCGTCGCCCATGCGTTGCACTACCGCACGGGCCTGGCGCACCCCTATCAAATCATAATTCCAATTTATTTTCTCTAAATTGGAATGGGGCTATTATAGTTGTTGTACATATATTGGCCTTCATTTTCTTCTTTTCCCCTTCTAATAGCCAATGCCTAGCCCATATAAATTTAAATAGAAAGGAATAAATAAGCAATATGGGCTCTCAATCCATAAATAAATATATTACTGCAGCGCACATTCCTAGATTTGCCCAGTGGGTTAAAAAAATGAATAAATAAATAAAAATTGATTTCACATACAATCTATTGAATTGGAAATCAATTGTCGATGATTCCATTATTAAAATTAAAAGGTCCCTAATTGTGAAGGAGGGATCAGTTAACATATATTAAAAGAGCAAAATGTTCAATATATATGTGTCCACAAGTATAATGTCTGCCATTCACGATGGGTTAGTGAATTTTTTTTTTCGGTTGATATTTTCTCTAATAAAAGGTAGTTTATGATTATGTCTCTAATAAAGATAGTTTAAGTGTTTTTCATTAGACTCCTAATGAAACTGGAAAGTATCCAGTATGAACGGTTCATGACATTTAATATCTACGAATCTCAAGGTCTAATGATCCAATTTTGACATCTTTTTTGTGCATATTAAATGTCATAGACCAGGGACCATTTGATACTTTCTCCAAAGGAACATACTACTTTTGTGAAACTTATCTAAAATTTAATAGTGAACAACCTAAGTAAAAGATAAAAAGAGTTAAGCTTTAGCAATGAGGTATTGGCCAAAACTAAATGAGCTCACTTGACTCAATTGGAGCCCAGAGTAGATGAATCACAGCTCGAACAGAAAACCGTATAAACGAAAACCTGAACACATGAGTTCAATTGTACTGGCAACTAACACAGGCCAAAATAAATCCAAGGCATATCAAAACTTTATTTAACAAGTAGTAGAATCCGATCCATGTGCCACAATTTTAACAAACAATGGGTCTAAATTTAATCTTTATAATTTCAATAATTGAGCTTTACTTGACACAATATTTTAAAAAGTACAATCCGAGGTAAACTTAAGCTCTTAAATACAACTAAGGTCATGTTGACCAATATAAAACTGCTCACATTCAATACTATCATCAATACCTTTGTTGCCTCCCAATAAAATAAACCTAATTTTGGGACTCTATTCTATCAAGTTGCATTTCAATTTTATACAACTATTTATTCATCAATTTTGTTCTTCTGTTCTTTCCTTCATCTTTCATACCCCTCTGCATACTCTAGCATCGCCTTGTTCAGCTTCTTGCTCTTGATCTTCTGCTGCCTCACTCTCAATCCCTCACTGTAAAGAAAAAATAGAATAAAATTAGCTTAGACTATTAATTTGAATATTAAATTATAATTCTAAACTCTGACTAAAGTTAGGGTACACACACTTTATGATGTGATATGTTTTTCGTTAGTTTTTTACTCCTAAGCGAATCATACAATGATCAGGGATAGACATTTGTCATGAACATTTTCAAGTTAAGTTTAAAACTAACAAAGAAATAACGGGGATAAAAAAATTATATTATTATTATTAATGATCAGAAGATGCATATGATGATGAAGTATAAAATGAATGATAAATAATTACACTCTCATGGTTTTAAAAAATGTACATATGGTCGAAACAAACCATAGTACTACAAATTTTTCATGACCAAATAAATCAAAATTAAACCTCAAATAACAAAACACAAACTTATTAGACTTAAATTGAGATAAGAAATATAGCTCAGACCTTGGTGGAGGGCAAGCAGCATAAGCAGAGAGCATCTGAGAGAACTTAACAGCGTCTTCAGGTCGACAAACAGCATGATTGAAACAGAGGTATCGACCGTACGCCGACGGGCTCTCAAAAACGTAAATGTGAGCGTCGACGAGGAATTTGATGTCGACAGTTACGAGAACGCCGTCCTCGTACATCTCCGGCGCGCCTTTTAGGTACGGCGTCGTGACCGGCATCTCACGGCCGGTCAACAGGCCGGAGTTTATCGACACCATGTCGACTCCTCGATCCATGGCCAGCGCCCATGCTGTTTTCTCGGCTAGAGTCTTTGCCAGAGCATGCCATAGCTGTCATTAGTAGAAAGAGAGTTATCGTAAAGGGCTGATTATTTGTGAAATATAAATATTTTTGATAATATTTTAAGAAAAAAGATTAAGAAAATTATTAAAGCTAAGTTAACTTATTTATTCAAGTAATGAAAAGTTAAATTAATTAATCCTTTAAGTATATGTATTGCACATAGACCCTATAGTATCATTGTTTTGAACTTCGTACCCTTGTAGTTTCCCTTTTTTTTTTTTTTTTTACATTTCTCTTGTAGTTTCATTGTCGCAGATTTTCCTTCGGACAATTTTTTTTTAACCCAAGGACAATATCTGTCAAAATTTCACCAAGCGTAAAAGAGTCAAAAAAAGTTTAACTCGGACGTCTATGTCTATTTGCGAGAATGAAACTACAAGGGCAGTAATTAAGTGCAAAGCAGCAACACTACGAAGGGTTAATGTGCAACCCTCTATTCAAATATTTGAGCTCTTGTTAAGTGTTTAAGAAGCAAACATTCCATAAAAAAATTTTAAAAAAAAACAAGAAGAAGAAGAAGAAGCGAAAACATTAGTATTACTTTTTTCATTGATAGAAGAAATGTATTTTTAATACGTCTGAAATAAAGATGAAGTTAGTAAAATGCCACCTGCTGCATTAGAATATTAAGAGTAAAATTATCAGATTGATATATTTTGTTGATCCTAAGTATTAACTTTGCATATTTTGTTACTCTGGTGATGGATAAGGTATATAAAGTGAGACACGGTGACAACAATGCCTATTTTTTGACAAACCTATAATTTCGATGAGATCACCACATGTGACGAGTCATGTGCGTCTTAAATGGCTTAATTGGACTTACATAAAAGGGTAGTCCAGTGCATGAGGATCCCCACCATTGTGGGCTCTGGGGAGGGTTAGATGTACTCGGCCTCACCCTTGCATGCGAATAGGCTATTTCTAGGATTTGAACTCATGATCTCCAGGTCACAAGGCAACAACCTTACCATTGCGCCAAGGCTCACCCTCCTTAACTGGACTTACATGGTTTCGGTTAATCGAGATCTTAACTGAATGAGGCCCTTCTGAGTCTTAATTTGAAGGGAAAATAAAGAAAAATAAAACTTTGATTCTCATCGTTTGAGCCCTAATTTGAATGGACCCAAGTTAATTCTAAGAGGAAGAAGAACACCAAATCTGACCCCAATTTTAACCATCCTAACCCAATTTTAATCCTAGAAGGAAGAAGAATACCCAATTTGATCCACACCCTTTTGAGCCTTAATTTGGAAAAATTATATATTTTTTTCAGCTAAAATGAATAAGCCAAACTATTAGCCACCTAAGAAACCGCATCAGCACCCTGTGACGAGTCACGTGACATTTAGTTGCCGAAAATTTGGGTCCGGCCAAAAAATATCTTATTGTCACCGTGTTCCACTTTATACATTCTTATCATCGCCGGAGTAACAAAATATACCAAGCTGGTACTTAAGGTCAACAAAATATATAAACCTGATAATTTTGCCGAATATTAAGGCATTATCACTTGTTGACATGAGTACATGTTATCGATATGCCTCCACGAAATAATTGATCAAATACGCAACTAGTTGTATTTTTATATGTGTCATTATTCTGATTAAGACCCAATTGGACTCAACTCTTGCAATAATTGATGAGGAAAAGTAAAATTCAAATTCTTAAATCAAACCATCACGTTTAATCCTGAAATAAAAATTCTGATTGGATATAATTTGAGAATATTTGACCTGATTTATATTTTGTTTAAGAACACTAGGTGCATGCACATGATAATTCAAGAGGCCAGAACAGGTCGTGAGGTTCTTAAATATCGTCTTAAATTATATATTGACCTCGATGTAATTGTCATAATCAATCAATTTTTAAGACTTGACTCTGTCTGGGCAATCTGATAATGAAATGAACCCAGCAATCTTTTACCTAAAGTTTTCTACTGTTTGGGTAAATATATTATTCGCCTAGTCTTTCATTGATGAGTATAGGTAAGCTAATTTCCTAATAAGAATAAGGTTGGGTAAATAAAGAAAGCACAATGTTGTTTTCATTAAGAAAACATTAAACAAGAAAATTGAGTTATCCTAAAATTGGGGCCAAAACACACCTGAAAGCGCTGTTAACCTGCCCCTTTGAAAAAGGATCAAAATGGATGTAATCTAAATCAAGAAAGTCTTTCTCCTCTCATCACACAAGAATGAATCGAAAGTAAATCTAAGCTTTCTAAAACTGGTTGTTGTCCAACTATTATTAAAAAAGTTACTAGGTAATCAAATATATCCAAATAATATTCTATTGATGAACTATATCCAAGTAAGTATATCCAAATAATATTCTATTGATGAACTATAAAATAGGGGGAGACAAGGAGATAGTACCTTAAATTTACGGCAGAAATTGGGCTCACTCCAGTCTCTCTCGTCGAGATCGTCCATCGATTTCCGGTCCTCCTTCCACACGACGGCGGTCACCGACGAAGTGAATACCACCCTCTCCATGGTTTCCGTTTGAGCACAGGCTTCCAATACATTGTGTGCAGTTCTCACCTCCATTTCAACCATAAACTCCTGTATTGTTCAATATTTTAAAAAAAAAACGTTTTAAGTTACTAGATGCAGTTAATATATAAGAGGAATTTTTTTTACTAGAAAAGAAATTATATATTTCAAGCTGTATATATTAGGAAATAAGAATATAATAGGAACTTCATATAAAGTGTTAATTGCGGATAGACTTCATACGGTATCACCCAATTATAAATTGTGGATGGACGCCCTGTAGTATGTTGTTGCAGATAAACCCCATTAGAGTTTTTTTTATATTTATTACTCATTTATCCTAAGGAGGTCTATTCTTATTATTATTATTATTTTAAATCTCTCTTTCCCTGAGAGCAAACAAATCAAAATATTCTATTCAGGGAGTCTATCAGCAACGATAGAACTATAGAGGGTCCATCCAAGCAGGTGATAATACTAAAGGGCGTCTATCCGCAATTAACCCTATTAAAATAGACATGCTTGATGGTGATAGATGTATTCAGGTTTTATATTATCAAAACAGTACATATCTTAGCATTAACTTAAATTTGTGTCTGAACTGCAAGAAATCATCAGACTTTTGTGGGCAACAATGATGTTGCTGGCTTGAAAAAAAACTCAAAAAATGGTGCACATGTATTCAATTAATTAAACCCACACGCAAGCTTTTCCATCTTTAACAAAAGTGCAAGAAACTGAGAAATTGACAAAAAAGATAGAAATTTAGAGTTGCCTGCGTACAAGTCATTATTAGGGTTAATTTCACAAAACCCCCCTGTAATTTGCGGGGTGTTGCACATAACCCCACTAAACTTTATTTATTTCACTTAACCCCCCCAAAACTATTGGGTGTCTCACAAAACCCCCCCTGAACTTTTGCTTATCTCACCTAACCCCTATGCTTGTAATTTATAAATAACTAAAATATTTTTGAATGAAAACTTTCTAAACTTTATCACCTGTCGTTTAAAGGCAACATGCTCCTTCCCCTAAAGTTTGAGTTTTTTCATCTCAAGAAAATTTTAGTTATTTGCAAAGTACATGAAGAGGGGTTAAGTGAGATAAGCTAAAGTTCAGGGGATTTTGTGAGACACCCCGTAGTTCATGGGGGTTAAGTGAGAAAAACAAAGTTCAGGGGAGTTACGTGCAACGCCCCCCAAAGTCCAGGTGTTTTTTTTAAAAATTAACCCTTATTATTAAGATCCAGTTGTTGTAGGGTCGGACCAGCTGCAGAGACCTACAAACAGAGGCTCATAAAACACAGAGGGGCCCACTTTCAGAGATGCCAATTTGAGTACTCTCTAATACTTGGGGCCCACGCCCTTAGACCAATTCATACTTGGGGGGCCAATATTTGTACTATCCATGCTACATAGAAACAGTAGCAAACCGCTAGCAGACACATCCTTGTCATTTCTGGACCCTGGACACAGGCAAAGCACGTGCGTATCTGTAACGTGTGGATGTGGATGTCTGTTATTTCAGAGCTCCGGATGATACAAAATTTATTATCTTAATAAAGGGCTCATGTGCAGTGTATATGCAGAGCTACGTGTATAGAGACAAGAAGGCCGGCCTCATTTTGGGCACAGCCGAGTATTACTGTATCTGGCATCGGATTAAATGGCATAAAATATATAGAAATTAAAAACCATGGTGGCTGAGCTAAGATATGACATTTTTAAGTTCAATAAAGTAGTAGTTTGTGTGGCGTCTGTGATTACGTGAATTGCACAGGTCTACGGTTCAAATACTTGATGCTGCACAAAACAGCTAGAACAATTAATGAGCTGAGCATATAGAGTAACTCACATCATAAATAGGTTGGTCCTTTGGAGTTTCAAAACTGTAGAACAAACCAGAGCATCCTTTCATAGCATCAACAATACTGTGATAATCGAATGGGTCCGCTCGGAACACTTTAAGCATCTTGTTCTCCTCGCCAAGCACACCCTTTGACACTTCTAGATCATCTAATCAAAATTCCACATACAAATTATACATGAGAAAAAGGAAAAAAAAAAGCTAATTTATAGAAAAAAGACAAATTGGAGATAACCCAACTCTCAACTTATCTATCAGCACTTGTCATTCTTCATATTGACATTTTGATTAAATCACAGATATCTAAGTGCAACTTAGGTGCAAAACAGAAAAATCTGTCTATAATGCCCCCATATCCATCTAGGATAAGTTGAAGAAATCCGTTTAGATATTGTTGCAAATTGAGCAGTGAATTCAATAGCTGGGAGTTGGAGCTACAGAGTGCTGCAAAATTTGACGACTAACCGTGGTTGCAGAGTGCAGCGTGAACGGTGTATCCTCGCTGAAGAAGGCTCTCGACGAGGGCGTTGCCAAGGCGACCGGAGGCGTCCATGACGCAGACGGTCTTGGAGCTCGGAAGGGCGCAGGCAGGTGCCATGAACTGAGAGCAGAGAAATTAAGCAAGAGTATATATTTTATTGTGTAGCTCGAAAGGTTAGGAATTTAGCTGATGAGCAACTTCGGTAGAGAAGCGAAGAGTTGGGGATAATATAAAGGGGCCTGGGGTTGTATATATATATATATATATAAATAAATATAAGGGTAAACTGCCTTAAACCCCCATGAACTTTCAAAATCAAACTAACCCCAAACTTTTGCAGCAAACCCCATGAACTTTCAAAATCAAACTAACCCCAAACTTTTGCAGCAAACCCCATGAACTTTCAAGTAAATTACACTAAACTCCCTTGAGCTTTCAAAATGCCCGCTTATGTTGTTTTTGGTTCAAATTTATGGAGGTTATTTACAAAACTCAGAATGTTCATCGGGTTTTCTACAACTCCAAAAATTTCATGGGGGTTTATTGTGATTTTGAAAGTGCATAGGGTTTACTGCAAAACACTAAAAGTTCATGGGGGTTTATTGTGATTTTGAAAGTGCATAGGGTTTACTGCAAAACACTAAAAGTTCATGGGGGTTAAGTGAGATAAGCTAAAGTTCAGGGGAGTTACGTGCAACGCCCCCAAAGTCCAGGTGTTTTTTAAAATTAACCCTTATTATTAAGATCCAGTTGTTGTAGGGTCGGACCAGCTGCAGAGACCTACAAACAGAGGCTCATAAAACACAGAGGGGCCCACTTTCAGAGATGCCAATTTGAGTACTCTCTAATACTTGGGGCCCACGCCCTTAGACCAATTCATACTTGGGGGGCCAATATTTGTACTATCCATGCTACATAGAAACAGTAGCAAACCGCTAGCAGACACATCCTTGTCATTTCTGGACCCTGGACACAAGCAAAGCACGTGCGTATCTGTAACGTGTGGATGTGGATGTCTGTTATTTCAGAGCTCCGGATGATACAAAATTTATTATCTTAATAAAGGGCTCATGTGCAGTGTATATGCAGAGCTACGTGTATAGAGACAAGAAGGCCGGCCTCATTTTGGGCACAGCCGAGTATTACTGTATCTGGCATCGGATTAAATGGCATAAAATATATAGAAATTAAAAACCATGGTGGCTGAGCTAAGATATGACATTTTTAAGTTCAATAAAGTAGTAGTTTGTGTGGCGTCTGTGATTACGTGAATTGCACAGGTCTACGGTTCAAATACTTTATGCTGCACAAAACAGCTAGAACAATTAATGAGCTGAGCATATAGAGTAACTCACATCATAAATAGGTTGGTCCTTTGGAGTTTCAAAACTGTAGAACAAACCAGAGCATCCTTTCATAGCATCAACAATACTGTGATAATCGAATGGGTCCGCTCGGAACACTTTAAGCATCTTGTTCTCCTCGCCAAGCACACCCTTCGACACTTCTAGATCATCTAATCAAAATTCCACATACAAATTATACAAAAGAAAAAGAAAAAAAAAAGCTAATTTATAGAAAAAAGACAAATTGGAGATAACCCAACTCTCAACTTATCTATCAGCACTTATCATTCTTCATATTGACATTTTGATTAAATCACAGATATCTAAGTGCAACTTAGGTGCAAAACAGAAAAATCTGTCTATAATGCCCCCATATCCATCTAGGATAAGTTGAAGAAATCCGTTTAGATATTGTTGCAAATTGAGCAGTGAATTCAATAGCTGGGAGTTGGAGCTACAGAGTGCTGCAAAATTTGACGACTAACCGTGGTTGCAGAGTGCAGCGTGAACGGTGTATCCTCGCTGAAGAAGGCTCTCGACGAGGGCGTTGCCAAGGCGACCGGAGGCGTCCATGACGCAGACGGTCTTGGAGCTCGGAAGGGCGCAGGCAGGTGCCATGAACTGAGAGCAGAGAAATTAAGCAAGAGTATATATTTTATTGTGTAGCTCGAAAGGTTAGGAATTTAGCTGATGAGCAACTTCGGTAGAGAAGCGAAGAGTTGGGGATAATATAAAGGGGCCTGGGGTTGTATATATATATATATATAAATAAATATAAGGGTAAACTGCCTTAAACCCCCCATGAACTTTCGGTGTTTTGTAGCAAATCCTCATGAACTTTCAAAATCAAACTAACCCCCCAAACTTTTGCAGCAAACCCCCATGAACTTTCAAGTAAATTACACTAAACTCCCTTGAGCTTTCAAAATGCCCGCTTATGTTGTTTTTTGGTTCAAATTTATGGAGGTTATTTACAAAACTCAGAATGTTCATCGGGGTTTTCTACAACTCCAAAAAATTTCATGGGGGTTTATTGTGATTTTGAAAGTGCATAGGGGTTTACTGCAAAACACTAAAAGTTCATGGGGGTTTAGTGTAGTTTACCCTAAAGAAATGTTATTGAAGGAAGAAACTACATGTTGTTATGTTACTGTTATTTTTGGGGTGGCAGCATTCAAAGGGCGTGGAAGTTGACAGGTGGGAGAGGGTAGTTGTTAGCTATATGTGGAGCTTGAGGTTAGAGAGAGAGGGGAGCGTTGATGAAGGGAAATTGGAGAGTTTGGTGGGCGCAAAACGTGCTAACTAGCTACCAAGTTATACTTTCTCTCTCTAAAAATTTCTCTTTCATTTAAATTGATAAAAAGACAAAATCATTAATGGAGAAATAAAAAGATAAATTGAGGGCTTACGTGAATAACTTTCCTTCAATGAAATTAGAATGAAGGGGATGAAGGGGGACCAAAAACTTGTTCGTTGCAACTTGTGGCGGTACCAAGTTGTGACTGTTAACTACACACTTGTACTTATTGTTGCTATTTGTTGGCCCATGAATTGACCGGCCCATTTGATGGAGAGGCCCAGTTCATTCTTTACTTACCCGACCCTCGGTTTCTTTCCTCTTTGAGTCCGCTGCCTTCGAAACCCTAGTTTCCTCTCCTCCCCCTCTCGACGGCTGCTTTCGAAAACCCTAGAAATCTCTCCCTCGTGTCGGCTGCCCTCTTCTATATATATAGAAGGGTTGGTAGTAGCTCGAGAGTGAGGTGATTGAGAGGGACTTTGTGCGATCTCTCCCCGTTTCTCTGTGAAGCTTTTCTCCGTCCATTGCTTTGTGCGATCCCCCCCCTTTCTTTGTGAGAGACTGTGTGGCTTTGTCCCCTTGTATCCTTGGTGGTGCACTTGAGAAGGATCAATCGAGACTGATTGAAGCAGGCTTCTGAGCCAAACGACGACACCGATCCTCAACAGTGGTATCAGAGCCTCGTTGAGTCGTCGCCGTTCAAAACCGACGGTCATTGCCGCTGATTCGCTGAGCCCCACGAGATCGCAGCCGAACTCGCCGCCGCCGTTCGACCATCGAACCGCCGCCGCCGTTCGACCATCGAACCGCCGCCGCCGTGGTAAGGTCGAAACCCTATCCTAGGGTTTCGCTCGAGTAAAGAGACCTATCCTGCGTTTACTTGCGATATTTGGTCATTTGAAATTTCATTTGGTCACGAAATTAAAATTTAATTTGGTCACGAAATTAAAATTTCATTTGGTCGTTTGTCTTATTCTTACGTGTGAAGGATGTGCGCTACTAATCACTATGGTATGGTTCAATATGGTTTGGTTCCGTTCAACGGAAAATCGATTTTAGCATTTGGAAACAAAAATAAAATGTATTTTAATTCACAGAAGTCTGTTAGGGCTATTGGTCGGACTTATTTGGCCGACCTTGAAGAAAAAAATTTGAAATGAGCGAAAATGCATGTTCCACAATTTATTTGAACTTATCGACTCGTGCTTAGAAAAGTTGGAATTTTGGAATCGCTAAAACCCTTTGGGATAAACTTGAAGAACTATATACGTAAACCTCTTTACCCAAGAAAATGTTTTTGCTTGAAAATTTTTCAAATTTAGATTGGATATGTCTAAGGACATTGAGGAGAACCTAGATGTTTTCACAAAACTTATTTCGGACATTAAGTTAACCTATGATAAACATATAGGCGAATATACTCCTATTGCACTTCTAAATGCTATTCCCGACTCATATAGTGATGTAAAATCTGCTATTAAATATGGTAGAGATGAGGTTACCCTTGATATTGTGATCAATGGTCTTAAGAGTAAGGAATTAGATTTAAAACATTCGGGGAAAATAAAAATTCGGTGAGGTTATGCATGTGAGGGTAGGCCTCGAATATGTCTAATAACCAAAAGAATGCAAGTAATGGGGAATCAAGTAAGAAAAATTTGAAAATGGAAGGGGTAGATCTAAGTCCGGTTTAAAGTTAAAAATGCTATAATTGTCATGAAACCGGTCACTTTATTAAAGATTGTCCTAAACCTAAGAAATATCGACAAAATGATCATGCTAATATGGTCATGCGTGAGGGCAAAATGGGTGAAATTTTCATGATTAATAATCTTTGTGATTATGCATATTTGAACTCTGTGTTGTCCGATTCTTTGTGTAAATCGATTGGTTATTAGACTCTGGTTGTACTTTTCATATGACTCCTTTTAAAAACATGTTTTCAAACTACAAGAAAATAGAGAATGGCTTTGTGTCAATGGCAAATGAAAAGAAAAGCAATGTTTTAGGAACGGTGATGTATGCCTTAGGTTTTCTTGAGTTCGAGTTTACTTTGAAGAATGTTAGGCATGTTCCCGATTTAAGTTATAACTTGATTTCTTGTGCATCTCTAGAAAATGATGGTTTGGAGGAAAATGGGGTAAAGGGTTATGAAAATTCGAAGGGTCTCTTGTTATTTTTATCAAAAAACAAAATAACTTGTATGTTTGTCATCTTGAACACGTGCTTGATTCTGTTAACTCGTGATAGGTGATAAATCGTTTTATGGCATAATAGATTAGGTCACATGAGTAATAAAGGATTAGAAATTTTGCATAAAGGAGGTCACTTTGGTAGTGATAAAATATCCACCATCCCTTTACGTGAATCTTGTGTGCTAGGAAAACAACATAGGGTTAGTTTTCCGTTTCTTCTTTTCCTAATCAGTCTAAGTGTCTTGATATACTTGAATATTTGCATCTTGATGTGTGGGGTCCCTCTAGTGTTTCTACATGGAGGGAACCAATATTTTCTTTCCATAATTGATGACTACTCTAGGAAAGTTTGGGTTTTACTCATGAAACAAAAATCAAGTTTTGATAAATTTAAAATTGGAAAATTATGATTGAAAACCAAACGGAAAGAAAATTAAAACTCTTAGGACAGATAATGGTCTTGAGTTTTGTAACAAACAATTGAATGACTTGTGTGCTACTTGGGGTATTAAAAGACATAAAAGCTGTTCCCTACACACCACAAAGAAATGGGGTTCTTGAAAGGATGAATAGAACTCTCTTAGAGAGGGTGAGGGCTATGTTGGCCACATCCGGGCTCTCCAAGAAGTTCTGGGAGAAGCCGCTTGTATCATGGCTTATTTGATTAATAGGTCTCCTTCGTTCCCTTAGGAGGAAATGCCACGAATTTGTGTTCACGGGCAAACCTCTTGATTTAAATAACTTGAGAATTTTCGAGTCTTGGCTATGTGCATCAAAAGATTGATAAGTTAGAACCTAGATCTAAGAAATGTGTTTTCTTAGGATACCTCAAGGGGTAAAAGGTTATAGGCTTTGGAATAAGAGTGAACCGGTTTAAGATAGTAATAAGTAGAGATGTTGTTTTAATGAAAATGAATTTCCTTGTTTATCTTTACTGTTCCTATTTAGAAAATGATGCTCCAAATGAGGTGGAGCAAATGCCTATTATTAATCAATCAATTACCTCAAGAGAAATTGAATGATATAATTATTGAAAATCAAGATGAGATTATTCCTAATGAGGTGGAGCATAATATGCGAAATAGATAACATGCATGATTTGAATGATTATCAACTCACTAGGGATAGAAATAAAAGAACCATTAGGAAACCCGATAGATATAGAGATTGCAATTTGGTGATTGTAATATGTCCGAGTTTGCCTTTAATGTGTTTGAATCCCTTGAGTGCAATGAACCTAAGACTTATAGTGAAGCATTAAGGTCAAAATATTCTAAAGAATGGATTAGTGCTATGAAGAGTGAGATGGAATCCACGAGAATTAACCAAACATGGAAACTTGTTCCTAAACACGCTAGTTGTTCTCAGAGTGGACTGTAAGTGGTGTTTAAGGTGAAACAAGAATCAAGGTGTTAGGTTTAAGGCTAGATTAGTAGCTAATGGATTTACTCAAAAGGAGGGAATTGATTATCTTTGAAATTTTTGCCCTGTTGTCAAATTCACTCTTGTTAGAATTATGCTTGCTTTAGTTGCTCATTTTAATTGGGAATTAAAACAAATGGATGTTACTACTGCTTTCTTACATGGTGACCTTGACAAAAATATTTATATGCACCAACCTGAGGGCTTTGTGGACCCTAAATTGCCTGATCATGTGTGTTTGTTAAAAAAGGCTTTGTATGGTTTAAAACAATCACCTAGGCAATGGAATATAAGATTTGATAAATGCATGCAATCTTTAAAGTTTAAAAGGAGTTCTCACGATCATTGCCTCAGATTATAAGAATATAGACTCTGTGCCTGTATTTCTTTTAATTTATGTGGATGACATGTTGATTGTTAGCCCTTGTTTGAAGTCCATTGAGCATGTTCAAAAATGTCTTTGTGAAAATTTTGACATGAAAGACTTAGGCGATGCAAAAAGAATTCTAGGCATGAATATTATTAGAGACAAAACAAATCTACGCTAGTTTTAAACCAAAGTCCATACGTCGAAAAACTTTTGAATAAATTTGCTATGTCTGATGCCAAATCTGTGAATGTGCCTCTTGCTTCCCATTTTGTGTTAAGTAAGGATCAGTCCCCCAAAACTGAAACTGAAATAAAAGATATGAAGAAGGTGCCATATTCGAATGCTATAGGATCACCATGTATCTCATGGTTAGCACTAGACCTGACATTGCATATGCAGTTAGTTGTTTGAGTAGATATATGTCAAATCCTGGTATGCCTCATTGGAATGCCTTGAAATGGCTTTTAAGATATTTAAAATCCTCTGTGAATGTAGGATTAACCTTCTCTAAGTGTTCAGAAGGTGTTAAACTAGTTGGCTATGTAGATTCCAATTATGCAAATGATAGAGATAATAGAAAATCTACTACTTCCTATGTGTTCACTTTGTGTGGCTCTTGCATAAGTTGGAAATCTCAACTACAACCCATTGTTGCTTTATCTACTCTTGAATCGAGTATGTTCTTACTTGAAGCTTTTAAAGAAGCTATTTGGCTTAGGGGCCTTATATCTGAAATTGGTTTTCTTGATAAAAATGTGGTTGTATTTTCTGATAGTCAATCAGCTATTCAACTTTGCAAAAATCCTGTTTTTCATGATAGAACTAAACATATTGATGTCAGATTTCATTACATTCGGGATATAGTTGAAAAGGGTATTGTGAAGTTGGAGAAAATTCCCTCAGAATTTAATCCGGCTGACATGGGTACTAAGTGTTTGGCGCTGAAAAATTTATCTCGTGTCAAAGAATTTTGAACTTTGACATTGGGTAATTTTCCCTTGCTTTGTGTGTTGCCTTTGTGGCCTATTAACTTACTTTGTGTTTGTTAATAGCTTTGTGATTTTCCTTGAACTTCGATGACCGTTTGGTAGAGTTCGGTCCTTTGTGGACTTGGCATGCTTGGTGATCTTGCCCCGATCTTTGTGATCTGAGTTTACTTTGTGTATTCTCTTCCATTGCTTGTATCCTCTTTGTGATCATACAGATAATGGTAATGTTATGGCGATGATGAGTCCTGCAGTTCCGTATTCCTTTCTTCAGTGCACTACCTTGGGCCAAAGGTGGAGATTGTTGCTATTTGTTGGCCCATGAATTGACCGGCCCATTTGATGGAGAGGCCCAGTTCATTCTTTACTTACCCGACCCTCGGTTTCTTTCCTCTTTGAGTCCGCCTTGAAACCCTAGTTTCCTCTCCTCCCCTCTCGTGAGCTGAAAACCCTAGAAATCTCTCCCTCGTGTCGGCTGCCCTCTTCTATATATATAGAAGGGTTGGTAGTAGCTCGAGGGTGAGGTGATTGAGAGGGACTTTGTGCGATCTCTCCCCGTTTCTCTGTGAAGCTTTTCTCCGTCCATTGCTTTGTGCGATCCCCCCCCTTTCTTTGTGAGAGACTGTGTGGCTTTGTCCCCTTGTATCCTTGGTGGTGCACTTGAGAAGGATCAATCGAGACTGATTGAAGCAGGCTTCTGAGCCAAACGACGACACCGATCCTCAACACTTATCTCCACCCAGTGGCACCATGAGCAAGTGTCAACAATTCTTCCGAGCTCAGTTTGAAAATTTTAACTTTCCCCTTTACATATAATTTGAAATACTTCACTCGTGTATGAATTGTTCTGATAAAATTTGCATTTGAAAAAAACTGATCAAATGTTCTAAAAAATTAACAACAATGAGATTCCAATTCTCTAATTTAAATTTTCTTGATGGAATAGTTCAAGATGCTAATCAATATTCTTTATGACACCGTAGATTATTACGATTCTTAGAGACTTATAGTGGCTAGTTATATCGGCAACATCTTGGATCATTAGAATTAACTTTGTTGTATATCCCCTAAAAATGTACACGTAAGAGAATCTCCTTATCCCTAATGATGCTTTTATTTATGTTGACTAGGATCTATCCAAAATCATAGAGTGTATATGAGTGTTGGATTCATTCCCTTCAGCACAAAAATAAGATATACACTGTATATATGATTGACATATCACTAATGAAGTGATGTAACTTTTGTTCAATGGACTTGTGGGTCGTTATGCCATGATCATGACTAGAATTGGGCCTATAATTGTTATATCCACAATTTCTAAACACACTAACAAGTCCAATGAGAACTATTCTCAATTCGGTGCACGTACCACGTGATGAGATGTGATATTAGAACTAATTCGGTCAATCTATTTAAGGAGCGAGGGCACTAGGACCAAATTCTGTTTTTAGGGTCGTAGACTTTGTCGCATTTTTCCAAATTCTTTTTTGTTAAACTTAGTACATATTGTCAACTGCTTAGATTGGCTTATATAGTGTAAGTAGGAGATTTATTCTAGTATTCTCATTTTAGAATCTTATATCTGTTTTAGCATTTTAGCATCAGCTAGAGTTAAAAGAACTTCTTGATTGAGAATAATTACCAGCTAAAATTTGACTAATTTTAATTTTATGGTGCAATTTCACGGAGTTAATAAGACATGCAATTGCTCTGGTTGATATTTCCTCTCTTTCCATTTCCAACTAGTATGAGAATGGCAGTGAATATCTAGCCTAGATTTTTGTGAGCAATTAGTATGATAGTGGTAGTATATGACTTTGGAAAGTCTTGATTACTTTTGGAAGATATTTAACACTATGATTACTTTTGTAAGACTAAGTCCAAAATATGATGTTAGTTGTGTCTATTAATATTGTAAAAGAACAATTGTACACTTTTTTTTCCTACCAAACAATCACCTTTCTAAAATATGAAACTAGTAGTTCAATTCATTCAATTATCTGTAATTGATGTAGGCCTGAGTTTAGCTACTAAACAAATTCATGAGAAAATATATAAAAAGCTTTCTTTAAATGGCACTAGTATCCCGGTGCACACGATGCGTGCATGACAAAGAACATGAAGGATGAAGGACTATCGTAGTCGAATTATGAAAAGTAATGAATGATTTGTCAAAATTTTTGAACTTTTTTTTAAGATATGAGGGTATTTTCGAACTTTTTAAGTGAGGGGGCTTTTCTATATTTCTTTTCAAACTATGAAGGGCTTTCTTTATTATTTTTAAATGTAAGGGCAATTTTGACATTCTAAAAATATGGCTCACACAAATCAAAGGAGAGGTTTCTCTTAATATACATTATAGAAGACAATACAGTTAGTATTATACACTTAGTATTCTTTTATGAATATATAGTAGAATATAATCTTAGACAGTACATGTTTAATAATATCTCTAAATACAGTAAAATACTGAAATATTTTCTGGAGATTTATGTGTAGGCAACCGCGTTGATAGTTTTATACTTTTTCCTTTTATGCTTTATGTACGTGCTATTATCTAATGTATATATATATTTTCAGTGGCGGACTACATAATGTCTAATGGTTTCACCGGACACCACTAGATTTTCTAATTTATATATATTTTTATTTACTTTTACTTATATTTACTATTTAGGACACCACGAAAATTACGTAGGACACCACTAAAATTAGGATAGGACACCACTGAAGATAATAAAATTGTAAAAATTACCAATATGAATTCCACATGCAATCATGATAAGTTATATGGGGACACCACTGAAACAAAACTCTAATTCTTATGTTGTATATTTTAATGAGGTGAATCTTATAACTAGCAGAGGACCTACAAGACAAATTGATAATGCCAGAGCTTGTTGAGAACATGAGATTGTCTCTGCACCATGTGAGGTTTTGATGAGAAAAATACTCTATTTTAACTAGTGTGGAATAAATATTTAGAGTCAACTATTGTTATAAGTGAGGGTCTTGGAACCCAGACTAGATACCTCTTGTCTGCTCGATATGGAAGATAGTCCGCGTCTCATTAAATGGGGGTTAGGGATTTCTTCAGCAAGAAATTAATACCATATAGTTACTCATTTCTCATTGACAACTTTATTTATTTAAGGCTATGTTGTCTGTTTCAGTTTGGCAGCTAGTAGATGATATTAATCGCTCTAACCTCATCCTGAGTTTAAAATTTTCATTTAATGTAAGGTCAACGTTTCCTTTTACGCGCCTAGATCCGAGACATGCAGACAAGTCAACGTTTGCCCAAAAAAAGTTGTTCAATGAACACCAAATTGGATACTTTTAGTATTCTATTATTATACAGAATATGAATCTTTGCGCTTTATACGGAAGAATTTTCACTTGTAAAATCATTTTTGAAACCTCTCAGATGGCAAAAGGACTTGAAAAGTTTTTAAAATAATAGATAGAGACATTTTCCTAGGTTCAGATTATAAATCCCTTCTTCTTAGTTAATGTGAAAAGGTCGGGATAGTTTTTGTTTTTGTGCTTTTAAATAAGAATAGTTTTTTTATAAGAAAAAATAGAGCGAGATGTCACATATATATATATATATATATATATATATATATATATATATATATATATATCAAATTTCTTATAAACTTAAGTTAATAGGGAATAGTCATCCACCAACTTTTCTAACCATTGATGTTGCCTTTAGATTTGTGCCATCAAGAGATGCATAAATCTCAAAATGGGCTTCATATATTTCATGGATCCCAATGCAACATCAATGGATAGAAAAGTTGGTGTATGACTATTCCCTATAAACTTGTTTATAGGAGATTTGCTATATATATATATATATATATATATATATATATATATATATATATATATATATATATATATATATATATATATATATATATATATATATATATATATATATATATATATATATATATATATATCAAATTTCTTATAAACTTAAGTTTATAGGGAATAATATACACCAACTTTTTATCCATTGATGTTGCCTTTAGATTTGTGCCATCAAGAGATGCATAAATCTCAAAATGGGCTTCATATATTTCATGGATCCCAATGCAACATCAATGGATAGAAAAGTTGGTGTATGACTATTCCCTATAAACTTGTTTATAGGAGATTTGCTATATATATATATATATATATATATATATATATATATATATATATATATATATATAGAATGATGTATATGAGGTGGCTCATTTTGCTAAATGAGCTACCAAGAGATAGAGTGGTGAGATCATCTTTTGATGTGACTAGCAATGTCGGCCTCACTACATGGCTATCTCTTGGTAGCCTATTTAACAAAATGAGTCACACCTCATATATATATATATATATATATATATATATATATATATATATATATATATATATATATATCAAATTTCTTATAAACTTAAGTTAATAGGGAATAGTCATCCACCAACTTTTCTAACCATTGATGTTGCCTTGGGATCCGTGAAAGATATAAAGTCCATCTTTGAGATTTGTGTGCATCTTGATTTCACCTATCCTAAGTCAACATCAATAGATATAAAAGTTGGTGGACACTATCTCTTATCAACTTAAGTTTGTAGGAGCTTCTCTCTCTCTCTATATATATATATATATATATATATAGAGAGAGAGAGAAAGAGAGAGAGAGTAAAGCTCCTATAAACTTAAGTTGATATGAGCACTTATCCACCAATTTTTTTATCCATTCATTATACTTTGAGATTTGTGCTACAAATCAAAGCTATCTTTGAGATTTGTGTCTTGATTTGTATCACATGCTAGCACAAATCTCAATATAAAATCAAAGGTTAAAAAAGTTACTGGACAAAGAACTCCTATCCACTTAAGTTTATAGAAGCTTTACTATATACTAGTAAGGAGGCACGTGCGATGCACATGATTTCTCCATTAGGTAGGTGGACGAAAAATTTCAACAAACTGTTTGTGTACGTTTAACTGTTTTAAGTATCTTTAGAAAATTTTTAATTTAGGATGGCTTTTGCAGCGTTTGAAAGTTGTAGGGTGTTGTTTGCAAACCAAAATTTTGCATGGTGCGATTTGTAATTTTTAGTTTTTTAGTGTATTTGCCAGGGTATTTTTATAAGTTTTTACTGTTTGAGGGTGTTTCCTGTAAGTTTTAAAACTTTTAGGGTTTTTTATGTAAATCCTAAAATTTTAAGGGCTATTTGTAAGTGTAGTGGCATTTTTAGTGAGTGGTGCTCATAAAAATTCTTGATGTAATTTTTAGATTTTTAGTGTATTTGTAAGGGTATTTTTGCAAGTTTTACTTTTGAGGGTGTTTCGTGTAAGTTTTAAAACTTTCGGGGTTTTATGTAAAGTTTGCTACAGTAACACCTATAGGGCTAGTGAGGAGGCACGTGCTTGCTCCATCGTAGGTGGATGAAAAATTTAAATGAACTGTTGATGGTTTTGCAAAGTTGTAGGGTGTTGTTTGCGAATCAAAATTTTGCATGGTGCATTTTGTAATTTTAGGTTTTTAGTGTATTTGTCGGGGTATTCTTACAAGTCTTTACTTTTGAGGGTGTTTCATGTAAGTTTTAAAATTTTCGTGGTTTTATGTAAATCTCAATTTTTAAGGCTATTTGTAAGTCTAGTGGCATTTTGAGGAGGCACGCGATGCACATGATTTCTCCATTAGGTAGGTGGACGAAAAATTTCAACAAACTGCTTGTGTACGCTTAACTGCTTTAAGTATCTTTAGAAAATTTTTAATTTAGGATGGCTTTTGCGTTTGAAAGTTGTAGGGTGTTGTTTGCAAACCAAAATTTTGCATGGTGCGATTTGTAATTTTAGTTTTTAGTGTATTTGTCGGGGTATTTTTATAAGTTTTACTTGTTGAGGGTGTTTCTGTAAGTTTTAAAACTTTTAGGTTTTATGTAAATCCTAAAATTTTAAGGGGCTATTTGTAAGTGTAGTGGCATTTTTAGTGAGTGGTGCTCATAAAAATTAATGATGTAATTTTTAGATTTTTAGTGTATTTGTAAGGGTATTTTTGCAAGTTTTACTTTTGAGGGTGTTTCGTGTAAGTTTTAAAACTTTCGGGGTTTTATGTAAAGTTTGCTACAGTAACACCTATAGGGCTAGTGAGGAGGCACGTGCTTGCTCCATCGTAGGTGGATGAAAAATTTAAATGAACTGTTGATGGTTTTGCAAAGTTGTAGGGTGTTGTTTGCGAATCAAAATTTTGCATGGTGCATTTTTGTAATTTTTAGGTTTTTTAGGGTATTTGTCAGGGTATTCTTACAAGTCTTTACTTTTTGAGGGTGTTTCATGTAAGTTTTAAAATTTTCAGGGTTTTTTATGTAAATCTCAATTTTTAAGGCTATTTGTAAGTCTAGTGGCATTTTGAGGAGGCACGTGCGATGCACGTGCTTGCTCCATCAGGTAGGTGGATGAAAAATTTCAACGAACTGTTGAAGGTTTTTGCAAAGTTGTAGGGTGTTGTTTGCAAATTAAAATTTTGCAGGGTACGATTTGTAATTTTTAGGTTTTTTTGTGTATTTGTTAGGGTATTTTTGTAAGTTTTTACTTGTTGAGGGTGTTTCGTGTAAGTTTTAAAACATTCAGGATTTTTTATGTAAATTCCAAAATTTTTAAGGGGCTATTTGTAAGTCTAGTGGCATTTTTAGTGAGTGGTGCTACGCAAAAATTAATGATGTAATTTTTAGGTTTTTTAGTGTATTTGTTAAGATATTTTTGCAAGTTTTTACTTTTTGAGGGTGTTTCGTGCAAGTTTTAAAACTTTCATGGTTTTTTATGTAAATACTAATAATTTTAGAGTCATGTGCGGTGCACGTGCTTGCTCCATCAGGTAGGTGGACGAAAAATTTTAACGAACTGTTGATGGTTTTTGCAAAGATGTAGGATGTTGTTTGAAAATCAAAATTTTGCATGGTGCGATTTATAATTTTTATGTTTTTTTAGTGTATTTGTCAGGGTATTTTTGCAAGTTTTTACTTTTTGAGGGTGTTTCGTGTAAGTTTTAAAACTTTCAGGGTTTTCTATGTAAATCCCAAACTTTTTAAGGGGCTATTTGTAAGTCTTGTGGCATTTTTAGTGAGTGGTGCTCATAAAAATTCTTGATGTAATTTTTAGATTTTTAGTGTATTTGTAAGGGTATTTTTGCAAGTTTTACTTTTGAGGGTGTTTCGTGCAAGTTTTAAAACTTTCATGGTTTTTATGTAAATCTCAATTTTTAAGGCTATTTGTAAGTCTAGTGGCATTTTGAGGAGGCACGTGCTTGCTCCATCGTAGGTGGATGAAAAATCAAAGAACTGTTTGTGTAGGTTAAACTTTTTAAGGACCTTTAGAAAATTTTTAATTTAGGATGGCTTTTGCGGCGTTTGAAAGTTATAGGGTGTTGTTTGCAAATTAAAATTTTGCATTGTGCGATTTGTAATTTTAGGTTTTTGTGTATTTGTTAGGGTATTTTTGTAAGTTTTACTTGTTGAGGGTGTTTCATGTAAGTTTTAAAACATTCAGATTTTTATGTAAATTCCAAAATTTTTAGGGGCTATTTGTAAGTCTAGTGGCATTTTAGTGAGTGGTGCTCATAAAAATTAATGATGTAATTTTAGGTTTTTAGTGTATTTGTTAAGATATTTTTGCAAGTTTTTACTTTTTGAGGGTGTTTCGTGCAAGTTTTAAAACTTTCATGGTTTTTTATGTAAATACTAATAATTTTAGAGTCATGTGCGGTGCACGTGCTTGCTCCATCAGGTAGGTGGACGAAAAATTTTAACGAACTGTTGATGGTTTTGCAAAGATGTAGGATGTTGTTTGAAAATCAAAATTTTGCATGGTGCGATTTATAATTTTTATGTTTTTTTAGTGTATTTGTCAGGGTATTTTTGCAAGTTTTTACTTTTTGAGGGTGTTTCGTGTAAGTTTTAATACTTTCAGGGTTTTCTATGTAAATCCCAAACTTTTTAAGGGGCTATTTGTAAGTCTTGTGGCATTTTAGTGAGTGGCCTTCTGATCTCTGTGAGAAATTAGTAAGCAAAGGTAAGGGGCGCTTTGGTCCAGTGAAAATTACATAAAGTCTTGTAGCAAATCTTTCTGATATCACCCTAGTGAGGAGGCACGTGTTTGCTCCATCAAGTAGGTGGATGAAAAATCAAAGAACTGTTTGTGTAGGTTAAACTTTTTTAAGGACCTTTAGAAAAAATTTCAATTTAGGATGGTTTTTGCAGCGTTTGAAAGTTATAGGGTGTTGTTTGCAAATTAAAATTTTGCATTGTGCGATTTGTAATTTTTAGGTTTTTTAGTGTATTTGTCAGGGTATTTTTGCAAGTTTTTATCAGGGTATTTTTGCAAGTTTTTACTTTTTGAGGGTGTTTCGTGTATGTTTTAAAACTTTCGGGGTTTTATGTAAATCTTAAAATTTTTAAGGGGCTATTTGTAAGTCTAGTGGCATTGTTAGTGAATGGTGCTACAATTGATGAGCTAGACCGGAGTTTGATTATGGGCACTTAGATTTTTTGATTAAAATATGCCTAAGATAAGCACGTTGAAATGTATTTAGCATTCTTGATTAGGATAAGTGGGTATGAGAATCATAATTTATAGGTATGACAAATCACTGCTCAAGCAATTTATGGGCACGCTAAAAAGGAAATACATGTGGGGTCCGCAAGGTGCTGCGCATGCTGAGGAAGTGAGGAGAAGAAAAAGAATTAAGCGGCTCCTACACAGCTAATAATAAGGGCAGTATGTGAAATCATGGGGTCCACCATCTCAGACAAAAAAAATACCTCAAGGGCATCATGTGAAGTCGTGTGGCCCACCATCTCAGACGAAAAGTTTGCTTGTTTCGTTTGGTTTTTACTGACATAGCTTGCGTGATCTTACCTTTTATATTCCCTTCTACCTACAGTAAAGCTTCAAGGGCTTGCTGTCGTTGTTTCGCATTTAAACGAAAATGAAGCGAATAGTAACGCCTCCATGTTCACCATGTATATGTGGGGCATCGACGCAATGGTCGAGGCGGGCCAGGAGTCGGCCCTGATCTTGGTGAGGCAGGCGAGGCCGTTGTCGCCGTCGATATTCATGGCACAGGAGCCGCAGATGCCCTCGCCAGAGAGGCAGAGGGTGAGGCCGGGTCGACCTCGCTCTTGATGTTGATGAGGGCGCCCAGACCATCGTGGAGGGGTGGAAGCGACGGCTAAGTGGCGGCCAAGGATGGGAGGCGTGAGGAGGCGGTGGAGGAGAGCCATTAGGGTTTGATTGAGAGAGAATTGGGGATTTTGGGAGGAGGGGGCTGGGGAGTACATGAAAGGGAGAGCCCATGGGTATGGGGCCCACCGGTTATTGTGATTATTGTAAACCACCAGGGGCACAATTGGCATAGGAAAATCTCAGACGAAAAGTTTGCTTGTTTCGTTTGGTTTTTACTGACATAGCTTGCGTGATCTTACCTTTTATATTCCCTTCTACCTACAGTAAAGCTTCAAGGGCTTGCTGTCGTTGTTTCAGACGAAACGAAAATGAAGCGAATAGTAACGCCTCCATGTTCACCATGTATATGTGGGGCATCGACGCAATGGTCGAGGCGGGCCAGGAGTCGGCCCTGATCTTGGTGAGGCAGGCGAGGCCGTTGTCGCCGTCGATATTCATGGCACAGGAGCCGCAGATGCCCTCGCGGCAGGAGAGGCAGAGGGTGAGGCCGGGGTCGACCTCGTTCTTGATGTTGATGAGGGCGTCCAGGACCATCAGGGAGGGGGTGGAAGCGACGGCGGTTGCGGCGGCGGCCAAGGATGGGAGGCGTGAGGAGGCGCGGTGGAGGAGAGCGCCATTAGGGTTTGATTGAGAGAGAATTGGGGATTTTGGGAGGAGGGGGCTGGGGGAGTACATGAAAGGGAGAGCCCATGGGTATGGGGCCCACCGGTTATTGTGATTATTGTAAACCACCAGGGGCACAATTGGCATAGGAAAATCTCAGACGAAAAACTGAGTGAACAGTCATGAGTGAACAGTAACACCTCTTGGCTTTTTATATGTATGATATATATATATATATATATATATATATATATATATATATATATATATATATATATATATATATATATATATATATATATATATATATATATATATATATATATATATATATATGAGAAATTTCCATATAAACTTAAGTTGATAGGGAGTGTCCACCAACTTTTATATCCATTGATCTTGCTTGAGATCCGTGAAATCAAGATGCACACAAATCTCAAAGTGGGCTTCATATCTTTCACGGATCCCAAAGTAACATCAATGGATAGAAAAGTTGGTGGATGACTATTCCCTATCAACTTAAGTTTATAGGAGCCTTCTCTCTCTCTCTATATATATATATATATATATATATATATATATATAGAAGCAGAGGCTCTATGAACTTAAGTTCATAATGAATAGTGGTCACCTTGGCACTATCCTCTATCTGCTTGAGATTTGTGATGCACAAATCTCAAAGTGAAACTTTATATCTTTCACGGATCCCAAAGTAACATCAATGGATAGAAAAGTTGGTGGATGACTATTCCCTATCAACTTAAGTTATATCTCTCTCTCTATATATATATGTGCAAGGCTAGCAAGTTTTAAATCTAGCAAGTTTTAAATCTAGATGTCACCTGATCCCCAAAATTTTGAATGCGTTTGACCGAGGTTTTGCTTAATGATAGATAGGTAGAAGATTGTTTCAAGTGTTTAACCTATTCTTTAGAAGTTAAAGAAAAAATATTAAAATCAAACGGTGACCTGACAGATTCGAACCAGCGACCTTAAGGATTAACTGTGCTTATAATCTCACTGCAGTCCTCCGCTCTACCAACTGAGCTAAAGTTGGACAATGAAAAGGGATCAAACTATTTAAATAAGCTGTAAGTTGCCGACATTTATGCATAAAACATAAATAAATGTTCTCTTTTTTTTTCGGTTTTTTTTTGCGAAAATATTGTCCACGTTGTTACCAGAAAGCTATCCAAGAGGGTGTTTGGTGGGCTTATTTTCAGAAGTTTATTTATAAGCCATGTGTTAGTTTTTTTGTGTCTCTTGACTTTTATGATAAAAATGATATAAAAATTGTTTAGGTAGGATTAGCGGCGGATCCAAAATAAATTTTGTAAAGGGGCGGACGACAAGTATCTCTTTACCTAAAATAAAAATATAATATTATAAAATTATTGTATCCGATGGAAATGTACCCGATACACTCTATCAGCTTCATTCCATCATATTTTGAATGATTATTTAAAATTTTAGTGTTTGAGTCCATTTGATTTAGTGTTTTAGAAATTAATGAACTACTAATTTAAAATAGGATAAATGCAATGGACTATTAGTTTCTTTTGAGGTTATATAAGGTTGGGACGGAAATTGTTAAAATCTAGCAGGGAGAGGGCAGATTGTAATTTTACAAAGGTTTAAACGATAGCTTTCAGATCTCTGAGTGCAACTGCCCCCCTAGGCACTATATGCATCTGCCAGTGAGTATAATAGTTCTTTGCTTGGTTAAATCTAGCTCATTTAGATAGCTTATAAGCTGGTTTTTCATAAGTTGAGAAATCCAAAATTTTTTAAATAGAGCTTAGAAACTAGTTCATTAGGAATATTACTAAACAGTTAGATAAGAAAGAATTAGCTTAAAGCTACTTTGATCTGTGATTATTTGCCTTCTTATGGATCCCACTCGTTCCTCTGTGACTATCGTTCATATTTTGAATGTTATGCATCTGTAATTTTGTGGACAGCTAGAACTCACTGCTGTGGCATAACATTGCAAGTACGATGGACCTATGATGAACACGGTCCATTCAAAATCCAACGAGCCAAAAATGAATTCATCACTTTAAATGACTCACTTAATTTACAATTTACATAAATTATGGTAGGAAGATAAAAGTGCTAATAAATCACTACCTAAATGCAAGGTTCGACGCTAGAAAATATATATAATCCACATTGCATTCGAAGGAAATGTACCCGATACACTCTATCGCCTTCATTCCATCATATTTTGAATGATTATTTAAAATTTTAGTGTTTGAGTCCATTTGATTTAGTGTTTTAGAAATTAATGAACTACTAATTTAAAATAGGATAAATGCAATGGACTATTAGTTTCTTTTGAGGTTATATAAGGTTGGGACGGAAATTGTTAAAATCTAGCAGGAAGAGGGCAGATTGTAATTTTACAAAGGTTTAAACGACAGCTTTCAGATCTCTGAGTGCAACTGCCCCCCTAGGCACTATATGCATCTGCCAGTGAGTATAATAGTTCTTTGCTTGGTTAAACCTAGCTCATTTAGATAGCTTATAAGCTGGTTTTTCATAAGTTGAGAAATCCTAAATTTTTTAAATAGAGCTTAGAAACTAGTTCATTAGGAATATTACTAAACAGTTAGATAAGAAAGAATTAGCTTAAAGCTACTTTGATCTGTGATTATTTGCCTTCTTATGGATCCCACTCGTTCCTCTGTGACTATCGTTCATATTTTGAATGTTATGCATCTGTAATTTTGTGGACAGCTAGAACTCACTGCTGTGGCATAACATTGCAAGTACGATGGACCTATGATGAACACGGTCCATTCAAAATCCAACGAGCCAAAAATGAATTCATCACTTTAAATGACTCACTTAATTTACAATTTACATAAATTATGGTAGGAAGATAAAAGTGCTAATAAATCACTACCTAAATGCAAGGTTCGACGCTAGAAAATATATATAATCCACATTGCATTCGAAGAGAAAAAATGAATATACTTTACTTTGAATGCATTAAATAATCCCCATGATTCGACTTTATATGCTTTTTGTAATTTGTATCATAGTTAAAAAGGTCTTCAGCTCCAATGACCGAGGTATAGATTCAAATAACACTCCTATACTAGCATTTTCTGACGCTGAAGAAGTATAGAATCAATGATCCTTATTTTCATAGTATTTTCTTACATCTTAGTATCTGTGTGTGTTCTTAAATCAATCAGGTCACACATAACATTAATTGAATATTTGAACCGATGGACAATCGCGAAGGGATCCTAATCTCAATATCATTGGAGGTATGCAAAAGCTTTTATATATATATATATATATATATATAACGGGTCAATTGCCAATAGACCCCATGTGGTGTATTGTTCTTGAATTTACTACGTTTTTATATATGAGCCTTTGTATTTGTATTTTTAATTTTATTTTGAGTTTGTGTAGATAAATTTGTTAGATCTGTAGGATCTTAAACATGATTAATCCAAAGAGATAAACATCATAAGTCTTGGGCAATCCCGAATCCATGATTTGGATCTTGAGTGGATTGATGGATCTTCTAATCTTAGGGGTTCTTCTCTTCCTTAGATCTCTTTTTAGATGGGGGTAAAAGAGATGAGAATTCTTGTGTTCTTAACCCTAGATTAGGGACCATAACCCCATATATATAGGTGTTGCACTTTTACAATTTGGCCCCTCATCAAATTGTAATTACAACCTCAGTATCTGCACATTTAGCCCATGACAATATATAAATACCGATAACCCAACTTAATTGATCACTTTAGTGGGTTTCCTTAAGTGATAGATTTACACATTAATTTAACATATGTGCCCACAAATAGATTTAATTAGATTCAAATCTAACAATCTCCCACTTGGGCACCATATGTATCCTTAAAATGTGTATTACCTTATGAGCTCAAAATCTCTATCACATACAAGGGTATTCCAAACAATCTCGTCCATTGACCATATCAATATAGGATCAAAGCGGTTTCGTCACATTTATCGTGACTAAACCCATCAATGGTCACATATACTAGATGTACCAAATGACATAGATCAATCATGGATGTATGCGATGAAAAATTACATGCTATGTGATGCATGCATGCCTATTTTCAACCGGTCCTACCGAAAACTTTAGTGAGGTCAACTTTAATCATAATGTAACAGAGTGGTTAACTGAATACTTTATTCTGATCAGAAAAATAACCAAAGCCTGAATAGGTCCAAAATACTCATAAAGCAATAAAATCACAAACTCCCACTAAAACATGATATCCTCAAATATTACCACCCCCATATGAGCGATCGCTCTTGAAAATTTTGGGTGGTAATCCTTTAGTAAGAGGATCTGCTATCATGGAGTTTGTCCCAATATGCTCTATGGATATCTGTCCACTCTGTACTCTTTCTTTCACAACTAGGAACTTAATGTCAATATGTTTTGACTTAGTTGAGCTTCTGTTGTTGTTGGAATACATGACTGTGGATTTATTGTCACAAAATAACTTTAGTGGTCTTTCAATATTTTCCAGAATACGCAGACCAGTGACAAAATTTCGCAGCCATATTCCATGATTGGATGCCTCATGACAAGCTATAAATTCTGCTGCCATAGTGGAGGAAGCTACAAGTGTCTGTTTGACACTTTTCCATGATATAGCTCCTCCTGCTAACATATAAATGTAGCCTGAAGTAGACTTTCTGTTGTCTTGGCATCCAGCAAAATCAGAATCAGAGTACCCAATGACCTCCAACTGATCTGATTTCCTGTATGTGAGCATATAATCTTTTGTTTTCTGAAGATACCGCATAACCCTTTTGACTGCGATCCAATGATCCATCCCAGGGTTGCTTAAGTATCTGCCTAACATCCCAACAATGTACGCAATATCCGGACGCGTACATACCTGAGCATACATTAGACTCCCTGCAGCTGAAGCATAGGGAATCTTCTGCATTTTCTGAATTTCAAGGTTACCTTTAGGGCATTGATTGAGAGTAAACTTGTCTCCTTTAGAAACAAGGGTATCACCTGGTCTGCAATTTTACATGCCAAACCTTATGAGTACTTTATTGATATAGCTCTTTTGTGATAATCCAAGTATACCTCGAGAACGATCTCGATGTATCCGATTCCTAATATAAAGAGGCGTCCCAAGATCTTTCATCTCAAAATTCTTTGATAGAAATCTCTTGGTTTCGTGCAACAAGCCTATAGCATTAGTGGCAAGCAAAATGTCATCCACATACAGAACCAGAAAAATATACTTACTCCCACTGAATTTTTGATATACACAATCATCAACAATATTCATCTCAAAACCAAACGAGATAATTATTTATTGAAACTTGTGGTACCATTGACGAGGAGCTTGCTTGAGTCCATAAATGGATTTCCTTAGTTTACAAACCATATTCTTATGAAGCCAAATGAGCACTTTCGCCTTATCTTGCTTCAATCTGTCTTCTTTCAACACAAGATGAAATGAGCTCATTGAGTCCATTTCTCCTTTGACAGCTTATAATCGACCTTAAATTGATTGAATTGTGCGGAAGAGGCAATGAGAACAGATGCACCAATAACTCATCACATAGATCGAGTTTGGTGCCTTAAGTTTTGAAGCAATATGAGACATTTCCATAATGTACTCCACGATATTTCCTTTGCCTTTATACTTCATTGAAATCAAGCGAGCTAATAGGCGTGTTGTTTACTTTGTTCTTGGAGCAGAGTTGTTCAATATTGCCTTCTTGAGGTTCGGATTCATTTCTTGAACAATAACGGTATAGGTACTTGAATATTGTCGAAATGGTATGGATTGGATTTAAAGCCAATTCCTCCTCAAAGGCAATGTCTCTAACCTTATTTCTCCCCAAACTCAACATCCTCAAAGAATATTGTTGTTCCCGTCTCAAAATATTCCCGAGTGTGGGATCATAAAACTTATAGCCCTGGATCGTTCGAATACCCAATAAAGTAGCCGCTAACTGCTTTGGAGTCCAATTTCTTTTCATTTCGCCTATAAGGCCTTGCCTCATTGGACATCCCCAAATATGTAAGTGCTTTGGTGGGCTTCGACCAGTCCAAAGCTCATAAGGTGTTTTAGCAGCTAACTGCTTGTACTTTCTATTAAGAATGTAAGGCTGCGATCTTTAGTGCTTCTCCCAGAGTGACTCGGTAAAGAAGAATGAGCAATCATACTTCTTACCATATCCTTAAGAGTCTGTTTAGTCTTTCGGCTACACCATTCATGCTAGGTGATCCCGGCATGATGTAAATGGACGATGCAATTCTCTATGTATCTAGCAAATGGTCACGGGCGTTGTTCACGAACCATCATATCTGCCGTAGTACTCACCACCACGATCAGATCTAACGGTTTTAATCTTTTATTGAGTTGGTTCTCAACTTCACCTTAAAAGTTTTGAATACGCCCGAGACTCGATTTTTCTTTAATGAGATATAGGTACCCATAGCGTGAGTAATCTTCTATGAATGATATAAAATATTGTTGACCATTCCAGATGCCGTAGGGAATGGCCCACAAATATCGTATGTATCAATTCTAAGGCGTCGAAGATCTGTTGGCACCTAATCTCTTAACTTTAGTCTGTTTTCCTTGATACGCCAATGCATACATCAAAGTCTCAGAAATCAAGAGAATCTAAAATGCCATCGACACAAGACGCTCAACTCTACCTTTGAGATATGACCCAAGCTTATGCCATAATGACGTGAATTTTCCTTATTTAATTTACGCTTAGTACCACGTGATTCCACATGCAAGGTTTCATTATAGGAAGTAATTGTATCAAACAAATATAGGTTGTCAAAATTACTCAAGTAACCGGTTCCCACGATATTTGAATTAAAAGATAAAGCTGAATTCATTGTTTCCAAATGAACAAGTATAACCCGATTTGTCCAATCTGGCTGAAATTAAGTTCCGTCTAAAAGACGGTACTACAAAAGTATCTTTTAAGTCTAAATATGAACCAGTTCCTAAAAGCAACCTAAAGTGCCCAATTGCTTCCACATCTATCGATTGGCCATCGCCCACAAAGATGTATCTTTCACCATCAGTTGGCTTTCGGTAGCTCAGGCAACCCTGCATAGAAACACTTATGTGAGTAGTAGCACCAGAGTCTACCCACCAAGTGTTTCTAGGTACTGAGACTAAATTAACCTCAGAACAGACCAAAGTAAGGAACTTATCATTTTTTACACGCCAGGCGTGATATTTGGTACAATCCTTCTTTACGTGTCCATCCTTATGACAAAAGAAACAACCCTGATTATCCTTATGTTGTTTTTGAACTGGACCATAGCGGCTTCCTTATCATTCTTTCTTTTCTTGCCCTTATCCTTATGGGCGAAGCCAAATGAGCACTTTCGCCTTATCTTGCTTCAATCTGTCTTCTTCTTGCACACAAGATGAAATGAGCTCATTGAGTCCATTTCTCCTTTTGACGCTTATAATCGACCTTAAATTGATTGAATTGTGCGAGGAAGAGGCAATGAGAACAGATGCACCAATAACTCATCACATAGATCGAGTTTGATTGCCTTAAGTTTTGAAGCAATATGAGACATTTCCATAATGTACTCCACGATATTTCCTTTGCCTTTATACTTCATTGAAATCAAGCGAGCTAATAGCGTGCTTGTTTCTACCTTATCGCTTTTAGCAAAACGCTTCAATTTCAGCAAGGAAATCTTTGGCTTTAGTAATCCCTTCGATTACATTGCCCCTAAAGGCTTCGAATGCAGCTTGATGATCATGAGACTCATGCGATTTGAGCGCTCCCACCTCTCATGCTCCTTCTTTACATCGAGTGCTATCCGCGATGAGGGTTGAGGTTGTTCAGTCCTTAATGCAAGGTCTAGATCCATGCGACCAGAACAATTAGAATGTTCTCTTTCCAAATCTTGAAATTAGACCCATTTAGCATGAGAATTGAGTTGATGTTAGCGAAATGGTTACAGATGCATTAGCTGAAATAAACAAAAGATTTCACATTCATAACTGTAGTTAGTAATCAATAATATTCAAATAATGACATATCCCCATCCAAGATATCTTGTACAACATTAATATCAAGTCTTTGGGCGGTAATATTAGCGCAAGTGATATCTTGTTGCAATGATCAAACATCGACAATAACATGTCAAATAATGAAACTATCTTTGGATTGATTCATTATCCACATGTAAACCTTATAATTGTCAGCATTTATCTTCGCAGATGTGTATGTAGTCTACATAATTATTAATCTTCCTTTGGGCCGATTAAATAATTACTCGAAAATATCCACACAAACATCTAATATCCTCATGAACAATCTACACAAGAGAGGTTACTTTGGCAACATCTTGTTTCAATTAATCATTTAGAATAAAAGCGACCTTAATGCCTTAGTGTTGTGTTATTTGAATTAAATAATTGATTCACTACCAAATTAAACAATTAAAATAGATTTCTCCATTTTAATCAACCATAGATGGACCCATAAGAAATAAAGGCCCAAAAGACTTAATGGATTATTTGAGTGATTCAATTAATCCCATATTTGAAATTCATCTGAATTGAACCCAAGGTTCACGTTGAGAACGAACACAGGGTTCGTTTTAGTTCAAACGTGAGGTTCGACTTGAGGTTCGAACGCGAGGTTCGACTGGAAGTGAGAACCCGAGGTTCGACTTGAGGTTCGAACGCGAGGTTCGACTGGAAGTGAGAACCCGAGGTTCGACTTGAGTTTCGAACACGAGGTTCGACTTGAAGTGAGAACCCGAGGTTCCACTTGAGGTTCGAACGTGAGGTTCGACTGGAAGTGAGAACCCGAGGTTCGACTTGAGTTTCGAACACGAGGTTCGACTTGAAGTGAGAACCCGAGGTTCCACTTGAGTTTCGAACACGAGGTTCGACTTGAGTTCGAGCAGCGAGGTTCGACTTAAGTTTTGACTTGAGTTCGAACGGCGAGGTTCAACTTGAGTTTCGACTTGAGTTCGAACGGCGAGGTTCGACTTGAGTTCGAACGGCGAGGTTCGACTTGAGTTCGAACGGCGAGGTTCGACTTGAAGTGAGAACCCGAGGTTCGACTTGAGTTTCAACACGAGGTTCGCCAAAAGACGAGGTTCGCCAAGTGAACACAAGGTTCGACCGAAAGAACGAACACGAGGTTCGCCAAAGTCGCGAGGTTCGCCAAAAGCGAGGTTCGCCAAAGTCGCGAGGTTCGCCAAAAGGCGAGGTTCGCCAAAATGAACCGAGGTTCGCCAAAAGCGAGGTTCGCCAAATGACGAGGTTCGCCAAAATGAACCGAGGTTCGCCAAAAGACGAGGTTCGCCAAAGTGCGAGGTTCGCCAAAAGGCGAGGTTCGCTAAAGTTGCGAAGTTCGCCAGAAGGCGAGGTTCGCCAAAATGAACCGAGGTTCGCCAAAGTGCGAGGTTCGCCAAATGACGAGGTTCGCCAAAATGAACCGAGGTTCGCCAAAAGACGAGGTTCGCCAAAAGGCGAGGTTCGCCAAAATGAACCGAGGTTCGCCAAAGTTCGAACACGAGGTTCGACCGAAAGAACGAACACGAGGTTCGCCAAAATGAACCGAGGTTCGCCAAAGTTCGAACACGAGGTTCGCCAAAGTTCGAACACGAGGTTCGACCGAAAGAACAAACGCGAGGTTCGTTGGATTCTTTCACCCTTTAGGGTTTCGAACCGAGGTTCGCCAAAATGAACCGAGGTTCGCCAAAGTTCGAACACGAGGTTCGACTTGAGTTTCAACACGAGGTTCGCCAAAGTCGCGAGGTTCGCCAAAAGCGAGGTTCGCCAAAGTTCGAACACGAGGTTCGCCAAATGGCGAGGTTCGCCAAAGTGCGAGGTTCGCCAAAGTGCGAGGTTCGCCAAAAGGCGAGGTTCGCCAAAAGCGAGGTTCGCCAAAAGGCGAGGTTCGCCAAATGACGAGGTTCGCCAAAATGAACCGAGGTTCGCCAAAGTTCGAACACGAGGTTCGCCAAAAGACGAGGTTCGCCAAAATGAACCGAGGTTCGCCAAATGACGAGGTTCGCCAAAGTTCGAACACGAGGTTCGACCGAAAGAACGAACACGAGGTTCGACTTGAGTTTCAACACGAGGTTCGCCAAAATGAACCGAGGTTCGCCAAAGTTCGAACACGAGGTTCGACCGAAGTGAGAACCCGAGGTTCGACTTGAGTTTCAACACGAGGTTCGCCAAAATGAACCGAGGTTCGCCAAAGTTCGAACACGAGGTTCGACTTGAAGTGAGAACCCGAGGTTCGACTTGAGTTTCAACACGAGGTTCGCCAAATGACGAGGTTCGCCAAAAGCGAGGTTCGCCAAAATGAACCGAGGTTCGCCAAAGTCGCGAGGTTCGCCAAAATGAACCGAGGTTCGCCAAAGTTCGAACACGAGGTTCGACTTGAAGTGAGAACCCGAGGTTCGACTTGAAGTGAGAACCCGAGGTTCGACTTGAGTTTCAACACGAGGTTCGACTTGAGTTTCGACTTGAGTTTCAACACGAGGTTCGCCAAAAGCGAGGTTCGCCAAAGTCGCGAGGTTCGCCAAAATGAACCGAGGTTCGCCAAAAGGAACCGAGGTTCGCCAAAATGAACCGAGGTTCGCCAAAATGAACCGAGGTTCGCCAAAATGAACCGAGGTTCGCCAAAATGAACCGAGGTTCGCCAAAATGAACCGAGGTTCGCCAAAATGAACCGAGGTTCGCCAAAATGAACCGAGGTTCGCCAAAATGAACCGAGGTTCGCCAAAATGAACCGAGGTTCGCCAAAATGAACCGAGGTTCGCCAAAATGAACCGAGGTTCGCCAAAATGAACCGAGGTTCGCCAAAATGAACCGAGGTTCGCCAAAATGAACCGAGGTTCGCCAAAATGAACCGAGGTTCGCCAAAATGAACCGAGGTTCGCCAAAATGAACCGAGGTTCGCCAAAATGAACCGAGGTTCGCCAAAATGAACCGAGGTTCGCCAAAATGAACCGAGGTTCGCCAAAATGAACCGAGGTTCGCCAAAATGAACCGAGGTTCGCCAAAATGAACCGAGGTTCGCCAAAATGAACCGAGGTTCGCCAAAATGAACCGAGGTTCGCCAAAATGAACCGAGGTTCGCCAAAATGAACCGAGGTTCGCCAAAATGAACCGAGGTTCGCCAAAATGAACCGAGGTTCGCCAAAATGAACCGAGGTTCGCCAAAATGAACCGAGGTTCGCCAAAATGAACCGAGGTTCGCCAAAATGAACCGAGGTTCGCCAAAATGAACCGAGGTTCGCCAAAATGAACCGAGGTTCGCCAAAATGAACCGAGGTTCGCCAAAATGAACCGAGGTTCGCCAAAATGAACCGAGGTTCGCCAAAATGAACCGAGGTTCGCCAAAATGAACCGAGGTTCGCCAAAATGAACCGAGGTTCGCCAAAATGAACCGAGGTTCGCCAAAATGAACCGAGGTTCGCCAAAATGAACCGAGGTTCGCCAAAATGAACCGAGGTTCGCCAAAATGAACCGAGGTTCGCCAAAATGAACCGAGGTTCGCCAAAATGAACCGAGGTTCGCCAAAATGAACCGAGGTTCGCCAAAATGAACCGAGGTTCGCCAAAATGAACCGAGGTTCGCCAAAATGAACCGAGGTTCGCCAAAATGAACCGAGGTTCGCCAAAATGAACCGAGGTTCGCCAAAATGAACCGAGGTTCGCCAAAATGAACCGAGGTTCGCCAAAATGAACCGAGGTTCGCCAAAATGAACCGAGGTTCGCCAAAATGAACCGAGGTTCGCCAAAATGAACCGAGGTTCGCCAAAATGAACCGAGGTTCGCCAAAATGAACCGAGGTTCGCCAAAATGAACCGAGGTTCGCCAAAATGAACCGAGGTTCGCCAAAATGAACCGAGGTTCGCCAAAATGAACCGAGGTTCGCCAAAATGAACCGAGGTTCGCCAAAATGAACCGAGGTTCGCCAAAATGAACCGAGGTTCGCCAAAATGAACCGAGGTTCGCCAAAATGAACCGAGGTTCGCCAAAATGAACCGAGGTTCGCCAAAATGAACCGAGGTTCGCCAAAATGAACCGAGGTTCGCCAAAATGAACCGAGGTTCGCCAAAATGAACCGAGGTTCGCCAAAATGAACCGAGGTTCGCCAAAATGAACCGAGGTTCGCCAAAATGAACCGAGGTTCGCCAAAATGAACCGAGGTTCGCCAAAATGAACCGAGGTTCGCCAAAATGAACCGAGGTTCGCCAAAATGAACCGAGGTTCGCCAAAATGAACCGAGGTTCGCCAAAATGAACCGAGGTTCGCCAAAATGAACCGAGGTTCGCCAAAATGAACCGAGGTTCGCCAAAATGAACCGAGGTTCGCCAAAATGAACCGAGGTTCGCCAAAATGAACCGAGGTTCGCCAAAATGAACCGAGGTTCGCCAAAATGAACCGAGGTTCGCCAAAATGAACCGAGGTTCGCCAAAATGAACCGAGGTTCGCCAAAATGAACCGAGGTTCGCCAAAATGAACCGAGGTTCGCCAAAATGAACCGAGGTTCGCCAAAATGAACCGAGGTTCGCCAAAATGAACCGAGGTTCGCCAAAATGAACCGAGGTTCGCCAAAATGAACCGAGGTTCGCCAAAATGAACCGAGGTTCGCCAAAATGAACCGAGGTTCGCCAAAATGAACCGAGGTTCGCCAAAATGAACCGAGGTTCGCCAAAATGAACCGAGGTTCGCCAAAATGAACCGAGGTTCGCCAAAATGAACCGAGGTTCGCCAAAATGAACCGAGGTTCGCCAAAATGAACCGAGGTTCGCCAAAATGAACCGAGGTTCGCCAAAATGAACCGAGGTTCGCCAAAATGAACCGAGGTTCGCCAAAATGAACCGAGGTTCGCCAAAATGAACCGAGGTTCGCCAAAATGAACCGAGGTTCGCCAAAATGAACCGAGGTTCGCCAAAATGAGGGTACGTATAGTAGAGACAAAGATACTGGAAGAAGATTTCTAAATATGGTTTGATAAAAAATGGAAAGCCAACCAAGCTAACCATCAAAACTCACTCATTCATTTATAGTTCCCTAATTCTTGTGGCTGATAATTACAAAAAAATATCATTATCATCATAAATGATTAATTTAGGTGCCAGCTAGTGATATACCAAAGATGTGATGATGAGATTGGAGTGTATTTATTGTCATTAAATTCGCAGGTACCCCGTCGGTGCAGTTGAGCAGAAATTATGGCCCAAGTGCGAAAATTAGGTTCATTTAGGTCTTCAACTTGTTTTGCTAGCTTTAGCTGTCTCTGATAAGGATATAGGTGACTAGGAAAAAGAAGAAAAAAGGATATGTGTTGGGTGGAAATTGCCATTAAAAAGATGATCAAATTTTTTATTTATCTCGGAATAAACGTTAAACTAGAAAATCAATTGCATACCAAAACTATGCATATAACAAGAGGTATTTTCACTTTACTACGCTAAAATTTTACAGATTTGAACTTTGGTATTTGAGATTTAAATAGGCCAAAATAATAACTGAAAGTTTAACTATTTAACATTTTAGTAAATAATTATGTGAATATAAAATTTTATGTTACAGTTACATCATGTGCTTTGTGATATTGTGCTAGGGAAGAGACCTATCTGATTAGAACCGATTAAACCAATCAAACTGGTCGGATTTCAACGACGGAATCTGCAACTTTCGTTTAGTATTTTTTCCAATTGATTTAATTAGGAAAAATCAATCTGAGCTGACGTTCTCTCAATGCTCTAAAAACCAACTTTCCCCCCTTTTTTTTCGTTGATCCGCAAGTTTTATTCTCTCTTTCTCTAAAATTATTTATTATATGCAATTTCAATTTAATCTGTATCGGCCACATCTTTGAAGATGGGCCGTCTTTGTTCTCAAGCCCGTCCAAAGCCACAACCTATTGGGGCTTCCAAAATGGGCTGATTCACGTTGCCAAACCATGTAAACTCTCAATAACTTTTTCCATCCCTTCTCTTCTCTATTCGTTGCCTCCCGCTCTCATGGCACAGTCTCCGAAATCCGAATCCGATCCATCATCCACCCCCAACTCCGGTCTCGTTCTCACCAGCACCGACTCAATCCGATCCTTTCTCCTCTCCGTTTTATCGGATTCGGGTCCAGACCTCTCTCCGGAGCTCCGAGGTCTCGCTTCCGATCTCTCCTCTCGAATCTCCATCCCATACAAATCCCTTCGCGCCATTTGGTCCGCTCTCCCGATCGAATCTCGTCCTTCTCTCTCCCGCCTCTTCGCCGGATCCGAATTCGTTTTCGCAAGCCCTAAGCCGAGGGAAAAGGTAACGGTTCGGATTCCTTAGGTTTTTATTGGGTTATTGGATCTTGATTAGGGTTTTGGATTTGGAATTGGATTTGCAGAGTGAGGAGCTGAAGGCGAGGCTGAGGAAGTTAGAGGAGCTGGCGGAGAGGAAAGCGTATGCGGAGCTGGTGAAGGATATTACTCCGAAGAAGGGAACGGATGAGCCTTTCTCTTCTTATAAAGATCAAATTGGCTTCGGTATGGATCATCAATTTCGTTGCTTTTAATTGTTCTATTTGTTTTTTGTCGCGATCATTGAAACCCTTGTCTAAAACTATAATCTAAATGATATGCTCACAGGTAATACCAACTTAATCAAACGTGGAAAACAATGTAGTGTGATCTATTACTGGTGGAAATTAATTAAAAAAATGGAATTTAAAAGGATCCTATTTGAATAAAAAAAGAGTAATTGAAATAATCCTGTTGTATTTGAAGAATATGCCCTTTATAGAGTTAAGATGCCAAAATTAAAGAAAAAAAAAATTGAAGCAATTCTCCTTCCCTTAGACTCGTCTGGTGTTTGTTTATCCTGACAGTTTGACGCTAGTTAAAATCTCATCCACTACATCAAAACTCTGAAGTTGTGGTGGGAGTTGAGATTTATAGTTTGATACTTTAACATGCCTCGCAGGTTGGGCATTGTTTTTATTGACTGAAACAGGAAATACTTTTCATAATGGTATGCTTTTTTTAAGTCCGCTTGAAATTCATGTCAGTTTAGATTGGAACCTGGATTCTAGCGGTGGAGCCATTAAGGGGCCATCAGGAACTTGGACACCATATAAGTGTATATAGGGATACTTGAGATCTAAGGAAATTATAAGGGGTAAAATGTAAAAACCATATCTATCTCCGAATTGTCTAAAAAATTCAGCTGCCTCAATTTCTTTCCTCATCTCGTATAGTGTTCAAAGCCAGCGATCCCGATTACGGGAAGATGGTTTTGTGATTGGCAGGTAGACCAAAGTGGTTAAGCGTGGAGTTTAAATGCCTACAGACTTTCATTACTATAAAGTTGATTGTTCAATGTGTCTATAGATTTTTATCTCAAGAGTTGGTTGAACAACTATTTTGATAATCGTATTATGTAGTTGCTCTCTGTGTGTCTTTGAACTAAATAATTCATTATCTTTGTTCGATAAGGAAAAATTGATTCGATGGACTGAGTTTTATCCTAAACTTGTTCTTAAATATATTGTATGGAGCTAACGATCAACTAGAGAACTACATCTCACATGTAGCTACTCGTCATGATTTGTTGAAATTCAAAAGATCACTAATCTTGCCCGTTGCAACGACAAGTGTTAAAAGAACATTTTCAACAATCAAAATTATTAGGTGACCTTCAAAACCGAATAGGAGACGAGTATATGAATGATTGTTTGGTACCTATATATTGAAATGTTTTGTATCTGATGAGAAAGATGTCATGAAAAGATTTCAAGAAATGAAGGCAAGAAGAAATGTTATTATAAACTTAAACACTACATTCTAATTTGAAATTTGATTATCAAATCTTGTTATACAGTGATGGTTAGATACTAATCAATCGTAGAAAAAAAATATATATGTTATTGTATTTAATTGTTAACTTTTTGGACTCTCTTTTCTGAAATTCCTGGCATCGTCACTATGGATCTCTCTGATACCGTGTCTACATTCCTTTTACTTCACCATGTGGTGAGGGTTGAGGTTTATGGTTTTGTACTCTAACAAGCACATTGTTTGTAACCGATGCATCTTCTTCCCTTTGGATATGTGACATTCTATGTAACCCCGCAATACCTTGTTGGGTGAGTGAACTCCATAACCATCACTTTCCAATCTAGAAGTTCGATATACACCTAACTCTGTGGATAGGTTAGCTCTAATATCACGTTGAAGCTGAACAATTTAGAGGAAGTGCGAGGGGTTTGTGTTACAAAATCAATTGTGCCTAGGTTTTACAATTCCTCAAACCTTTTAAGAAACTTGCAACTGGGTAACTAGTGTATTGAACGAAGAAGGGGATAGAGAAGACACTTTATATTTTGTGCTAGAGTTGGGCTGGGGTCTAGTCTTGGATATGATCATCATAAATTGTTGTGTCGGACATGTAGACACATGCTCTTTAGACACCAGTGTAGCATGACTCTTAGAGTGCTTATGAAAAGGAAAGGGAGAGAAATATGGTTTTGTTGTATTGAAAGGAACAAGAATGCATATTTGGAAATGAACAAGTGAAGAATTAGAAAATAAGAGGTGTTAATGGATATTGTGTTTCTATGTTCAATGATCATACAAACAATAAAGGAACATCCGGTGCTCTTTATTAATTATTTCATTTTCGTCATAGGTAAAAATGTAGTGCTAAACAGATCCTATTGCTTCTCTTAGTATGTGACTAACTGTGATGTTAACAATTTATGGCACTTGAATGCTGAGTTCATACCTATGTTAAGACCGGTATCATACTTCAACTGAGACTGGATTAAGATGTCAGATGATAATTTATACTGAAGATATCCTTGTAATCTTACTACTTGAAATGTACAAGATTTGGACTCTAAATAAATGGTGCCAGAACTTATTGTTAAGTGGAGACCAGCTTGCGGGATATAGCAGGCGGGCACTCACAGGAAAGCCCTCTAGAGTAATCTCCCAAGCAGTGGTGACAGGCTTCGATGAACTTTACTTAAGTATATGGATAAGATATTGAAGTATGTTGGTATTCTTTTTTGGTATAATAGATGTCAACGGATCCTTTCACTGAACTAAAAACTCCAAAGTTTGTGGTGAGGGTTGGGAATTATAATCTTATATTTTAACATGCCTTTGCAGATTGAGTGCCCTTTTTATGGGCTGAAATCTGGACTCACGCGGTATCTTTTGTTTAATCCACTTTAAGTTTGTGAGCGGTGGGAAGTAAACCTGGAATGCGCTGATACCATGTCGAAGGAGTAAAGACCTTTCCACTGTACTAAAATTCTTTCTAACGGTTGAGGGTTATAATTTTATATTCTAACAGTAGATATCACCTACAAGAGGAAATTCTTGTGAGCATTGCTAGAGATGCTGACACTAGTTGGGCTTTTCCATGATCAACTAGTTGGTCTCTCCACGAGATTCGGTTAAGCATATCTAGAGTTGTTAGCTTCATAGCTCCATGAATATTAGATACCATCATATTTTCCCATTATTTGTATAGTTTAAGTAGCCAGAATAGAAATTTATAAGATCACTTGTTGTCAAATATCCACTGTATGTCATCAGTGGTTTTCATATTGATACTGCACCTTGATTGGTCCCTTCTATTCATGCCTGTGTGATAAAAATTTGATTGGAATCTACGCATGGCACCTTTATTCCTTAGAAAATTTGAACGTACGATGAGGCAACTTGTTAAGATTTACACTGGAAAAAAAAAACATTCAGTAAGGAACAATAAACAAACTTCTTTTTGCAGGTATACATGTTGTGCTGATAATGTTTACTGGCTATTTGGTTGGATATGCTGCTTTCAGAGCCCTGTTCAATCACAGTACTGTTATGGTAATTCTTGAATACATTTGCATTCCCTTCCTAACTGCCTGCAAGAACTTTGTGATCTTAAAAAAATATATTTAGTGAGAAGGCAACAATTTCTGGGCCTTGTTAATATCGTTCCTTGTGAACTCATGTTGCCAGAATGCTGCTGGAGGAATCATAGGATTGGTGTTCGGCATGCTTGTGGAAACACTGCTCTTTATTATTAAAACCTCCAACCAAGACACAGGGTCTTCTTCTTCAGCAGCAAAGCTCAAGAAACATCAGTAACTATCTGGTAATTTCTCCTATTAATTTTGTAAATACTGGGACCCTAATGTCCTCTTCCTTTTAACATAAAACCAGATCCTATTGTCTTGTACGTGTATTGAGTTAGTATCTCAAAAATTTTCCATACATTTTTTTGGGGGTCAATTTCGATACTGAGCCAGTTATGCACACTGCACCAAGATTTTAAGCTGGAAAACTGTTTGATAGCATCACAACCTTTTAACTGATTAGAAAAACTATCCAATAAGTGCCATTTCGAGTAGCGTCCAATTTCTTAAACATGCTGTCTCTGTTAAATCCTCTGTTATTATTGTCAGACTTTATGCACTTCGAGTAATGTTTTAAGTTGATATGGACAATTTGGTCTCTAAAGAGGCAAATAGCTAGCCCCCTAGTTGTGTAACTCTTCTCTGTTGTTCTCTACTAAGTTTCTGTAGATATCTATGGAAGTCATGCACTTTGGTAACTGTATTCAGAACTTGTCCATATCTTAGTTATTTCTTCAATGAGTTTTGATCATTAGGTTCTGATACTCTTCATAAAAAATTTAGTATCGAGTGTGCAGATTCACAGAGAATGGTACACTGTACCTCCTTATAGAATCATAGATTTGTATCAAATGCTGGCTACAAAATCGTTGTCGCCTTTAGCCCAATACTTTCTAGACATTTTTTTTTTCATTTGGTATGTCGTAAATTATTTGGCAACTCCATTGCGTTTTCTATATTTATATTGTTCTAATGGCTTTTCAAGTTTAGCTGTTGCGAGTCTGGATCTCCTATTTAGTCTTTTGCTGTTGGTGGATTCATGATGAGTCGTTTTATTCGTGAAAGATTTTGCAGCTCTAGTTCGTTTTGTTCGATTTTAAGATGTTCGGTTCTGTATAAATGAGTGCTATATGATAACAGATGAATGTTTGAGTTATTGGTGTTCATAAGTTTATATGAGCAAAGATCATCAATGGACTTGCTTCAGCTTTAGTTATTCAGTCAAGCATCTCCCTCTCTCTCTCTCTCATGCATGATTGAAGCATACTCTAGGCCAACAATATGGTACGAACTGTTCTTCTAATAATGTCAAAGAGACTCGGATGGTCCACTCTGATCTTTTTCTGTACATTCAGGTCAGTACATGCAGCTACGAACTCTCCAGCAAATTAAAATAAAACTTGCCCCCCAAAAAAGAAAAAAAGAAAAATCAAATTTGGCAGCTCACCATGGGCCATGGCTATGGAGTTTCTTTTTCTCCTCCTCCTTTGGGCTTAAGCAGCACCTATGTCAACAGCATCAAAATTTTTGGGCCTTGGTCTATTCCATAAATATAACGCTAATATACTAGGATCTCTATCTGACTTTCAGCCGTCTATTATGTGAGAACGTGACTGTGTCCTACATAATTCAACACGATGAGATATCTCATGTTTGCTGTTTTGTGATGAATGGCAATTTGGAAGGTAACCTATAACGTACACGTGTCGGCGTTCACCCCATCAGCAGCTTCCCATGCAGTCACGTGACTCACATGACTTTACGGCACGAATCGTGGGCCCCCTTTCCCGTTTGTTGCACGTGACTGGTGCTTCTTCGGGCACCCTCGTCCGTCGTTTGCACGTGCTTGTGTCATCCTTTAATGGAGGCAGATTGATTAGCTTCGCACGTATCATGTGTCAAATTCTGAACCCAATTGATTACTAGGATCACTCCGGGGCGGAGTGGACTTCGACCATTATATTCAGATCACAATTTGCAAGAATCGAGGTCAAATTGTAACAAGACTAATAATTGAATACAAAATTTCATGAAGGATTGTTGGAAAAATAAGTACCAATAATGATTCTATTCTGAGGGACACAGAACAAAAAGTAATAAATTAAAATTAAAAGCTTTCTTCATGGAACAACAAGTAAAAACACTACTTCCTAACTTAAAAATCATCTCTAACTAAGCAATTAATTAAAAATCTAAGTACTTAGCTGATGTTAGGTATAAATATTGTAGTCTTAGTTTAAAGAGAGAGTAAATGGATAGGACAAACTAGTTTATTATTGCACCTAGTAAGAAGGAGTTGACGAGAACACTTCTCTCTTATAATGGTCCGCTATTAAGCCCACAACAAACCCAGAATAGCATATCAATGTGGCGCTAGCTTGCAAACCATTTACTATGGTAAGTGTAAACCATGCACACAAAACAACTCTTGTTTAGAGGTTACTTTTTCCAAATTTTTTGAAAGGATTGCCACGCATATCTTAATTTTTGGACAACGGCCGGAGGACGATCACACCGATACCGCGAGAAGCCCCCGCATATCACCACTGACTAATGCATAAGTCATAAATTGATGAAGAGAAAGGTGATGACGTTAGTATGTTTTTTTCTCTCTTTTTAATCTCTACGTAAGTGCATATATATATAGAGTAGAGAACAAAATCTTAACCTAAAGGGTTAGGAACCGGTTCACTAAATGACTGATTTAAGCCAACTTAGAATCAACCCACTCAATTGGGCAAACCCCACGAATTACTAACACTAAGTGATTTCATGCATATGCATCATGTTAGAATCTAGGAAGCGATGTGTTGAATAGAAATCCATTTTGACAATCTTCGGAACAGTCGTGAAATCGCGAGTGCATGTATTTGTAGAGTTGAGATTCGTATAGAAACTTGTGGTGAACGACTGATGGATTTGGATTATCTAAGTAAAATTATATGACAATATATTCAAGAGGTTACAAATATGAAAACATATCGATAATAAAAGTGATTTTTTTACGACTACTGACATGAATTTTGATATCAGATCTTAGATGATAAGCCTGTAAATCAGCAAATGTTCTTTTTTCTTGATAGAAGCAAATCAGCAAATGTTTGTTCTAATTAATGATCATAACTAATCATACTTTTAATTAAGCATACATTCTTCTCTATATAGTTTACTCATATATGGTAATAATATAATCAAAATCTAATTAGTTTTAGGGTCTTCTTCCTTTGGTTTTCAGAATCATTTTTAGTATGTGATTTGGATCATTTTTATAATCCAGATCAACACTCATATCTACGGGTGATGTTTATGATCAAGATTATTAGACTCTTATCCCTGCGTGTTTCTAGTGAATATGAACAATAATTTAAAAAATCATTATTGGCATATGGGATTTCATAAATGATTCTCATGTGCGATCAACTTAAGATAACACCTCCTCCTTTATTTGACCGTCATTTGGCCTCAAAATTAAGCTTAAAGGAAAAAAAAAAAAAGTAAATTCTCTCATTGTTTTTATTTGTGATTGATGAACATGTGCTTCTATTAGCACTTTGTGCTTCGGCTCAATGTTTTGCATGATTAATTGTTCGGTTCAAAATGGAATTATGGCCATTATATATGCTATGACCCTATTCACACTTGTTTCTTACCTTGTTACCTCCATACTATTTGGCTAATGATGTCTCTATTTACTCTTTTATTTTTAGATGTCAAGAGTACAAATTTTATCAAAATATTTATTGTACGAGTAGAACATTTTGCACCATAGGGAAGACTGTTAAAATTTCAACTTGTCCCGCTATCCTTCCTTTTAATAATTCTGATAGAATTTACATTGTTTATTTTTGAAGAGATTATAAAGATTCTCTATAATCAATGATGTAGATAGTTCCAACCCGAGTATTCGTTAGGAGTCGTATTTGCTGTTTCGTCTAGAAAACAATAGATCAGGAAATGCTTGAAAATTAGAAGCATGGGTTCCCAATATTATTCTGATGCCCTGCATTATCTCGTGGGCCCCGTCATGCTATACATTGCATGTGAGCGCCGCATTTTGTGGCGCCGTCGTCCGTCCGTTGCACGCTCTGTACGGATGCCTAAGAAGCTGGCGAAAAATTGGTATGGTCAAATGATTAGCAGAAAGAAAGAAATAATAAGATAAAAATCAATAATATGCTAGATTGAATAGTGAAGTAAAAGATAAGCGCATATATATTGTTTAAACTAGGAAAAGAATATGGGCTTTTTAAAGCTCCCGTGTGAGTGGTTCTTATTCTCAATTGCAATATTTTGTTACAAAGGAAACACTTCTTTTATAGGACTTTTCTCCCCAACATTTCTACCCCTAAAAAGAACAGCCTAAATAATTATTCTCATTAACTACAAATTAATGCTATTTACTGTCCTAATTTAATTTACATAATGAGCCCATTAATTCTCCACTAATGGTCCATTATCACTCATTTACACATGGGTATTTGGTTGATTTGGTCAATCTAGTAACATCTCCCACTTCGCTAAATTAATCAAGTGTTATGCCTCTCATTATTCGTGATATCAAATGTTTTATTCTTACCATTACCCTCACTTTTTGTGATGAGTATTCTTGTTTCATTATTCATGAAATTTAGTTTGACTTATCAATTCCTAAGTCCCATCAAGTTCACATCTTTGATAAAAAGATTTCGCTGATATTTCCTTTATCAAGTGATCATCAATCATATCTATAGTAGAGATGTAAGTCACTTTCACTTCTCATTTTTCTATAATCTCTCGAATATAGTGAAACTGGATCTCAATGTGTTTTCCTTTGGAACTATTCACTCTACTATTGATTATGTTAATTGCTGCCTCATTACCACATTAAATATCAATAGGCCATTCTAACAAATTGAGATATAGATTAATAAAAAAACCGTCTTATTCAGACAGCGTGTGTATTTGCCATACTGCAAGCTACATATTCGACTTCTTGCATGTATCTAGTAACACATCCTTATTTCTTGCTACTCAAAGAAATAACTTCTCCTTTAAAGATGAACAAGTGTCTAAAAGTGGACTTTCCATCATCTTTATCACATCCGAAATCAGCATCAAAATAACTGAGGACTTCAAGCAAACTTGCTTGATAAACTAATCTATGAGTCAATGTACCTTTGATATACTTCATAATCCTTTTAACAGCTTCCCATGGTGTTGGTCCCGAATTAATTTGATATCGACTAACTAGACTTACAACATAAGCTAAATCAAGTCTGGTACACAATATAGCATACATCAAACTTCCAATTGCTTGAGCATAAGGAACATCTAATTGGCTTCTGCCCCTCTCCAGGGCTTTACTTTTTACACAATCTCTTTTCCAAGACTAATGGAGTTGGTGCTGGATTGGAATTCTCCATTCCAAATATTTTAAGAATTGATCTTAAATATATTTCCTGGTTTAAACTTAATATTCTAGACTTTCTATCTCGAATTATTTGAATTCTAAGAATATATGATGCATCTCTCATGTCTTTCATCTCAAATTTTCACTGAGATCTACCTTAGTTTTGTTCAACATTTCCATGTCATTTTCGGTGAGCAATATTTCATCCACAAACAAAGATAATATAGTAAACTTGCTCCCACTTTTCAAGACATATACACAATTATCTAATTTATTCTAAACAAAACTAACTTTGGTTACTGCATCATGAACTTTAAAATACCACTGTCTAGAAGATTGTTTTAAACTATATAGAGATTTAATTAATTTATAAACTTTATGTTCCTATCCTTCCAGCTAAAAACCATCAACTTGTTGCATATATATCACTTCCCTCAACTCTCTGTTGAGGAATATTATTTTAACATCCATTTGGAATAGCACCAAATAAGGATATGCAAAGTAGCCAAAATAATTCTGACGGATGCAAATTTAGCTACTGGAGGATATATCTCCTGAACATCTATTCCAGCTTTTGGTTATATCCCTAAGCAACTAATCGTGCTTTGAATTTATCAATAAACCCATCAACACCGTATTTCTTTTTAAGCACCCATTTGTATCCTCTAGCTTTCCTATTCTCCGATAGATCACTTACATCCCAAACCTTGTTCTTTTCTATAGAATCAAGTTCTTCTCTCATGCCTTCCAGTCATAGATCTAATTTATGCGATTTCATCGCATCAGAGAAGTTTAAGGGATCTTGTTCTTCTATATTTGCATCTATCGAGAGACAAGATGATTCACATAAATATAAATAGTAATCATTCATCCATACAGGTTATGTACTAGGCCTTTTACCTAAAACACCTATATGCTGAGTTCATCATTTTCCATAGGTATTTTATTATTTCCAAGGTTAGGTTCATCTACAATATTTGGATCATTAGTGAAAACATCACTGTAATAAATCATCATTTATTACAGTTAGATGTTCTATTTCTTCTTGAACATGTTCCTCTTCCTCTAGATTCTCTAAAAAACATCTCTACTTTCAATGACCCTTTTTTTCTTGTAGAACTTATAACCTTTTGACTTTTCGAATACTCTATGAATCTATAATTTAATGTTTTAAAGTCCAACTTATCTCTAAGTTAACCTGGAATGAGAACATGAGATGTACATCACCATTTCTTGAGATGACTCAGATTTAGTTTCCTTCAATTCCATAACTCATAAGGTGTAGATGCAACTGATTTGGTTTGAATTCTATTTAAAATACAATTTGTAGTTGATAATATTTCTCCTCAAAATTTCTTGGAGAGACTAGAATGGGACAACATGCATCTAACTGCATTCAGCAATGCTCTATTCTTTCTCTCAACTACACCATTCTGTTGTTGTGTATATGATGTTGTATGCCTTCTAATACCATGCTGAATATAATAACTCTGAAATTCTTTAGAGCTATATTCCCCACCTCTATCAGTTCTCAAAACTTTAATTTTCCTTTTAAGTTGGTTTTTAACTTCCGTCTTGTATCTCTTAAACCATATAAACTCTTTCAAATTTCTAGAGGTAAGATAGACAAGTGCAAACTTAAAATAATCATCTATAAAAATAATAAAATATTCTTTATTACTATGAGTTCTAACACTTAGGGGACCATAATCTGAATGTATCAACCCTAAAAGTTCATTAGCTCTTTGTCCTCCAATAAAAGGTTTCATGATCATTTTATCAATTAGATAATGTTCATATGGTGGCAACTGAACACTAGACAGTCCATGCAACAAGTTCATTCTGATAATTTGATTCATTTAAGAAATGCTAGCACGTCCTTGTCTGGAATGCCACGATTCAGACTCAGAAATATAATATGATAAGTAGTTCTAATTAGAGTTTTTATTACCAGAATTATTACAAACTACTGGAAGGATACACAATTCGTGCTCGGGTACATATTTTCCCATAGCATACACTTCCTTATCCTTTCCTATAGAAACTGTGTTATTGTAAAATCTAACTTCGAGCCTTTTTTTCATCAAGCTGGTAACATAGATCAGATTGCGTCAAATTCCTAGCATATAAAACTTGACTTTTAGGACAAGAATACTATCCTCAAGATCCAATCTGTATGAATCAATACTTTCTACATCAAGATATATATTATTTCCCACATAAATTCTTTGTTCTACTTTCTTCAGCGTAATGAAATCTATCATTCCGTGTTTATTCTTGACAATATGCCTTGTTGTACAAGAATATATCCACCAACTGTCAATATCTGTCATTACAGCCTTACATTTTATAACTAGGCAAATTCCTTTTTACTGAACCCCCTTGTTCTAGGTGCTTATATTCACCGTTGTTCTCCTGCTTTCCATGTGGACCAATGAACTTAAAATGTCCAAACTTCACACATTTATAGTAGGTTACATGGGTATTTTCCTATTCTTAGACTGTTGTGACTTTATTTCTTGGTCCATTTCTAGTTCTTTCCAACTGGCTATCCATTCTTATATTTTTAGCTAACTGTATTGACAAATCAGTGTCATCTACAATAGCCAACTCATATAAAACATATTTCATAGCCATCCGGATTAGAACTAATACCAAAGCAATAATTGGGTAAATAAGCCTCACAGTGACTATAGTGGATTAGATAAATAAGAATCGTGTCTGGTCGGCGAGGAACAAATTACTTCTGCGAAGAATTGCTTGATAGGGTCGAATCTGTCTATTGGTGCCGAATCGAGAAGGTCAACGCCGGATAGGAGTAGAGAAACAATTGATCAATCCAATTTTTTTTAATTTGAGACCGACCTAATTGCACTGATGGATTAAATAATCTCCTTGGACTGAACCAATCAACGTCGGATTGGATCTAGATTGGCGTGCGACATACTATAGCAACAACGAGCTGCAGTGGATTGGAGATGATTAGATTAGGATCGTTCTGTCCCTCAATCGAACATAGAAGAGATACAGTTTTCTGCTCTGATACCAATGTTTAAACTAGGAAAAGAATATGGGCTTTTTGCAGGCTCCGGTGTAAGGGGTTCTTATTCTCAATTGCAATACTCTTTCACAAAGAAAACACTTTTTTTGTAGGCTTTTCTCCCCTTCATCCCACCCCTAAAAATTACAGCCTAAATAATTATTCTCATTAACTATAGGTTAAGTCTATTTAATGTCCTAATTTAATTTATGTAATTAGCCCATTAATTCTCCACTAATGGCCCATTATCACCCATTTACATATGGGTATTTGGCCGATTTGGTCAACCTACGAACATATACACAGTCTATCTTACGCACCAATAGTTCATTTCTACAAATACCCTTTCTCACGATTTTTTTTGTGTGATTTGACGATTCAATATATCCTTTCTAACTTTTATTATTTATGAACAGTTATAATTTTTATAAGAGTGAAAATAAAAATGAATAGGAGTGTAGGCTGTAAAAATGATGAAGACAACCAATATCCACGAAACACTGTCGATGAAGGTTACAAGCTGAGGACTTTCACGACAACAAAGGAGAATCAGAAGCTAATGTCTCCAGAGTACAAGGATTACAAGTTGACAATCCTTGTGAAAAGAGATTACAAGTATTGATCTCTTCAAAGCAAAACGCGGGGCTCATCCCCGCGTTTCAATACAAAACGTGGGACTCATCCCCGCGTTTCAATTCAAAACGCGGGACTCATCCCCGCATTTCAACACAAAACGCGAAGGCCACCCTCGCGTTCCAACACAAAATGCGAGGGTCGTGCCCACGTTTCCGCTCCAAAACGTGGAGGTCCACCCCCGCGTTCATGCCCTAAAATGCAGACGCGGAGGTCGTTTAAAAACGCGGAACTCACGTTTGACTCGTTCAAACACGATCTAAACGGTTCCAAAACCGTTTTTCACGATTTGAGGGCCACTAACCCTCGTTTAAGAGCGATTTTAGGGTCGGTTACACCCCTTAAACCCCTATAAATAGCTGAAAACTCAGCTGAAGAAAGGGGGGACTTCTTTGGTAAATCGGGGTTGGTGTTTTCGAGTTGATCTTGGTGTGGATCTTGGAGTGGGCTTTGGTTTCTCCTCCATTCGTCTTGGAAGGCTTCTACTGGAGCCTTTGAGATTATTCGGCTTGGCTTGAAACCCTTTCGGGTAAAAAGGATCAAATCTCATTTCCTAAACTCGTTTAGAGTTCTCAACTCGGCCAGAGTTCTAAACTTGCTCGGCAAATTCACATTAAACTCTGTGAGAGTTCCCAAATTTGCCTTGCAAGTTCGCCCAAGACATTAAATCAAGAGGCAACGACAACAAAGTCCCACGAGCCAAGACGGTCGGATCGTCAACGGGATACAAGATTCAAGCTCCCACCGCCACCGAAGAACCCGGCTTTAAATAAAGGGGGGGATCGTTTCTAATCCTTCCCTCTTTTGTAAATCAGGATAACCGATAAGAGAGCGATTGCGAGGATAGAGAGATTGTAATTCTTCAATAAAAGAATCAATACAATATCATTCCTCCACCTTCTCTTATTAACTTTTTCCTCGCAAACAAGGAGTCGAGCATAAACTCTGTAATTTGCATCTAACTGAACCATATACAATTACAAAATTAATGAACACAATCATGGAGGTTTCTCTGATTTATGAAGTTCAAATATGCTGTACAAAATCAACGCATGTTTACAAGTGTAAGTTTGGCAAATTAACTTGCGTTAAACTAAATACCACCAAACCAGTTTAGTTGTGCCCAAAACAAAACTGATTAAGTGGCTAAGAATTGAACTAGAAAATGGACCAATCTTGGCCCAATTTTTTGCCAAACGGATGTCAAACTCTATAGAAAGGTTTTGTTTCACCAAATTACTAGTTAAGTGGGAGTTGCCAGACGCAGCTGACAGGTTTGGCATGAAAATTTACCTTTCGCTACTGTGTAGTAATTTGGCAAGGAACCCAATCACAATACAAGTTGTACAAATATTCTCCCAGTATTATTTTACAAAATTGTACATTTTGCCTCTTTTTGGTTAGGAACTAATGTTTCAGTTCATGCTACCTGTTTACTGGAGAGCCGCAAGAGGAAGAGGAATGCAAGTAATCTAGCTCTGGTGGTACAAGATGGATTGGATTCTAGATTTAACAGTTTGAAAACTTTGATGTTTTTTTGTTTTAACAATATATGGGTATGTTTTGTGCTCCTTTATTTTGGTGTATATAAAAGGAGTAATACGGGTGAGATGTAAAACTATATTTCCAATGGTGCGAGATATGGTTGCATTAAACATCTGCCACTTGAAAAATCCTTCTATGAGAAGAGTGCATGCATGTGCATATGCATGTCGGCGAAGAGAGTGGACTTTGACATTTTGCATTGAGAGTTTAGTGGTGAGTGATTTATGGCCGCAGCATGTTCATCCCATGGCGCCCTGACTCTTTGGTCTCACTTTAAACAGTTTGAGAAAAACAGTTGGGAACATGGTTTTATTAATTAATACTACTAGTAATACCTTGTGCTCTCACCCAAACCAGAACAAGTTCTATTAGCAATACTTAAAAAGGTTAAACTAGAGATAAAGTGTGTATATATATGAGATTAAGAAATATGAGCTAGCACCTCATTTAGTAAAGTGAGCTACCACTCACTTACACAATACCCCACACTCAATGGATGTGATAACTAGGTGGGCCTAAAGACTATACCCATTAGTGGGTAGCTCATTTTACTCAATGAGCCGCCACCTCATATTCCATTTTTCATATATATATATATATATATATATATATATATATATATATATATATATATATATATATATATATATATATATAGAGAAGCTCTATAAACTTAAGTTGATAGGAGATAGTGTCACCAACTTTTATATCCATTGATGTTGCCTTGAGATAGGTGAAATCAAGAGGTACACAAATCACAAAGATGGGCTTCATATCTTTCACGGATCCCAATGCAATATCAATGATTAGAAAAGTTGGTGGATGACTATTCCCTATCAACTTAAGTTTATAGGGCTTCTTATATATATATATATATATAGGCGAGAACCACTGAACTTAAGTTCATAATGAATAGTGGTGCACCAACTTTTCTAACCACTCATCTTGCTTTGGGATCCGTGAAAGATATAAATGCCACTTTGAGATTTGTGCATCACAAATCTCAAGACAAGATGAGTGGATAAAAAGTTGATGCACCACTATTCATTATGAACTTAAGTTCATAGGAGCTTCTTATATATATATATATATATATATATATATATATATATATATATATATATATGGGTTTTCTTATAAACCGAAAATTTTACTCCTATTTACCAAAAATTATCCCACCTAATTCTATAGGTTCCAATAAACCCAAAATATAAAGTTTGTTTACCCTTAAATTCAAAATATAGAATACAAAGTGTATAACTATATATAATAGAGTACGTAGCTATACACCCAAAGTCTGTAACTATACACCTATAGTATGTAGCTATACACCATATTGCATGCAGCTTTATGTGCACTTTGTATTCTATATTTTGAATTTAAGGATAAATAAACTTTGTCTTTTAGGTTTATTAAAACACATAGAACTAGGAAAGTTGTTTGGTAAATAGGAGTAAGAGTTTGGATTTATAACCAAAACCATTATATATAATTAATTTTTAAACTATTTTGTTAGCACTTACATCTCCTGAAACATAGATGTTGCTATTTCACCATTACGTTAAGATGTAGCGCGAGAATCTGTTGTAACAAATTATCTCTTTATCCTTAATTTTAAGTGCTATAAAAAAGTACATAATGGATAAATGGCTACGCTATAACGCTACTCAAATTATTCTAGATGCAATGTTCAAATTGTTCAACAAATCCCTTGTTTGCCATGTTCGTCGAACCGGAAATTTGAGTGCACATAATCTAGCTCAATATGCCTACAGATATAAATGTACATCATTCTCGGACTCCTGTGATGGTTCAGACTCTATGTGTACTCAAATTATTCTAGATGCAAAGTATAATAGAATATTTCGATTCCTTAAAAAAAAAAGTACCGGTACACCACGTGTATCTGAGCTCAATCATATAAAGCAACATCATCTCAAGCATAAGCTCATAATTGTCCAATAAAAATAAAACGAATATAACCGAAAAAATAATATCCTTTTTTTTAGACGGCCAGAGTCATTTTTTAAAGATCCGAATCCGTTCCAATCAAATGTTAACTCTAGCGACGACACTAGCATGTGTTATCTCATGAGATTGAAAATGAAGGGGTTTGTCTTGTTATTATCTAAACAAAGGTAGCACAAGAAAATTGACAGTAAGATGATGTTGCTTTCTGGACTTTAAGACAGTTGAATCGTGTCAATAGTTCTTAGGGCTAACTGCAAAGGAGCAAGAGATTGCGCATATGCATCCTAAAATAGCCAGTTCACAATTGTTTGTCTTTTTACACACCTTTGCACTTTAGGTTCAATTATATAGCCACTGACAGTCAGTTGACAGTTCCTTCATTGAAAAGATGCTTCAATTTATTATCAATCTGACTGGGGACAAACAAGTGTGAGGTTAAATTACATATATCTCAATAGTAACAAATATCCTTCTATATATCATTTTCAGTATTTCTTTGCTTTCATATTTTATCATGATAATGGTTTGACCGACCGTCAAGTGAACATACTCACGTAGTAGTCACCACATAATTATTTTTTTCATGAAATTATTTTCATAACAGTTCAGTCCTACTATAATCGCAGGCATACAGATAGTTTATATACCTGCTTATCTCTTTCTTTCTTCATTCAATTTTAAGAATGAAATAAATATTTTCTTGTACTTTTATGCTAATTGAATGCACTTTCACGTTTGCAGAAAAATTCCATTTATCTCTACCTTAATTCTCCTTAAATGTGTATATATCCCTCAAATAGTGCAATATCAATAGGGGAAGTCTATCGAGAACGCTTAACAAAATATAAGATTCTTCCACAGAATCTTCTTATTCAAGGAATCTTTAACCAAAAACCGTTGACTGATTCCATCGTTACCTTTGAAACTTCCTGTGTGCACCCTCGCACGTTGGTCAGCCGGTCACACGTGGCACTCCCTCCGACGTCCATTCCTAAGCTCCCGTGAACCTCCTCTCTCCCTTCGCACGTGTCACTCTACACGTGTCATCGGTCATCCCCTCGGTCCCTATTCCCCACCGACCCGAGTCACGTGATTTTGCGTACGTGTCAGCATGCGGAACGCCGTCTCCTGACGACTGACCTTTACAGCGTGGACTAAAGCGCAAGAGGAACTTCGACCTATAAATATCAGCACCTTTTGAGTTTCCTCCCAACACTTTTATATTTTCCCCTGCACAGTGTTCTCTCTAAATTATCGGGTTCGGTTCGGATCCGCAATGAAATCAGCTATACTAATCCGATCCGCATCCTTCCAAGCCCCGTCAAACCTCCTAATTGGATCCGATAACTCGGGATCCGGAGCCTTCGATCTCCGCCGAAGCCGGAGCATGATCAGCATGTCTCCTAAATCCGCGATCAACGCCGACGTCAAAATGAGAAAGGAGTCAACGATACGTCGAGCTAGATCCGACACGGATCTGATCGTAGCGGATCGGCCGAGCCGGATCTGGTCACCGCCTGCTGGAGTACCGGAGGAGGAAGAGGATGAAGATCTAGATCGCGAGATCCTTAGAGGATTGGCGGCGGCGGCGGCGGCGGTCGTGGTGGACGAGGAGGTGGAGCTCGCCGGCGGCGGGAGGGGGAGAGGGAGAAAGCTCGGAGGCGGAGGAGGCGGAGGAGGAGAGGGCGGTGACCGGAACGAGAATAAGAGAATCGAGAATTATTACCGAGAGATGCTGAGATCTGATCCCTCGAATCCTCTGATACTGAGAAATTACGGCAAATTCTTACATGAGGTAATAATTGATTGAATAGTTGAATCCTTTCTTGATTTCAAATTTACTAAGTAATTAATTAGTTAATTGGTGAATGAAGGTGGAGGGAGATGCGAAGAGAGCAGAGGAGTGTTACAGTAGAGCGATACTGGCGAGTCCAAATGACGGTGACGTGTTGTCTCTATACGGGAAGTTGGTGTGGGAGACTCACAGGGATGAGGAGCGAGCTGACGCTTACTTGCAAAGAGCGGTCGAAGCCTCGCCTGATGACTGGTACTTAGAATTTCTCTACCGATAATTTCGTTAATAATTAGTGATTTTCTTGTATTTATTTATTTTTTTTTAAATTTTTTGTAGCTATGTTTTGGGATCGTATGCGAACTTCCTTTGGGACGCGGAGGAAGACGATGATGAAGAAGAAGCCACGTCGGCAGCACCGCCGTTGGTGGAGGCCTATTGATCTGGTGACTCGGAAGCAAACACTTTTTGTAAATAACCCCTCAAAAGAACTAATGAGTTGTAATTTATAATCTAACAAATAAGTTGACAGAGCAAAAGAGGGTGTGGAGGGGAGTGGCAGGAGTTGTAAATTTTAGTTTGTGAAAGGCAAAGGAGGACCGTGGTATAAAGTTAGCTTCGTCTGCTTTTTAATTCGTCTCGAGCTGTAAAATGAGTTGAAACTTTATAAGAGATATTTTGGCACGTTGTCACGAGATTGTTTAGCGAACGTCGGTTGGTGTGTCAGTGCGTTTAGCTCTTATTAAGATTTTTTGTTGCAGATATTTTGTGGCGCATAGATTTGAAGAGTTACGATTTCATGAATAAGGCAGAATGAGGTGTCACTTTTGCAGATGCTTTTTGTTCTTTGTGTTTTGTTTGCTGGGGTTTGTCCATAGAAATGCTAATTTAAATGATAAATTGGAAAAATTTGAATGGGAAAGGGATGAGAAACAAAGCATTTTAAAACTAGGAAGTTGTTTTGGGATTAGAAAGAAGACGAAAAGAAAGAGAAGAAACCAGAATCGAAGTAAAGACAACGAGAAAAGTCGAAAATGGGCTTGATGAAAGAATAAAAGAGGGTCACCTGCAGTGTAACCGTGTTCCTTCTTAAACAAAAAAGAAACCATTCTTCAATATCCATAGGAGTAATGAAAGAAGAAATCAATGGAGGATATTGTGCAATAACTCATGACCCTCACTCACATGTTGATCAACCTTCTAACTAATGATTTTCATCATACTTCTTGTGTTCAAATAGACAAAGCTTGACAACACATCTAAGAACCCAAAATTCCGGACCCAAAACAGACTTTTTTGCTCAAAAGCAGCAAAAAGAGCCTCTACTTCTTTTATTTCAGCTATTTTATTGTTACTTCCGTACAAACAGAAGCAACCTCTACTTCTTTTATTTCGGCTATTTCATAGTTACTTCCATACAAACAAACATACTCATAGCAGCGCCCATGGGCACTGTAAGAAAAACTCATTTACAAATTCAATTAAATGAATAAAATTGGTCTTCTTCCATATTAGCATTAGAAATCCAATTAAACCAACTCTATAAGAAAGTGAGTCAGCAGTCAGTATGGGTACGTCGACGAGGACAATGTCAAGGACTTTATAACAAGTCATTTAATTTAGGGGTCTTTTTAGCTAATATACTTTGAAGGGACCATATTAGAGGGGCAAAACCCCCCTCTATAAAGTAACTACAAACTCTAGTGATATCATCAAGAGGATAGCCATAGATGCCTGTCACGAGAATCATACGGATGAAAATTTTACTAACTGGCGATACCGTTACAAGATACAGGACGAGCTTTGTTTCCGAAGGCTTACAGCACAAAATAGACATATCATAGAACTGTGCTTGCCGAGATGAGAAGCACTTATCAAAATGTGAACTCTTCAGGCAGCTCCTGATACTTGTTAGATAAAAAGCTCCTGTACTTCCCCTTGAGATCTCTAACTGCAACGATAATTTACGATTTGTTGCATCACAAGAAGTAAATAATTTGGACGGACGAAGAGGTTAGCCGGAAATTTGTTACCTTTGGAATCAACAATCCCTGTTTTGCCCTCTGGTACTTTATTGGATAAAGTGACTGAAGCAAGTCTAGTAATCTCCTCACCTATAATTCCAATAAGAAAAAGTATAATTACAGTCAAGGTACTTCAAGGTTGCATAAAAGAAACTAAATCCGAAGGACAGCACTCCATCTTACCAGTTATATGCTTTCCACCATTGTTAACATTGATCAAGAAGGACGAGATCTCATTATCCTTTAACTAACAAATAAAGATGGAAATTAATAACGAGTGTGATATGATAGTCAAGAAGATATTATCGTTAATGAGGGGTTATCAAGGAAACACAAGTAGTTTTTAATATGTACATGTGAAGATAAGGCCATTGCAAGTGCTAGCGGATCAAGAGGCGAAGGACCTCTGCTGTAAGCAGGCAAGAATTTTCCATCCTGATAGCCTGCCAAAAAGTGATAAGCGGCTTGTCCTGGAGACAGCTTCGATACTAACGGAATTGCACCGGTGCTACAATTTGGAAAAACCCATTGGTAAAATGTCAGAAGTTCACCAGCAACTAAGCAATAATAAAGGATGTGAACACAAACTAAAGCCATCTCAAACCCCAAACTATGATTTCATGAAAGAAGCACTGATCTTAAGACAAAGAACTTTGATTTCTGCATTTATTTCACCTGTCGGCAGAAGCAATGATCACAGAACCAGGTTTCTTCAGCAGATTTTTTGCAGGACTTCTGGTTCTAAAAAAGGGAACAACACCATCAGAACTCAAAACAACTCCAGCATCTTGACTCACCAATGCCTGACAAAGATCAGAACAAGTCTGAATTGTGTTTTCCGAAGCAAACAGCAGAATCATTGAATCACTAGCCTCAAGGAGCCTGAACAAAGCATATAGTAAATTGTTGACCACAGAATAGAGCCAAAATGCAGAAACATAGGCACTTGGTACCTGGCAGTAACTGGAAGACCTCCCCTTGCAGATATTACAGGAGCAGCCAAAGCAGCTAAGGCATCTCTGATAGCATTAGCATCAGCAAAAGCTCTACCACACAAAATGAGGGATGAACGCTCTATGTCGGCTGCTGCAAATCCAGTAGAGGCTTGTGTTGCAAGACCAAGAGCCTGACTGATGCTTGGACTACATCATCAGCAGGAATAATGGAGTCAGATTTGTACTGTATTTATATAATCATACCAGATTCCAGTTTAAACTCTATAATATTCTTGTAAGGAATAACAATTCTTGATTTCGTAATAATAGAAAGATAGAAGAGATTCTAGGTCAATACTTTATTACTGCATCAGATGTCTATACTAATGAACTTAATTGTGATGAAAATTTAAACCATTATTGATAAACAAAACTGATTTGATGTTGTGTATTTTGCACCATATAAAATATACAATAATGTCAGCAACCAAGTTGAGATAAATAATAGTGTTGCTAAACTTTTGTAACTTTAGCAAAGTTTTGTAACCTAAAGTTTCATGCAACAACTTTGAGCATGATGCAAATCACTAACTGTTTAATATGATACAATAGTAAGAATCAGATCTACACCTAGAAAATATAAACTTGTGTGGAGAATCCCACTAACATATTAACGCTAGTTAGAGCTTATGTAATGTAAGAAGGTAATACAAACATTTCGAATGTTGGACTAGCAGAAAAATTGTTATATGATTTTGCAAAGTTCTGTAACTTAAAGTTCGGCTCAGTTCGGCTAAATTACCAGATTGGTATTTTTTGTACACCCCTCTTACCAATTTGGTATTTTTCGAGCCAAACATGCAATTAGACCCAAAACTTCACCGCCAGCAGAAAAAAAAGCCGTGAAACCTCAAATGAGGCTATTAGTGCTATCTTATTCATGACCTCAAATGAGGCTATTAGTGCTATCTTATTCATGAGGAAAGCGCTAGAAGATTATTCGGCACATAGGTATAAGGATAATAACTATGCCCAAGCCTATGCAAAAATGTTGAGTCCACTACAAAGAATTAAATTTTGGGACAAAGAAGGGGAGGGCATAGTGTTACCTCCAAATATAGTGAAGGGAAAGCTTGGGAGGTCAAAAACTACTAGGAGAAAAGAAGTTTCACGCCTCTTTCTTTTTTGCCAGCAGCTAAGTTGTGGTCTAATTTCACATTGGGCTATAATTAAAAAATCAAAACGTCGCCGGAGCTAGAAGAAAAATACCAAACTGATACAATGGATGTACAAAAAATACAATCTGGTAATCTAGACCTTAAAGTTCCATACAAACAAGTTTCAGCATGATGCAAATTACTAACTGCTTGATGGGATATAATAGTATGAATCAGATCTCCAGCTAGGGAATAGAAACTTGTGTGGAGAATCCCACTAACATATTAACAAAAATTATAACTGATTTAAATATAACAAAGTACCTGATATTGCTAGCAACATAGACTGTTAAGGGGCAAGAGTCATGGGAAACTGCTCTGCTAGGTGTTTCCCAGAGGATATGGGAAAGTGACAGTACCGCAGAGGGACTATCACTTATGACACGAACCTTTGCATCACATTTTGCAGCAGAAGCAACAGCTCCATCTTGAACAAACACATTAGATACCGAAGAAATATGAGAGGTAACCTACAGCAAAAGGTAAAAAAACATAACTAAAATTGTTTCTGATGGCAATAGCTCAATCTGAATTTACAATGGCATTGTCATAATCCAAAAATTTTCCACAAAATGGGTTGACAAGAAATGCAACATCAAATTGAAAAGAAGCAAGATATTTTAACACAATCAATCATTTTATACTAGGTCTAGGTGCAAACTGGCAGCCAAAATTATATAATAAAAGGTATTGCTAAAATATGTAGCAGGCAAAGTTGGTTGGTAGTAAAATTCATCATCTTATGCAATTGCTGATGGAACCAAGAAACATGAACTATTAGTTACACACTTGAATGTAAATTTGGGAACTAGATGAGTTGGTTGTTTAGATTATGGTCCGTATTTCAGTTATCTGAGATTTATCAGAGAATTTAGAAGAGCGCTGAACTAAATCACATAGCCCACTTGTAATGCTAATACCATTATTTCAGATTTCAGATATAATTTTTCAGTCTCTTATATTTCAGATATAAGAAAGCCTTTATCTGAAATTTTAGGGATCAGCTAAATTACATTTTCAGTCTCTTATATTTCAGATATAAGAAAGCCTTTATCTGAAATCTTAGGGATCAGCTAAATTAATCCTTTTATTTGTTAGGTACTTTTAAGGACCAGTGGACCACTAATTCAGTTGAATGAACCACATACTATACATTTTTTTAAGGCATCCATCCAATTTATCTTATTTTTAATCCTTATTGCTCCATCAATTATCCTGATGAATGCATTAGTTAGGCTCCTTGGCAAATGCTCAAACCATAAACCAGGCACATCATCCTCCAAATTTCAATCATCGATTTTCTTCTTCACCCATGCACCCACACAAATGTTCACATGCACACACACATACATGTTCACATGCACAGACACACACATGCACGCACGCACTCACACAGAACACACACACAACAGCCAAATGGGCACACAAACACACACGCACGCACGCATGCACACAAAACATAATTGTACCAATTGTGCAAATAGGCCTTACCACAGCATTTTAAGATTACGTTCTGAGTTGGAGACCACAGAGTCGTCACGGGATTGACAAGCCTTATGCACATGTACATTACAAAACAACAAAAGGAACCTCATAGATTGGGCTTCACCAAACTTTATGATAAACAAATTGCTAATTTAAGTATGGATCGACTGATCGAGTAGAAAAAATATTGGCTCAACCCTTTTATGAAACTTTCTTGATTAGGTAACCTCATTTTCGTTGTGACTACTCTGTGTCCACTCATGCCAGGGGCTGAAACACATTTATGCAATGGATTTGGAGCTTATACACAATAGAAATAATGCAGGGGGCTGGGTCACATGAACTTCACAAATTTGGGGCCTTGACACAAATTTTCCTAAGATATAATGAAATAATAAAACGTACAGTTCATGATATAATTTCAAATAAACAGTATATTTTCTAATAGCACAAAATCTGAATAGGAATCACATTTAACAATTGGCCATCGATTACTGTATGAACTAACAAAAAAAAAAGTAAAATTTAATTTGTTGTTTTTAGAGAATTGACATAGCAATTTCATGTAAAAAAGGTAATTCAATATTGGCAGGACAATATCCCCATACATATATCATGCTTTCAACATTTCTCAATTTACTTAGAGCATATAAGCATGTACCTTTAGTTATCAAAGTGCAACTGAACCTATGGAATTGCTTTGCAATGCATTTTCAGAATCCATTAGTTACTGAGTAATGCATGATAAAATGAATTTTTTGTTGTGTTGCACTCATTTCAAATGGATTGACATAATTAGCCCAAACAGATTAAACAACTCCCATACTGAGGAATAATTAATGTGGTGGGTAAGCATATCCCTTAATTACAAGCAGCACCAAGATCTATATGTATGGATAAATGTCAACCATTGAGCCAATAATACTTGCAAAAACTCATTTAAGTTCACTTTCAGGTAACATATCAAAGAATGCTGGAGAACAATCAAAATGGTCATATTGGGCTTTCTGGAGTATAATATACCTGTTTTAAAAGTTTAGCAAATTGTGCTCTCGTAATTTTAGAAGCTCCCTCCACAGCATTTCCTCTCACGTGAAGTGGAATACCAGATAAGCTTTCTACAAGAATCTCAAACAACAGGTTCATGCATTGATATATGAAGCACATTTAGAACTAAAAGAGTGACACAGAATGAACCTGAACTTAAATACAACCTAATCTAGTTGCACCATTCTTTTGAAGCTCGGAGGAATCCAAGTTATGAAGTACCTTATCCTTTACTATTACACCTCTTCCAGCAAGAGCCCAGTTCAGTCCAAAAGAAAATTCTGGGCCCTCCCTGTACCATGAACCAAAGAAAACAATAAAATATCATGAACTAGAAATTAGCACATATGCAGACAATCAAATATTCTCATTTAACTATAAGCAGATCAGCTATCGTTATGATAACTGCAAGCCATCTAACTTAAGCCTAGCACATGATAATTTAAGTTGGAGGAATACTATCCCAAACACTAGTCACATCTCGAGTTCAAGCACCTGCAGCTCTGTTCTCAATGTCATGGAACAAAATAAGCAGTCATGTGTCTGCATTGTTAAGTTAAGTGAAAAGTTTCAGACATAAAGGAAAGTTTCTGCACAATCTGAAATACTCTCTTCGTCCTTGGGGACTCTTCCGAAAAGAGGAACTTCTCTTTTGAGCTTGACCAGATACACCAGCGGGAGCTTCAATTGCAATATTTTCGATAGCTGCTTAAAGGCCTCTGATTACTTGGAACAGGCTTGAAGGATGAGGATGGTTGTGTTTACAGGCTTGCGAGAAAATGTTCCTTCATTTAAGAGGCCAGCATTCAATAAATAGGCTACTAGTAGTATATGGCTAATACCTCAACCACTGAGATCATATGACCTTTAACTTCAAACACTAAAAGCCTGAGGATTGTTGGGCTATGGATTCAACTTGATTTACCAAAAGTGTCTACCTAGGAGCATGAGAAGATTAAAGAAAATATGCACAAAGGCAACCAAGTTTGTACAGGGGATTTGAATTAAACACAGCACCTATTTGCTGATTAGATAAGTCCAAAGAAGAATTGAACACAGTACAACATCAGACTGAGTAAAAATTTACATATTTTTACAACTTTATTTGAAGATGATGTTATTTTGGTTATTTATTGAGTTGGCTGCTTTGGATATGTATGCATATGTATGTATTGGTTATTGGGTGGGTAGTGCATTGCTTATGTATCAAGTATCAAATTCAGACTTCCCCCTATATATGTGTCAGGAGATCACAAAATGAACTCTTCTAAATCAAGTTGATCATATGTATGACTGGCTTATGGTAGCGAGATAGTGAATAAACAGTTTGATCCCTAGGTAGCACAAAGACAAATTTGGAAATCAAATATGACAGAACAAGAGAAATCTCATACCCAGGTAAGGGTACAGATCCTGCTTCCTCTTCAGCTTCTGATGCTGAAACTGTGTACTGAATGTCTCAGAAAAAAGAAAGAAACTATAAGGAACGACAATAGAGCTTATAACAATTTGAAAAAGTCAACTAAACAACAGCTAATAAATATTACCGAACTAAATGATACTAACATAAAATGAGTTGTGCACAAGTTAAAAAAGATGTAACCTAATTTAATGCCTAATTTACTGGGTTTTTAAAAAATAGTTGGCCATATAACTATTCCTATATGTAACTGATACAATATATTGTTAGAAGCATCTGCCTACACCTATTAGATACCCTTCTAATGCAGTGTTCTGACAAAAGTTGCATGCTAAGAGCTCAGTTTCTCCATTTTTGACCAAAATATCATGAGCTTAGGGTAATAAATAGGAAAAACAAGGCCATATAGCCTGAAATTATTATAAGCAATTCCCTAATCCATGTACAAGAATGAAGATGATGTGAATCAAAGCATAATGTCAAAGAAGAGAAGACAACATATAACAAGAGAAACTATCAGTAGCTAATTTATCGCAATCTGGAAGGAGAGCGTTGAAATCAATGCACATGTATATAACTCAAGGTTCTCTTATTTTACAACTTGCCTATCATTAGAAACTTGTGATATATGATGCAAAAGGTCACTTCAATTGAGAAGTAGTAAGCAAGCAGGAAGCATCCGAAACAGGTGAAAACATTCAGATACATTAACATTCTCCACAATCTTTAACATTTTGAATGGGGTCAACGGACAACCCAATTCAAGAAGTAAAGCCATGAAAACAATTTGAGAGAATCAACTAAACTTTTATGATTGCATGTCAAACTGACAATAATTTACTATGAGTCATCCCAGCATAGGGCTACTAGCACAAAGTTAAGAGTAAAATGATAAGTTATTGCTATATGCCCCATGTTCATCACTGAGGCCGATCATGCATAGATCTAACTGAAGCAGATGTATGCAATGTAAATCAGCAAAATAATCTGTTGAAAGGAAAACTGCTAGTTGCAAAAGGTGAAGAGATGAAACCATAGAAATATTGAGGTACAAATAAAAAAGCCGACCTTAAATAAACTTATGTACAACACGGTATAGAGTTTGTCATAACTTTTAACAAGGATTTAAGTCACAACAAGAACAAGAAAATGAAGCCTATCATTGAAACTTAGCCTCAAATTAAGACAATATGATGGTAATATATTCAAGTGAGATATTTGTGCATGGTCATCAATTATTCATAGTCACAGATACTTTCTAGTGTCCATTAGCAATACATCGATCCAGAAAGATGACCACAATCAATTTGATTGTGTACTCCAGAATAATTAAAACTACCCATTATAGTACCAATAACCACATAAATTACTGATGAATATAAACCTAAACCACATAAATTACTGATGAATATAAACCTAAACTCCAGTAAAATGGATGTTTGGATGTTCAATTAGGGTCTCAAATATCAAATTGTGCAACAATTATCAAAATTTCTATAGAGAAGAAACCCTAAATTAAAAAAGAATCAAAGGAGAAGAACTCACGTGCCTAGAGCAAGAGGAGCAGAAGGCGATGGACGGTTTGCTGGTAAAAGGAATCGTTCTTGTTGAATAGGCGATGGCAGCGCGCGAGAGGCGTTTGAAGAGAGAGCTCCTCATTTTATCGAATAATATCGCAGTCGCCAACGAACTCAAACAGGCAATGGCCATGGAGAGCGAGAGCGAGGACGCTGCATTTGACAACTGTTCCTTTTGCAGTGTGGCCGCTGTAAACTATAGTATTTGTTGATGGGTTAATTTTAGAGGCATTTTATTTGAGCCTTCTACGATGAATCACCACTTAGCGGTTGTTTGTTTCCACGCATTTTGCATCCTTACATTAAAGAAAAAGGACCCGCAAATATATTGTTTATTTATTATTTTTTATATGCAGATTTAGGGTTGTCACGTAGGAGAAATGCATCAAATATAAATCTCTAAGATTATGTTGATTTCAACCGGATTTGTGAATTTAGTCATATATCATTAACAAAATACATGTACAACCAAACAAAAATTGATTGGATTTTAACCCTCATGCAAATCCTCTTTAATATCTATCATAAACAAACACAATTTTAATTATAGGTTTTCAAAATACATCTTATACATCAAGATTAATCCACAAACCAAACAGCCCCTTAATCATGGAGAATTTTTTAAAAAAGATTTATTTTTAAAAATAATTAGCAACATCGACCATTTTATGAAAATATTAGCAAAATCGATCTTTTTTTTGGTCATGTCATCACGACGGCCAAAAGAGGTTAATTTTGCAAATATTAACTTTAAAATACATAGGACTAGTAGTCTCGTGCAATTAATTCTCGTTAATTAAACCTTAACCATTCTAGCACAAAGTACACGGGACTATCATTTTAGATTAATTAGCGACCACTAATTACATGGGACTAAAATTGACCTCTTTTTGGTCAGCCGAGATGATGTGACAAAAAGAGGTCGATTTGCTAAATATTTTCAAAAAAGGTCGATTTTGCTATTTTTTTTGAAAAATGGTCTTTTTAAAAATATTCTCCCTTAATAATTGGTCCTTCCGTTAATTCTGCAAAAGGGTGATTTATCACTTTCAATGATTGGTTTGCTAAATATGCATACATAAACATAGTAAATGAGACGTTTGATTCATCAGTCAGTCAATATTTTAGTCATCCTGTGGACTAGTTAATCGATTGTTACGAGTGTGGTTACTCTCTAAAATTAAGATTATCGATCGATCGACTGGCTCAGCAAATCAAGTTAAGCAAAGTTATGGGTTCTTCATAAAGTCCAGAATATTTGATCTTATTCATGGTTATGATTAAAGGATTAATTTAGAGGTTTAAGTCCAATAGTTCATAAACCCTTTTCAATTTAGCATGACCGGAATAATATTTCATAAAGCAAGATTGGAAACTTCATCATGTATTAACGATCTTCTACATTCATAATTATACAAAGTAGTCTACTTCAATTGCTAATGACTATTCCTCTTTCTCAGTAGAAGACACAACCCTTTTCTCTACTTCATCAATACACGAGGGCCTGATATTTTTTGAAACTTTGGATTTTTGATCTGGTGCCTTCCACTGTCCTTTTAGTGAACTCTTAATTGTCTCCTTGCCACCCTCATTAACTTGACTCGAAGCAGCATTATTTGCTGATTCCACAGGCTTGCTTGTGAATCCGTCATCTGGAGATTTTGATCGCGATAAAGAAATCTGCAAGATTTATGGAAGAAAGTTAAGTATGCATGTTAAATGATAAATTAAATTAAACTGAAACCATGGTGTTATTGCAAACCTTTTTCAGTTCATGTTTTTGTGGGGAAGATGTCTTGTGGTAGAACCTTGGCAATGGTGTTGCCCTAAATGTCGAACTTGTTTGAGCAATATTTGCCTTCTTTTCCTCTATTTTCTGCATTTTTAGAATTTTGTAAGAATTGTTCAAGAGACAATGTCTCAAGTCATTTTTCCACTTACCTCTGATGAATTTGGCTTCAGAGATCTGGATCTTTTACGATAAAATCTTGGTAGAGGTGCTGCTTTAAACGATAAATCCTTTCTAGTCTTCGTAATTTCCGTGTCTTGTTCAACTTGCTTTTCATCAACGTAGGACATAAATTTTGTAAATAAATACAGAGTGTTTGTACCAGGGAAGATTTTTAAAGAAAAAAAAATCAATAATTACCTCTATTGAATCCGATTTTGGAGTAACAGATCTCTTGTGATAAAAACTTGGTAGTGGTGTTGCTTTAAACGGTAAGCTCTTTTCAGGCTTACTAATATCCATGTCCTGTTTTATATTTTTATCATAAGCAATTAATTAGGATTACATAAAGTAACACCTAGAACTATTTTTTCTTATGAAATAACAACTTTAAATATTAACACATACTGCATGCCTAATATTAGTTGACATAGAAAAACATAGAAAAGAAAAACCTTAGGGTTCGAAACAGGTTGTGATTTCTTGCTGTCAATTTGTTTTCCTTGACCATTGCCCTTCTTTTGGTTTGAAGCCTGTAATAAGAAGTCCAAGGTAGGGGAAAAAAAAAAAAAAGACTACGAACATGATAACTGTCAACTGAAAAGTATATACATGACAATATCTACTTGTGATAATAACTATGATGATGATTAAGAGGCATTGATAGATTTAGAGCTTCTTTTTCTTCACTCAATACTCCTTTGGACCTTTAATGAAATTTGAGTCTGAAGTACCTCTTGCTTAATGGTGCCTGATTTTGTGGTTCCTTGCCTTAGTTCCTCTATTCTCTCTAATCTAAGTGAAGTATGCACCGTCCTTGAAGCCGCAGTGGAGTTTGACCTGTTCAATAGATCACCAATTAAAGAATTTTGAGTTCATGTAATCATTATCTTTTAGTCTGTTATTATTAATTACTGACATGCCTCACGTAGATTGGTTAAATTTAGTAAACTAATTCTAGTGTAATGCAAAAAGATAACCAACTATCAAAGGGATTTACTTGAAGCTAAGAGATCTTGATAAGCTCGGATTGGATCTCTGCAGACTACTAATCATCTTTGGCGTTCTTTTTTCAGTGGATAATGAGAAAGGTTGAGGAACAGTGCACCTCCTCTTATAATTTTTCTTTGGAATAGGTTTTACTCTTTTATGTACTGCTTTCAGGTTTTGTTTCTTGTTCTCAACAATCAACAATGTATCTTCGACCTGGACATCTTTTCATAACCTGGTAAATCTTCCTTCATATTGCTTGATTTATTATTTGCTTGTTCCATTCTGTTAAAATGTGTTCAGTTAGTAAAACAATCAATAATAATATGCACATAAATATACCTACACCTGATTATGTGTAACATCTTGCATGACTTAATCAAGAATAAATATCACATACACACTCATGCATAAGTTATACATGTGTGTGTGTACACACACACACATATGCAGAATTTCAAAGTTAGCTAACAAAAAACACAGATGTTGGGTGATAAATCCAGGCCAAAAGATCAAGAAAAAGTCTAAGCACCAATATGCGTTCTTATCATAATTCATGATTTATAGCTATTGCTCGACAAAAATAAAATTTTCAGTCACAGCAACTATTATAACAACAAGTCATAACCTCTAGCTATTAGTAATTGATCCCAATCAATGGCTAACAGAAATGTATACCTTAATTCATCAAAAATCTTAACCAAGTACCCATAGAAAACACTGCTCACAGGAGCATAAGGTTTTGTTAAGTAACAAATCAAAGGTAATAAAAGACGTTATGATATCCTTCTATTTTGTAAATCAAATTCAAGAAGTAGATATTTGTATCATGAAATTTTCAGATATTCGAGCAAAACAAATGTGCAACATTAGCTATCCATAAAGGATAGGACAATAAAAACACAGGAACAAGTGTTTACACTATACTTGAATCACTGAGTAGTAACAAGTAGACTATTAGATAACATGATATGAATCCTTTTTCTTAAAGTTCAGAGAGGATATTAATACTAGCTCTTACCTTGTTATAGCCTGTGATAGTCTTTTCTCTATCCTTCACACTGAGAGCTATCTATCACTCTTGAGAAAATCTGCGAGTTTCCCTAGTGATATATATAAGCTGGACATCTCGTCAACTCTGAACTTAAACTAAATAATTGATTCAAGATTTGGTGGGAACTGCCGGCAAATAATCAAATTAACCTCAGACATATTAGTAGTTTAATTGCAGTCATTATCTCATCCCATTATCTTTAAAAATAATTTATCAAGTCTATTATCATAGCTTAATTTTGATTGATCTTGGTGATAGTGGTAGTCAGAATGCAGATAGGTGTCATAGAAGAGAAGAAGCCGGCAGATTCCACTGTTAACTCTTTCAAATTTTATCAATTGATCTAGCTTTTTTTTTAAAAAAATAAATAAATAAAAATAGGGGGAGGTTCCCTCTCCAAATCCATTTCATTATTAAAAACATTTGACTTAGGATAAATTAGGATTAAGAGGGAAGCAATGATCAAACAATTCATACCTGTGAACAGGGAGAGGACCTTGTCATCACCTGTAACACAAGTCATAGATGCTTGATTAAAAGTTAAAACCCCCTAATAATAAAAAATTATCCCAAACAAACAGGAAAGCAGTTTCTTAAGCTAGTATACCCAGCTCAGGCAACCATACAAACATATTATAAGTTTTTCACAGTATAAAGGAAAAGAAGAACAACAAAAGACTCCATTATTGAAGTTTGCAGAAATTTGCACCCATGCCATCTTTATCCCCTTTCCTCTAGCACTGCTTTGAATCACCGATGCCCTCTTATTGCTTGAGTTCCCTGTCGAGAATAACACAAAGTGGGCTACATAAGAAGCAATCTTTTCTAGCTTAAACAGAATATCGTTGAAAATGTGGTTGTTTCTGGCTCGCCATAGATACCAACATAGAGCAGGGAAAATAGTGCTCCAAAGCTTTAGAGTCTTCAATGAAATAACCATTTGATTCAAGCAGTTTATCAAAACAACCTGGCCAAATAACTAACTGAAAGAAAGGGGAGATTAGCTTCCAACCGTTTTGTGCAAAGGGCAATTGAAAACAATTGACTGTCTTATTCAAGCTCTCTAAGACATAACGGCATCCGGGTCTCCTTCCCAACCGTTAGGCAAGTTTTCCCCAGTTTGAAGCCTTCGTCTTGTCAGGATACAATAGAAGATCTTGATCTTATGTGAGAGGAGAATTCCAAATGAAATTGGAGTAATGATAAAGGAGGTCACCTCTGTTTAAGAAACAGTAGAAGGATTTAACAGTGAAAGAGCGAGGAGGGTTATTGATAATTACATGAAGAGGTTAGACTAACACCAGATTAGAAAGATTTAAAGAAGGCTAATGAACTTAAGTCGAAAGTTAAAACCAATACCTAACGGCTTAAGGTTCCCTTTTAATTTGTTTCAAGCCCATTTAAACATGCATATTTCTAACAAGAAAAGGCACTTCTTTAATCAAAATCGTTCGTTATTTAGCGAATGAATATAATTCGCATTAAGTGAAAGAGAATAAGCATAGTTCACGAGATATGATGATAATTATATTTGAAATGAACCATATGTATACATGGACTCTTCTAATGGTGTAGACCGAAGAATTAAGGTTTATCCAAATTCCCTTAAGACACCTGTAGACGTAGAGGATTATCTCCCACTCTGTGCCGCGAGAAGCGCGTTCAAATACGAGGTATCTTTTTCAAATGGATCGGGTCAGCCAACAATAAAGGACCCGCTTCGTTCCTCTTTAACCCGTTATCCTTTTGTCTCACCCCTCATACGAAAAGATCGCTTCTTTGTGTCACTTCGATTCAAAACCCTAGAAGAAGCACAATGGGCAAGAAATCGAAGGAGCCAGACGCCATTAAATCTCTCTTCAGCGACAGCAATCCCTTTCGCCGCAAACCCGAACCTGAACCCCAATCTCCGCCACCGCCGGCGGCGGAGCTAGGGTTAGAATCTCCACCTCTCACCGACGCCAAGAAGAGAAAACGAGATGGGAAGCTAGAAGAAAACCCAAAAGACCCTAACCCTATCTCGTCAACTCCCGAATCGATCTCAAAGAAACGAAAGAAGGTTGAGAACAGCGAAGACGTGGGCGAGGATTTGAAGAAGAGCACAAAGAAGAGGAAGAGAGATGAGATTGAAGCTGAATATGAGAAGAGAAAGTATGGGGAGATTGCTGAGACTGAAGAGGTTGCCGTTGTTAATGTTGGAGAGAAGAGGAAAGCAAAGGATGTTGTTGCTTCGGAATCGAAGGAGGAAGACGAGGGTTTCGATGACGAGAGTAAGCTTTTGAGGACGGTGTTTGTTGGGAATTTGCCGGTGAAGATTAAGAAGAAGGTGTTGATGAAGGAGTTTGAGAAGTTTGGGGAGATTGAGTCTGTGAGGATTCGGTCAGTGCCGCTTGTGGATGTGAGTATTGAGATTTGGCTTTTTCTTTAGTTTTTTGCTTGTATTTTGTGCTAAAGATTGCATCATTTGAAACTTTAACCAGAGTAAGACACCAAGAAAGGGGGCTATAATCAAGGGGAAGCTCAATGAAGCTGTTGGCAGGTTTGTGTTTGTTATCAGTTCTTTATTTTTGTATAGTAGCTTCTATAATTTCATGAGGAAGATTAGACTTTTTAACAATTTGTATATCTGAATTTGCAAATTTGAGATGTATAATGTACTAGAAAGCTTTATGCAGAATAGATAGGGATTTTAGAATTGTATGCCAGAGAAGTTATTGATTTTATAGTTCTTTGCATTGCGCATACAAGTAACAAATATGCCCAAGTTCTCTCTTGTGGACCTTAACTCAGCCTAATTTATTTTGCCTCCCTTATATCCTACAAAAGCACCGCCTTTCTATAAAGAAATTTTGCTATGAAAATTAAAGCTTTAGCAAATACTTTATCGGGTGATTGTCATTATTATTGTTGCCTTTTTCCCTTTACCTCTATTAAACATGTTTTTATCTGAAGGTTCTTCATACTGCTCACGGGCTAGGTTACTCGGACACGGCGTTTTGGGTGCCTTGTGCAGTATGCGTCATAATGGGACACGGATTCTCTGTGGACACGCCATGGACACGTGTAGTTCAAAGCAAAACCCAATTTTCCCATTATTTACATCCTAAACTAGTTTCTTTGGTGATATCGGGTTCAAAACCAATCGGTTTTTGAACCCGAAAACTGACACCAATTACTTAAATATTTGAAAAATATCCATTATATTATTCCATGCGATCAAAATTAAACTTTTGTTGTTAAACCTTATTCTTAGTTTGATTAAACTTGATTCTTAATTGTTATAGATAATAGAAAGAAACTTATAGATGCTATAGATATTTTAATACAATATTTGATCTAATATAAATTATATATAGCCGTGTCCCCGTATCCTACATTTTACAAATTTGCCGTGACCCGTTTCCGCACCAATTTCTGTGCTACCTAGCTCACGGGCATCTAAATTAGAAATTCTTATTACGTTTCACTTGTATCCTTAAGAATGTTATGACATGACTCCGTGATTTTGAACTGATACCAGTTTCATTGGCCTTCTCCTAGAGCATTGTTGTCGAAGTCCTTCAATCCCATATTAGGACTCTGAAGTACCTATACAATCTGGATCAAGCAGTGGATCAACTCCATATTGGATCTTGTGATCTACTACTGTACTTTGCAGTGCAGATTTTGGATCCGTAGTTAACGGATCTTAAACCAATTAAGCTAGGTCAGGAACATTGATGCGCATACAATCTGAGGAATCATATTTGTCGCTTTGAAATTCAAGAATTAAAACTATATGCTGTTGTCTATCTAAAATAATAAATTTTTTTCTTTCTCAAATGATGTAACCTTTAGCATTTACATACATAACATTGATTAGCGAACTTGTTGGAATTTTAAAGTGGTATAATTTCTCATTTCCATTAATCCAGGATTAGGTTTGGATTGTGGGGATTCAAACAAAAACTCACACTTCTAGATTATGTACATTGTATTTCTATTGAACTAGTGATCTGGGGAGTTATATGATGCTTCTCACATAAATTGAACCATATATCTGTACTTTTAAATGCTTTGACGATATATATTGTGAAGGAAAAATGGGCGAAAAACTTAATTCACAATTCTATCTAAAAGTTTGCATAAAGGGTGCTATTTTCCTTAAACATAGGCGAATTTGTTGTTTGTTTCTATCTTTCCTTTTTCTGTTTCCTTTAGATTTGCCAAAATCCAACAACTCTTAAAATATTAATTTCTTAATGGGAAAATCACCATATGACAAGTGAAGCTATTTTTGCAAATTAAAGCGATTGGCTTTCTTAGAGAGGAAAAAGTGCTTTAATATGAAAGCCTTACATTGTTCTAAGAAAAATTAGTTGTTTATATTTAATGCTCTCCATTGCTGTTTATTTCCTTAAAAATTAGCAGATCATGGATAATTATGTTCTCCATTGGTGTTTATTGCCTTAAAAAATTAGCAGATCATGGATAATTCTGTTCTTCTCCTTTTTCTGTCTTTGATTTTCAGGGTGAATGCTTACATCGTTTTCAATAATGAGCAATCTGCACAAGCTGCTTTATCAAACAATATGACAATGGTATGTCCTTGCTTTCCACAAGCACGCTAAGCCATGTGGATATAGCATATCTGTTTCTTCATAGTTGAATTACATTGATTCTCCATAATGAATTCCATGAAGGACTGTTGAATTAAGTCTATTTTCTTTCTTGCTTGTAGATCGGAGAAAATCACATACGTGTAGACATGGCATGCCCACCTCGTAAGAAATTGAAAGCAGAAACCCAACTCTACGAAAGAAAAAAGACTGTCTTTGTGGGCAACCTCCCCTTTGATGTAAAGGTGATTTTCTTTCTTCAAGCACTTTAGTCTTGAGATACATATCAGAAACAATAAGCACTTTTATCTTATGAACTTAGTTTCTAGTTGCATTTTTTATTATGTGTAATGTTCATTTCGGAGAAGAGCTTTACCAACTATTCTGTGGATCGAACCCATCTGAGTCTAGCGTTGAAGCTGTGCGAAGTTGTTAGAGATCCCCAGACAAGCTTGGGAAGGGTATAATGCGTATATATTCAAAACAAGGGTATGATAGGTTACCTTTCTTTTGTATTAGAAAAATAAAAGCATGATCTATTTTTGCTCTTGGCGACTTCTTATGTGACATCTTTACATTTTTCAAACTTTCCACCGTAAATTCTGAATCATTAGTTTCTGCATTAGTATATTTCCACTTGGTTTGTTATATCTGCCAATTCCTCACAAAAGGATGATATGATGTAGAATTAAGATCCATTTTATGACCAAGACAACTGGGGTTCAAGTGATGGAGGAACATATAGAAATGGATGATTTCCTTTGGAGAACCAGTTTGAATTTCATGAGGAAAACAAGCAATGGAAGGAGATTCTCTCAATGGGATTATTGATAGAAAGTTCTAGAGAAAAGTGGAAAACTGTGAATTTCATATTGATTGAGAAAGCATAATAAGGAGAGCCATGAAACCAAACTGGTTTATATGCTAATAGATTTCAGTTTCACAATGCTGCATGCTGCCCATATACTCCCAATCTGCAGTCATTCTTCACCTTGACTGCAATATCTGTCCCCATGCTGTCTCCATTATTCCTCTATTCTATTGCACACACAGTTTCCCAATTTATTTGTCTTCTACTATTCAGATTTTTAAGATATATTTGAGAAATTGGTTTCACATTATATTAAAGTGATATGGGTGAAATTATATCCAGATTATTGTCTCTGGACATTTTGTAAATTGGTTATGACATGTGTAAGTATAATAATAAACAAGAGAAGAAAGGATCATTGGAGAGGATAGAGAGGTAGACAAGCAAAACAGTGTGACTTTTGTGACTACAATAGTATTGGAAGTCAGTGAGCTTATTACTAGTTTCGTTGTAACTAAATGCATGGACTAGCGAACGGTTGATTTCTGATCCTTATTTTTCAGGTATCTGTGGCTTTTAGATGCCAGTATTTGTTCCCTCTACAAGTTCACGCTACCTTTAGCGGAGAATTTTTAAAAGACCGTTTTAAAATATAATGAGCAATCTGCACAAGCTGCTTTATCAAACAATATGACAATGGTATGTCCTTGCTTTCCACAAGCACTAAGCCATGTGGATATAGCATATCTGTTTCTTCATAGTTGAATTACATTGATTCTCCATAATGAATTCCATGAAGGACTGTTGAATTAAGTCTATTTTCTTTCTTGCTTGTAGATCGGAGAAAATCACATACGTGTAGACATGGCATGCCCACCTCGTAAGAAATTGAAAGCAGAAACCCAACTCTGAAAGAAAAAGACTGTCTTTGTGGGCAACCTCCCTTTGATGTAAAGGTGATTTTCTTTCTTCAAGCACTTTAGTCTTGAGATACATATCAGAAACAATAAGCACTTTTATCTTATGAACTTAGTTTCTAGTTGCATTTTTTATTATGTGTAATGTTCATTTCAGGATCTAAGAGCTTTACCAACTATTCTGTGGATCGAACCCATCTGAGTCTAGCTGAAGCTGTGCGAAGTTGTTAGAGATCCCCAGACAAGCTTGGGGAAGGGTACTAATGTATTATTCAAAACAAGGGTATGATAGGTTACCTTTCTTTTGTATTAGAAAAATAAAAAGCATGATCTATTTTTTGCTCTTGGCGACTTCTTATGTGACATCTTTACATTTTTCAAACTTTCCACCGTAAATTCTGAATCATTGCGTTTCTGCATTAGTATATTTCCACTTGGTTTGTTATATCTGCCAATTCCTCACAAAAGGATGATATGATGTAGAATTAAGATCCATTTTATGACCAAGACAACTGGGGTTCAAGTGATGGAGGAACATATAGAAATGGATGATTTCCTTTGGAGAACCAGTTTGAATTTCATGAGGAAAACAAGCAATGGAAGGAGATTCTCTCAATGGGATTATTGATAGAAAGTTCTAGAGAAAAGTGGAAAACTGTGAATTTCATATTGATTGAGAAAGCATAATAAGGAGAGCCATGAAACCAAACTGGTTTATATGCTAATAGATTTCAGTTTCACAATGCTGCATGCTGCCCATATACTCCCAATCTGCAGTCATTCTTCACCTTGACTGCAATATCTGTCCCCATGCTGTCTCCATTATTCCTCTATTCTATTGCACACACAGTTTCCCAATTTATTTGTCTTCTACTATTCAGATTTTTAAGATATATTTGAGAAATTGGTTTCACATTATATTAAAGTGATATGGGTGAAATTATATCCAGATTATTGTCTCTGGACATTTTGTAAATTGGTTATGACATGTGTAAGTATAATAATAAACAAGAGAAGAAAGGATCATTGGAGAGGATAGAGAGGTAGACAAGCAAAACAGTGTGACTTTTGTGACTACAATAGTATTGGAAGTCAGTGAGCTTATTACTAGTTTCGTTGTAACTAAATGCATGGACTAGCGAACCAGTTGATTTCTGATCCTTATTTTTCAGGTATCTGTGGCTTTTAGATGCCAATGATTTGTTTCCCTACAAGTTACGCTACCTTTAGCGGAGAATTTTTAAAAGACCGCTTTTAAAATATAATGAGCAAAATCGACCATTTCACTAAATAATGAGCAAAATCGACCTCTTTTTGGCCACGTCATCAAGGCTGGCCAAAAGAGGTCGATTTTGAAAAAATCATCTTTAAAATACACAGACTACTAGTCCCCGTAATTAGCAATTGCTAATTATGAAGCTGTTAAGCACAGAATATACGGGACTATTGTCCCGTGTATTCACCTTCGGCTACCATTACCCTCTTCAGTCTCCTCCTCCACTTCTCAATCTCCTCCAGGCGGTGGTGAGGCGAGAGCGGTGGTGAAGGTTGAGGTCGAGGAGCCTCGAGAGCAAGGCGGTGGTCAGTGACCTCAGTGGTGGTGAGGTTGAGGGAGCCTCGAGGCGAAGGGCGGTGGTCGGGGGCCTGGGGCCGAGGTCAAAATCAAAAGCGATAAAATCGAAACCGAGGTCAAGGCAAAGGAACAGTAAAGAAAGCTGCTCAAGCAATGGATTGAAAAGGAAACAAAGAAACAACAAAGCGAAAGCGGTAGTTAAAGCAGCAGTCGAAAGAACAAAGCCAGCAATCAAGAGAAATAGCGAAAGCGAAAGCCAGTCGATAAAAGATTGAAAATGGATAGACCAGGTCGAAATTCGTTAAAGTCAAATCAGGACAATGGTCAAATTTTCAGGTGGTTCAAAATTTGATGGCGTGGCCAAAAGAGGTCGATTTTGCTCATTATTTAGTGAAATGGTCGATTTTGCTCATTATATTTTAAAACGGTCTTTTTAAAAATTCTCCTACCTTTAGCATCTGCCAAGTTTGATGCTTTAAAACTATTTGTTGATTTTTATTGAACTTTTTGGTATCGTATAGATATAGTGAAACTTACTCCCAAGTTTGATGCTTTAAAACTATTTTGGATTTTAACTGAACTCCTTTTGATCCATCATTGTACAATATCTGCTAAAAGAAAGAAATTTATTTTGTTATTTTATGTATTTCTTTTTGGCTTTCAGGATGCTGCGAACCAGGTTTGCAAGAGAGGAGACTTAATTATCCGTGATCGAACTCTCAGGGTCTGCCACGCCAAGGCAGATGCTACTCCAACAAAAGAAAGGATTCTGGTCCAAGAGGACTTCCCAAAAGAAATTTGCAGTCTCCTCTAGAAGATCATCGGAAAAGATTGAAACGCCAAGCCATCTGCTTTCTTTGTCATACACAGTTTCCCAATTTATTTGTCTTCTACTATTCAGATTTTTAAGATATATTTGAGAAATTGGTTTCACATTATATTAAAGTGATATGGGTGAAATTATATCCAGATTATTGTCTCTGGACATTTTGTAAATTGGTTATGACATGTGTAAGTATAATAATAAACAAGAGAAGAAAGGATCATTGGAGAGGATAGAGAGGTAGACAAGCAAAACAGTGTGACTTTTGTGACTACAATAGTATTGGAAGTCAGTGAGCTTATTACTAGTTTCGTTGTAACTAAATGCATGGACTAGCGAACCAGTTGATTTCTGATCCTTATTTTTCAGGTATCTGTGGCTTTTAGATGCCAATGATTTGTTTCCCTACAAGTTACGCTACCTTTAGCGGAGAATTTTAAAAAGACCGCTTTTAAAATATAATGAGCAAAATCGACCATTTCACTAAATATGAGTAATCGACCTCTTTTTGGCCACGCCATCAAGGTGGCCAAAAGAGGTCGATTTTGAAAAAATCATCTTTAAAATACACAGACTACTAGTCCCCGTAATTAGCAATTGCATTATGAACCTGTTAAGTTATAGACATACACTGGACTATTAGTCCGCGTATTCATTCCCTTTTTTTATCTCGCCTACCATTACCCCTCTTCCGGATCTCCTCCTCCACTTCTCCTCAATCTCTCCTCCGATGGTCGAGGGCTGCAGAGCGGTGGTCGAAGGTTGAGGGTCGAGGGAGCCCGAGAGCAAGGGCTGGTCGGAGGCCTCGAGGCGGTGGTCGAGGGTTGAGGAGCCCGAGAGCGAGGGCGGTGGTCGAGGGAGCCTCGAGGGCGAGGGTGAGGGTGGCCTCAAGGGCAGTGGTCGAGGGCTAGGGTCAAGGACGAGACCTGGTCGAGAGCAGCCTCGGCTGGCTGAGGGGACTGAGGGCTACCGAGGGCGGAAGGTGGTGAGGGCGGCCGAGGGAGCCTCAAGGGCGAAGGCCGAGGGCGAGGGCGTGGGTGGCGGTGGGTGAGGGCGGTCAGGGCGGTGGTCAGGGACCGGATGAGGAGAGAGATGAAGAGGAATGGAGGGAGAAAGAATTAATGAATGGAATGGAAGGATGGAATACTCTTGGCTGGGGCCTTGATGATGGCCAAAAGAGGTCGATTTTGCTCATTATTTAGTGAAATGGTCGATTTTGCTCATTATATTTTAAAACGGTCTTTTTAAAAATTCTCCTACCTTTAGCATCTGCCAAGTTTGATGCTTTAAAACTATTTGTTGATTTTTATTGAACTTTTCGGCTGTCGTATAGATATAGTGAAACTTACTCCCAAGTTTGATGCTTTAAAACTATTTTTGGATTTTAACTGAACTCCTTTTGATCCATCATTGTACAATATCTGCTAAAAGAAAGAAATTTATTTTGTTATTTTATGTATTTCTTTTTGGCTTTCAGGATGCTGCGAACCAGGTTTGCAAGAGAGGAGACTTAATTATCCGTGATCGAACTCTCAGGGTCTGCCACGCCAAGGCAGATGCTACTCCAACAAAAAGAAAGGATTCTGGTCCAAGGAGGGACTTCCCAAGAAAGAAATTTGCAGTCTCCTCTAACGAAAGATCATCGGAAAAGATTGAAAACGCCAAGCCATCTGCTGCTTCTTTGTCATATCAAGGTCTTCGCGCAAGCAAATCCGGTGTGGTGAAGAAATCGGGATTACACTCACGCCCAAGCAGTGGACATGGCAATCATGGATCTAAAAGGGGGAGTGGGTTTGATAAGCAAGCTAGCAGCGAGGGTAAAAGGCCTGCAGTTGCAGCTAGAAAGGCGAAGATGCTGATGAAGAAACGCAAGCTTGAGAGTGGGACTCCAGAGAACACTCATCGGAATAAGAAAGTTAGAAAACACTAGGATGGGTTGAATCATTGCTTGTAAGTTGTATTGTTGATTTATTTTATGCTGCGGATACACTTGTACTTGGTGTCTCTCTCTGTTGAACTTGAAATGAAAGTTCTGATCGATTTTGAGTTATTTTCCCTGGCAAGTTCATTTTGAGGGGCTGTGGAAAGAATTTTGCGAATTCAATTGCCTGATGAGCGTAGTGGATTACGCCACTTAACGAAAATGCAGATTAATTTTGTTGAACCTGAATCAGGTAGCTTCTTTAAAAGCCGCTGCGTCTCTAATCATCAGTATCCTGGGAGTTATGTTTCTTGATGCAAAATAAGATTGAACCCAGCTTCTGGAATTTCATCATGATGTAGTCTAAATGTGACACAATTTGGCCAGTTTTAGGTAGTTGCTTTTGCATTCACCAGATCAATAGCACATCGAAGCAATTTTCTGAACATTTTCGGTAGAATTTGGAAACGTTCTTCATTGCTTGCGAACAATGACATGAACCCAAAAAAAAAAAAAAATTTAAAGTTTGGGTATCGAAGTTAAGTTTTCATGAACTTTGGGGTACTGAAAAAGTTTTGGGGTATCTTTTATATTTTTAAAGGTATTTTTAGGCAAAAATAATTTGGGGTATCTAAGTTAAAAAGAGGTAAACTTTGGGGGTGCAAATAACCCATTATGAGGACAGCTCTCTCCGTCAAATTCCTCAAAATAAAAGGCTGCTTCCTTTTCCCGCAATACTTCTAAACCATTAGCCAGACAAATTCGATCTCCAAAATCGAGGGCTAGGATTTTCGATCTCGTGTCCGATTCCAATGGAGAAAATCTTGTCATCTACTCGAGTTCCCATCGGACGTACTCCTCCCGTTTCATTCTCTTCTTCGTCTTCGATCTACCAAATTTCATTTCCGCTAGGGTTTCGGACTAATGGCAGCTCTTCTCGTCTCTTTGGACCTCTGAGGGTTTCGTTGAGTAACTCCGAAGGAGTTGCCACCAAAGAGGTAAAAGATCTTCATTCTCGATTTTCGTTTTTCTTTGTTGTTTTGTGTTGGGCATTTCAGCAAACAGGACAACTGCATGGTTAAATAGATGATGGAACTTTGCATTACATTCAAAGAAAAAAACACTTTTTTAGGGCAAACCCAAGAAAATATAAGATTTCTTTTTAAATTTGAGTTTTACACTTGAATATCAAATACGCGCATATTTCCCTTGCCAACATGTATGACTTCAGGTTAACTTTTTCAATGAAATTGGGAAAAACAGTGTTGGTACTTTTAGGATTAGAACATCTTTTACTGTAAGCCGAACCTTTAACCCTAGCGCAAGATTGCAGTTTTGGTTTCGATGGAGTGTATCATTAGAATTTGGGGCTAGTACAGTCTTTGTCATTCATTTTATTCTACAATAACTATTAGGAAAAAGGAATATGAGCATACCTCATTTAGTAAAATGATTTACCCACTAATGTGTAAAGTGTTTAGGCCACTTAGTGGTCACATCAATGAGTGTGGGGTATGATGTTTTGTGAGTGGGAGCTCATTTTACTAAATGAGCCCGCCTCATATTCCTTACTGCTTATTATTATTTTTGTCTTGGTTGTTTCTTGTTGGGAATTTTGTTAGATTTAAATCTAATTAAATCTATTTGTGGGCACATATGTTAAATTAATGTGTAAATCTATCACTTAAGAAAACCCACTAAAGTGATCGATTAAGTTGGGTTATGGTATTTATATATTGTCATGGGCTAAAGTGTGGGAAGAAGAGGCAACACACCGGATGCTGATGAAGAAACGCTTGAGAGTGGGACCCAGAGAACACTCATCGGAATAAGAAAGTTAGAAAACACTAGGATGGGTTGAATCATTGCTTGTAAGTTGTATTGTTGATTTATTTTATGCGCGGATACACTTGTACTTGGTGTCTCTCTCTGTTGAACTTGAAATGAAAGTTCTGATCGATTTTGAGTTATTTTCCTGGCAAGTTCATTTTGAGGGGCTGTGGAAAGAATTTTGCTAATTCAATTGCCTGATGAGCGTAGTGGATTACGCCACTTAACGAAAATGCAGATTAATTTTGTTGAACCTGAATCAGGTAGCTTTAAAAGCCGCGCCTCTAATCATCAGTATCCTGGGAGTTATGTTTCTTGATGCAAAATAAGATTGAACCCAGCTTCTGGAATTTCATCATGATGTAGTCTAAATGTGACACAATTTGGCCAGTTTTAGGTAGTTGCTTTTGCATTCACCAGATCAATAGCACATCGAAGCAATTTTCTGAACATTTTCGGTAGAATTTGAAACGTTCTTCATTGCTTGCGAACAATGACATGAACCCAAAAAAAAAAAAAATTTAAAGTTTGGTATCGAAGTTAAGTTTTCATGAACTTTGGGGTACTGAAAAAGTTTTGGGGTATCTTTTATATTTTTAAAGGTATTTTTAGGCAAAAATAATTTGGGGTATCTAAGTTAAAAAGAGGTAAACTTTGGGGTGCAAATAACCCATTATGAGGACAGCTCTCCGTCAAATTCCTCAAAATAAAAGGCTGCTTCCTTTTCCCGCAATACTTCTAAACCATTAGCCAGACAAATTCGATCTCCAAAATCGAGGGCTAGGATTTTCGATCTCGTGTCCGATTCCAATGGAGAAAATCTTGTCATCTACTCGAGTTCCCATCGGACGTACTCCTCCCGTTTCATTCTCTTCTTCGTCTTCGATCTACCAAATTTCATTTCCGCTAGGTTTCGGACTAATGGCAGCTCTTCTCGTCTCTTTGGACCTCTGAGGGTTTCGTTGAGTAACTCCGAAGGAGTTGCCACCAAAGAGGTAAAAGATCTTCATTCTCGATTTTCGTTTTCTTTGTTGTTTTGTGTTGGGCATTTCAGCAAACAGGACAACTGCATGGTTAAATAGATGATGGAACTTTGCATTACATTCAAAGAAAAAACACTTTTTAGGGCAAACCCAAGAAAATATAAGATTTCTTTTAAATTTGAGTTTTACACTTGAATATCAAATACGCGCATATTTCCCTTGCCAACATGTATGACTTCAGGTTAACTTTTTCAATGAAATTGGGAAAAACAGTGTTGGTACTTTTAGGATTAGAACATCTTTTACTGTAAGCCGAACCTTTAACCCTAGCGCAAGATTGCAGTTTTGGTTTCGATGGAGTGTATCATTAGAATTTGGGGCTAGTACAGTCTTTGTCATTCATTTTATTCTACAATAACTATTAGAAAAAGGAATATGAGCCACCTCATTTAGTAAAATGATTTACCCACTAATGTGAAAGTTTAGGGCCACTTAGTGGTCACATCAATTGAGTGTGGGGTATGATGTTTGTGAGTGGGAGCTCATTTTACTAAATGAGCCGCCACCTCATATTCCTTACTCGCTAACTATTATTATTTTTGTCTTGGTTGTTCATCTGGGAATTTTTGTTAGATTTAAATCTAATTAAATCTATTTGTGGGCACATATGTTAAATTAATGTAAATCTATCACTTAAGAAAACCCACTAAAGTGATTATTGTCAAGTTATCTATTTATATATTGTCATGGGCTAAAGTGTGCGGAAGAGACAAGAACACAGATGCACAATAACTCATCATAGAAGGAGTCGAAGGTTTTAAGTTTTGAAAATATGAGACATTTCCATATCCCGATATTTTTTGCCTTTATCATTATTGAATAGCTGCTTGTTTCTGTTTCGTTTTAGAACGCTTTCATTTTCAAGAAGGAAATCTTTGACTTTAGTAATCCCTTCGATTTTCGTTCTAAAGGCCGGAACACGTTGCTGATGATCATTAGACTCATGCGATTTGAACGCTCATTCCATTTTTCACATCAGAGTGCTATCCCGCAGGGGTGGGTTGTTCAGTCTTAATGCAAGGTCTAGATCCATGCACCAAGAACAATTAGAATGTTCTCTTCCAAATCTTGAAATTAGACCCATTTAGCATGGGAACAAAAGATTTTCACATTAATACTGTAATTATTAATCAATAAAATTCAAATAATGACATATCCCCATCCAAGATATCTTGTACAACATTAATATCAAGTCTTTGGAAAGATATTAACGCAAGTGATATCTTGTTGCAATGATCAAACACGACAATAACACGTGTCAAACAACAAACCCATCTTTGGATTGATTTGTTATCCACATGTAAACCTTATAATTGTCACGCGCTTATCATCACAGATGCGATACAGCCTAAATAAATATTAATCTTCCTTTGGGCCGATTAAATATCTACCAAAAGTATACACACAACCATCTAACATCCTTCATGAACAATCTACACAAGAGAGGTTACTTTGGCAACATCTTGCTTCAATTAATCATTTAGAATGAGAGACCAACTTAATTCCTTAGTGTCATAATACTTGAATGAAATAATTGATTAATAATCGAAATTTAATTGAGTGGCAAAGAATCAGGTTCATCATGCTCGTACCAAGCATATCGATGTCGGTATCATTTTGTCTGGGATGTTATAGAGGTGATATTTCTCTCATGAAGGTGCACACGAATGAGAATCCAGCGGACATGTTAACCAAGGTGGTCCTGGTAGTAAGTTTAAGCATTGCTTAGACTTGCTTCATATCAATCCGTGTTGATTTGAGGGCATGGCTGAGGCGGTAATGGAAAAGGTGGAGATGATTTGAGGTGAACTACGATGAGCTTGATCGGTGGAAGTGCGTAAGCGATGTGGTGTAGTAGCTGGATTGGCTGGATTGGTGATGGAGATCTCTCTAGATGTTCTTGGTGTTCTTGGTGTTAGTCCAAAATTTGAGGTGAATCAAATGATGTGCGAGGTGGAGAATTGTAGAACATGCACAAAACATGCACAAGAGCGGTTTTTGGGGTTGGTGATGAGCTACTAGGCATTGTAGTCGACTAATCTGATGCATTAGTCGACTAATATGAGTTGTAGTCGACTAATCTGATGCATTAGTCGACTAATATGAGTTGTAGTCGACTAATCTGATGCATTAGTCGACTAATATGAGTTGTAGTCGACTAATCTGATGCATTAGTCGACTAATATGAGTTGTAGTCGACTAATCGTATTGTAGTCGACTAATCTGATGCATTAGTCGACTAATATGAGTTGTAGTCGACTAATCTGGCATTCAGCAGTGCGATTAGGATTGGTTTTAAACCCAATTCGTTTAGAGGCTATAAATAACCCTAACGATTGTTAGGGTAAGTTTCAAGCACGTTTTGGAGCGACCTTTGAGAGAGTTTTGTGCATCTTTGGAGAGGAGATCTTTTGAGAGATTGAGAGGTTTGTTTTAGGGTTTCTTTGTGAGAACTTGTAATCCTAATTTGTATTCTCTCTTTCTATTAGTGAAAATCCCCCTCCTTACCCCGTGGACGTAGGCAAATTGCCGAACCACGTAAATCTCGTGTCTTTACTCTTTTATTGTGTTTTTGCCTGGGCTTTTCTGTTTGCGGTGGTTTCTCTCGACGTTTCCGCGGTCCGCGCGCCCAACATCCAGAATATTTGATCTTATTCATGGTTATGATTAAAGGATTAATTTAGAGGTTTAAGTCCAATAGTTCATAAACCCTTTTCAATTTAGCATGACCGGAATAATATTTCATAAAGCAAGATTGGAAACTTCATCATGTATTAACGATCTTCTACATTCAAAATTATACAAAGTAGTCTACTTCAATTGCTAATGACTATTCCTCTTTCTCAGTGAAGACACAACCCTTTTCTCTACTTCATCAATACACGAGGGCTGATATTTTTGCAACTTTGGATTTTTGATCCGGTGCCTTCATTTGTCCTTTTAGTGAACTCTTAATTGTCTCCTTGCCACCCTCATTAACTTGACTTGTGTAGAACATGCACAAAACATGCAGGTTTTCAGTTCGATTAGTGACTACTAGGCATTGTAGTCGACTAATCTGATGCATTAGTCGACTAATATGAGTTGTAGTCGACTAATCTGATGCATTAGTCGACTAATATGAGTTGTAGTCGACTAATCTGATGCATTAGTCGACTAATATGAGTTGTAGTCGACTAATCTGATGCATTAGTCGACTAATATGAGTTGTAGTCGACTAATCTGATGCATTAGTCGACTAATATGAGTTGTAGTCGACTAATCTGATTCAGCGGGTCTAATTAGGAATTGGTTTTAAACCCAATTCGTTTAGAGGCTATAAATAACCCTAACGATTGTTAGGGTAAGTTTTGAAGCACGTTTGAAGCGACCTTTGAGAGAGTTTGGTGCATCTTTGGAGAGGAGATCTTTTGAGAGATTGAGAGGTTTGTTTTAGGGTTTCTTTGTGAGAACTTGTAATCCTAATTTGTATTCTCTCTTTCTATTAGTGAAAATCCCCCTCCTTACCCGTGGGCGTAGGCAACTTGCCGAACCACGTAAATCTCGTGTCTTTACTCTTTTATTGTGTTTGGCTTTTCCGTTTGTGGTGGTTTCTCGACGGTTCATGGTCCGCTACCAACAATTGGTATCGAGCTATTGTTGATTGGAAGTGGTGTAATTTCTAATTTGAGGGTGTTGGTGATTCTGAGAGAAGCGGATTCACGAAGACAAGCAGAGGATGGCGTCAACGATGCATCGTCAAAGTGGGAAAATTCGAGATTGAAAAGTTCAATGGGAAGAACGATTTTTCTTATTGGAGGATCACGGATGAAAAACTTTCTAATTTATAAAAATTGCACAAGACTTTGGATGGAAAGGAGAAGAAGAACAAGGATATGTCGATGAGGATTGGGAGGAGTTGGATCTGGAAGCAGCGGTCGATTATCCTATGCCTCGAGAGGGATGTAGCTTTCTTGGTAGATGGAGAGAAGCGGTAGCAGCGTGTGGAAGAAGTTAGAGGGTACCTTCATGGCGAAGAGTCTAACTAACAGGATCTACTTAAAATCCAAATTGTATACTTGCAAGATGGAGGAGGGCTCATCAATCAGGAACACATCAACAAGTTTGATAGGATCATATCAGATTTGAAAGACATAGATGTTAAAGTAGGAGGCGAGGATCAGGCGCTTCTACTACTGTCTCTGCGAAGTCTTATGAGAACATGGTGCAAACACCGAGGCTTGTGGGAGAAAATCGAAGATGGATGAGACTAGAGCGGCACTTCTGGACGATCTTGGGAAGAGCGCAACTAGTGACATAGCCACGGCTGAGAACTTTCATGCGAGGATTGTTTGCAAGAGGAAGGAGCAATGAAGAGAAAAAGCAAAGGGAGGAAAGTCTAGATCTAAATCAAGACCTCTGCGGGGAAAAGGATGTTTCAAATCGCGGTGGTGGGCATTTCAAAGTCGGTGTCAAATAAGAGAGTAGGTGGAAAGAAGAACAACAACAAGGAGAGGAGAGAGGGCAGGAAAAGAAGCGAGCTACGTTTGAGGAGGAAGGGCGATAAGGAATGCTATGTCGTCGCAGTTGGCGAGGAGATCTCCGGAAGTGGATACTTGATTCTGGTTGCTCTTACCATATGTGTCCAAATAGGAAGTGGTTTACTACAGAGGCATTGATGGGGAAGCGTATTGATGGGGAATAACCATGCTTGTAAAGCAGTGGGGCTAGGTAATATCAAAATCAAGATGCATGATGGAGTGGTTCGAACCTTGGCGGATGTGAGGCATGTTCCCGACTTGCGGAAGAATCTTATCTCGGTTGGTGCTTTGGACTCGGTGGTTGCTGAGATTGTGGCGAAAATGGAGTGAAGAAGGTTGTTCGTGGTTCCTTAGTAGTGATGAAGGGTGTTCGTCACGGTAATCTATATCTCTCGAATCACGGCGGTGGCAGGAGATCGTGGTTGGAACGAAGGAAGTGGTGGAGACCCATGTGAGCACACTACGGTTATGGCATAAGCGGCTTGGGCATATGTCGAGAAGAAGTCTAGTTCGCTTGGTAAAGAGGTCTGTGAAGAATCTGAAGGAACCTAGCATGGATTTTGCGAGGATTGTGTGTATGGAAAGTCACCACGGGGGTTGATTCAGAAGCAAGTCTAAGAGAGAGGATACTAGATTATGTGCACACGGATGTTTGGGGTCGGCTCAAACCACTTCTAAGGGTGGTTCAGTATTATGTCTCGTTTATAGATGATTATTCTAGGTATGCTTACTTTACGAAGCACAAGAATGAGGTGTTGAGACATTCAAGATGGATGAGACTAGAACGGCACTTCTAGCGGACGATCTTCTAAGATCCAACTAGTGACATGGCCATCGGCGGTAACAGGAACAAGCGCAGGATTGTTTGCAAGAGGAAGGAGCAATGAGCGAGGAAAAGGCAAGGAGGAAAGTCTAGATCTAAATCAAGACCTCTATGAAAAGGATTTTTCGCGGTGAAGCCGGCATTTCAAAGTCGACCGTCCAAATAAGAGAGTAGGTGGAAAGAAGAACAACAACAAGACCGAGAGGAGAGAGGGCAAGGAAGAAGCGAAGCTACGCCAGAGGAAGGGAGCGATAAGGAATGCTATGTCGCCACGGTGGCGAGGAGATCTCCGGAAGTGGATACTTGATTCGGTTGCTCTTACCATATGTGTCCAAATAGGAAGTGGTTTACTACCTACAGAGGCATTGATGGGGAACTGTATTGATGGGGAATAACCATGCTTGTAAAGCAGTGGGGCTAGGTAATATCAAAATCAAGATGCATGATGGAGTGGTTCGAACCTTGACGGATGTGAGGCATGTTCCCGACTTGCGGAAGAATCTTATCTCAGTTGGTGCTTTGGACTCGGTGGTTGCGGATTGTGACGGAAAATGGAGTGAAGAAGGTTGTTCGTGGTTCCTTAGTAGTGATGAAGGGTGTTCGCCACGGTAATCTATATACTCTCGTGCACGACGGTGACAGAGATGCAATGCGTTGAACCGGCGAAGTGGTGGAGACCCATGTGAGCACACACGGTTATGGCATAGGCTTGGGCATATGTCGAGAAGGGTCTAGTTCGCTTGGTAAAGAGGTCTGGCGAAGAATCTGAAGGAACCTAGCATGGATTTTTGCGAGGATTGTGTGTATGGAAAGTCACACGTGGTTCGCCGAGAAGCAAGTCTAAGAGCAGAGGGATACTAGATTATGTGCACACGGATGTTTGGGGTCCGGCCAAACCACTTCTAAGGGTGGTTCCGTGTATTATGTCTCGCTTATAGATGATTATTCTAGGTATGCTTGGATTTACTTCAAGCACAAGAATGAGGTGTTCGAGACATTCAAGAAGTGGAGAACAATGGTTGAGAACGTGACAGAAAGAAATTGAAGACGCCGAGATCCGATAACGCATGCAGTATACGATGGTGCTTTCAAGGAATTCGTGATCGAGGGAATTGTCCGACATCGACGTACAGTCTACACCACGCGTTATGGGGTCGCGAGAGATCGAACCAACACCGCGAAAAGGCGTGAGTATGCGATCTTATGCGTGATTGGGCAACGAATGGTGGGCAAGCGGCTACAAATTTGTTACATTGTGAACCGCTCACCACATTCGACATTGGATGGTGATACACCCATATGTGGTCAGAGCATGCAGATTATGATAGGCTCGCTTTCTGATGTACGCCTATCACGCCAACGAGGGAAAGCTTGACGCCGGGGCCAAGAAGGCAATATTCTTGGGATATGCAAAAGGCGTAAAGGCTATCGCCTTTGGTGTCTGAAAATTCAAAGTTCGTGGTCACAGGATGTTACCTTTGATGAGAAATCCATGATTGCGAGGGCGTCCAAGGATGATGGTGTTATGGTGGTGAGACTTCTAAGTCTCGGGTTATTGAAATAGAACCTAAAGACCAACTAGGTTCTAATCGTGCTCAAGTGGGAAGTCGGGTAGATGATGAGCTTGGCGGGAGGAGGTCGTGAGGAAAATACGGGTACTACAACCTTGACTCGAGGATAATTTGGCTTCCACTAGGCCAGCGCATGGCAGTCTCTGTGGGGGTGATCAACCCCTAAAGCACTATGGGCGAGCTAATATGGTTGAATCGCCTCTCGGTGGAGGAGGGCGAGCGGTCTCCTTCAAGGAAGCTATTCGGGACAAGGATAGTGAGAGTTGGTTGGCTGCGATGGAGGAAGAGATGGAATCTCTTGGAAGAATCATACATGGGAGGTGGTCCCATTGCCCGTAGGAAGAAAAGCTATTGGTTGTAAGTGGGTGTATAAAAGAAAGGAAGATCTTTGAGCTTCGGTGGTGTAAGATACAAGGCGAGGCTAGTGGCTAAGGGTTTTGCAGAAAAGGGTGTGGATTACAATGAGATATTTTCTCGGTGGTGAAACACACTTCTATTCGGTGCTATTGAGTATTGTTGCTCATGGTGATTTTGAGTCGGATCAACTCGATGTTAAAACGACCTTCTTGCAAGGAGACTTGGATGAAGAGATCTACATGCATCAACTGAGGGCTACAAGGTTGAGGAAAAGGAGAATCATGTGTGTCGTTTGAGGAAGTCACCGTATGGATTAAAGCAATCTCCCAGCAGGTGGTACAAGTGATTTGACTCCTTCATCTTTGAAGCATGGGTTTTCCGCGATCATGATTGTTGTGTTTACATCTCGAAGCTTCGGAGGTAATTTTATCTATCTTCTTTTGTATGTGGATGACATGCTTATTGCTTCTAAGAGCGAGGTGGAGATAGATAGGTTGAAATCTCAACTTGGTGAAGAGTTCGAGATGAAGGACATGGGTGCTAGGAAAATACCGGGTATGGAGATTAGAAGAGAGCCGAATCAACGATTGTTCTTGAGTCGGAAGGGCTACATAGAGCGGGTGATCGCGAGGTTCGGGATGCAAAGTGCTAAGTCGGTGGTGACTCCATTGGCTCCACACTTTAGGCTTCGGTAATCAATCTCCCACTACATGGAAGAGAAGGCACATGGGCGTGTTCCCTATGCTAGTGCGGTTGGCGGTTTAATGTATGCAATGTGTACACGCCTGCATATTTCACGGGTTAGTGTGGTCGATGATTCATGGCGAATCCGAAAGGCGACCGAAGCAAAGTGGGTCCTCGTACTTAAAGGGTACGCTGATACGGTCTGGTTTTGGTGGAGAAACATGTCGATTAGCGGGTTTGTGGACTCGATTATGCAGGCGATCTAGATAGGCGGCGATCTACTCACGGTTATGTATTTAAGATACATGGAGCTCGGTTAGTTGGCGTCGATGTTACAGCTCTGATGGCACTTTCTACTACGGTAGGTGAGTACATGCCGCGAGGGAGTGAAGGAAGCATTGTGGTTGTGGGGTCTTCTAGGCGATTTGGGGATTGAGCGAAAAGCGTGAACTTGTGGTGTGACAAATGAGTGCAATTCACTTGGCGAAGAATCAGTTCATCATGCCTCGCATTCGCATATTGATGTCGTATCATTTTGTGCGGGATGTCATAGAGGAGGTGATATTTCTCTCATGAAGGTGCACACGAATGAGAATCCCGGACATGTTAACCAAGGTGGTCACAGTAGTAAGTTTAAGCATTGCTTAGACTTGCTTCATATCGACTCTTGTTGATTTGCCCAAGAGGGGCCGATCTTCTGGCTGGTAATGGGTAAGGTGGAGATGATTTGAGGTGAACTACGGTGAGCTTGATCCCTGGAGGGCAATGAGGCGTCCGCGTGTAGCGCTACTGATTGGATCGATTGGACATATGGTGATCTCTCTAGATGTTCTTGGTGTTCTTGGTGTTCGTCCAAAATTTGAGGTGAATCAAATGATGCGAGGTGGAGAATTGTAGAACATGCACAAAACATGCACAAGACAGCTTCAAGAGTCGACTACTAGGCATTGTAGTCGACTAATCTGATGCATTAGTCGACTAATATGAGTGTAGAATACTAATCAGCGATTCAAAACGTCTAATTAGGAATTGGTTTTAAACCCATTCGCTTAGAGGTTATTAATAACCCCTAACCCCATTGTTAGGTAAGTTTTGAAGCACGCTTTGAAGCTGAACCTTTGAGAGAGCAGTCTTTTGGAGAGGAGATCTTTTGAGATTGAGAGGTTTGTTTTAGGGTTTCTTTGTGAGAACTTGTAATCCTAATTTGTATTCTCTTTCTATTAGTGAAAATCCTCCCACTCGTGGACGAGGCCGAGGGCGCAGGGCGAGGGCGAAGCAAGGGTGAGGGCGCCTAGGGCGGTCGTCGAGGGCGAATCGGATGAGAGAGGAGAGAGATGAAGAGGAAGGTCGGAGGAGAGAGCGCAAGTTGAAAATTTTAATTAATCTAGACTACACTGACCAGAGTCCCGTATTTTAAGGATGGTTTTTTAATTGATTCCTTTTGGCCACTTTGATGACGTGGCCAAAAAGAGGTCGATTTTGCTCATTATTTAGTGAAATGGTCGATTTTGCTCATTATATTTTAAAAACGGTCTTTTTTAAAAAATTCTCCTACCTTTAGCATCTGCCAAGTTTGATGCTTTAAAACTATTTGTTGATTTTATTGAACTTTTCTACTGTCAGATAGATATAGTGAAACTTACTCCCAAGTTTGATGCTTTAAAACTATTTTGGATTTTAACTGAACTCCTTTTGATCCATTTGTACAATATCTGCTAAAAGAAAGAAATTTATTTTGTTATTTTATGTATTTCTTTTGGCTTTCAGGATGCTGAACCAGGTTTGCAAGAGAGGAGACTTAATTATCCGTGATCGAACTCTCAGGGTCTGCCACGCCAAGGCAGATGCTACTCCAACAAAAGAAAGGATTCTGGTCCAAGGAGGGACTTCCCAAGAAAGAAATTTGCAGTCTCCTAACGAAAGATCATCGAAAAGATTGAAAACGCCAAGCCATCTGCTGCTTCTTTGTCATATCAAGGTCTTCAAGCAAATCCGTGGTGAAGAAATCGGGATTACACTCACGCCAAGCAGTGGACATGGCAATCATGGATCTAAAGGGGAGTGGGTTTGATAAGCAAGCTAGCAGCGAGGGTAAAAGGCCTGCAGTTGCAGCTAGAAAGGCTAAGATGCTGATGAAGAAACGCAAGCTTGAGAGTGGGACCCAGAGAACACTCATCGGAATAAGAAAGTTAGAAAACACTAGGATGGGTTGAATCATTGCTTGTAAGTTGTATTGTTGATTTATTTTATGCTGCGGATACACTTGTACTTGGTGTCTCTCTCTGTTGAACTTGAAATGAAAGTTCTGATCGATTTTGAGTTATTTTCCTGGCAAGTTCATTTTGAGGGGCTGTGGAAAGAATTTTGTAATTCAATTGCCTGATGAGCGTAGTGGATTACGCCACTTAACGAAAATGCAGATTAATTTTGTTGAACCTGAATCAGGTAGCTTCTTTAAAAGCCGCCATGCCTCTAATCATCAGTATCCTGGGAGTTATGTTTCTTGATGCAAAATAAGATTGAACCCAGCTTCTGGAATTTCATCATGATGTAGTCTAAATGTGACACAATTTGGCCAGTTTTAGGTAGTTGCTTTTGCATTCACCAGATCAATAGCACATCGAAGCAATTTTCTGAACATTTTCGGTAGAATTTGGAAACGTTCTTCATTGCTTGCGAACAATGACATGAACCCAAAAAAAAAAAAAAATTTAAAGTTTGGGTATCGAAGTTAAGTTTTCATGAACTTTGGGGTACTGAAAAAGTTTTGGGGTATCTTTTTTTATATTTTTAAAGGTATTTTTTAGGCAAAAATAATTTGGGGTATCTAAGTTAAAAAGAGGTAAACTTTGGGGGTGCAAATAACCCATTATGAGGACAGCTCTCTCCGTCAAATTCCTCAAAATAAAAGGCTGCTTCCTTTTCCCGCAATACTTCTAAACCATTAGCCAGACAAATTCGATCTCCAAAATCGAGGGCTAGGATTTTCGATCTCGTGTCCGATTCCAATGGAGAAAATCTTGTCATCTACTCGAGTTCCCATCGGACGTACTCCTCCCGTTTCATTCTCTTCTTCGTCTTCGATCTACCAAATTTCATTTCCGCTAGGGTTTCGACTAATGGCAGCTCTTCTCGTCTCTTTGGACCTCTGAGGGTTTCGTTGAGTAACCTGAAGGAGTTGCCACCAAAGAGGTAAAAGATCTTCATTCTCGATTTTCGTTTTTCTTTGTTGTTTTGTGTTGGGCATTTCAGCAAACAGGACAACTGCATGGTTAAATAGATGATGGAACTTTGCATTACATTCAAAGAAAAAAACACTTTTTTAGGGCAAACCCAAGAAAATATAAGATTTCTTTTTAAATTTGAGTTTTACACTTGAATATCAAATACGCGCATATTTCCCTTGCCAACATGTATGACTTCAGGTTAACTTTTTCAATGAAATTGGGAAAAAACAGTGTTGGTACTTTTAGGATTAGAACATCTTTTACTGTAAGCCGAACCTTTAACCCTAGCGCAAGATTGCAGTTTTGGTTTCGATGGAGTGTATCATTAGAATTTGGGGCTAGTACAGTCTTTGTCATTCATTTTATTCTACAATAACTATTAGGAAAAAGGAATATGAGCCGCCACCTCATTTAGTAAAATGATTTACCCACTAATGTGTAAAGTGTTTAGGCCACTGGTCACATCAATTGAGTGGGTATGATGTTTAGAGTGAGCTCATTTTACTAAATGGTACCACCTCATATTCCTTACCGCTAACTATTATTATTTTTGTCTTGGTTGTTCATCGTTGGGAATTTTTGTTAGATTTAAATCTAATTAAATCTATTTGTGGGCACATATGTTAAATTAATGTGTAAATCTATCACTTAAGAAAACCCACTAAAGATCGATTAAGTTGGGTTATCGGTATTTATATATTGCTGGCTAAAGTGTGCAGAAGAGACAAGAACACCGGATGCACCAATAACTCATCACATAGATCAGTTTGCCTTAAGTTTTGAAGCAATATGAGACATTTCCATAATGTACTCGATATTTCCTTTGCCTTTATACTTCATTGAAATCGCTAGCAATAGTGCTTGTTTCACCTTATCGCTTTTAGCAAAACGTTTTCAATTTCAAAGAAGGAAATCTTTGACTTTAGTAATCCCTTCGATTCTCGTGCCCCTAAAGGCTTCGAACACCAGCTGATGATCATTAGACTCATGCGATTTGAACGCCCCACTCTCATGCTCCTTCTTTACATCGAGTGCTATCCGCAGTGAGGGTTGAGGTTGTTCGCTTAATGCAAGGTCTAGATCCATGCCAAGAACAATTAGAATGTTCTCTTCCAAATCTTGAAATTAGACCCATTTAGCATGGGAACAAAAGATTTTCACATTAATAGCTGTAATTATTAATCAATAAAATTCAAATAATGACATATCCCCATCCAAGATATCTTGTACAACATTAATATCAAGTCTTTGGACAAGAATATTAACGTAGTGATATCTTGTTGCAATGATCAAACATCGACAATAACACGTGTCAAACAACAAACCCATCTTTGGATTGATTTGTTATCCACATGTAAACCTTATAATTGTCACGCGCTTATCATCACAGATGCGATTACTAAATAAATATTAATCTTCCTTTAACATTAAATATCTACCGAAAAGTATACACACAACCATCTAACATCCTTCATGAACAATCTACACAAGAGAGGTTACTTTGGCAACATCTTGCTTCAATTAATCATTTAGAATGAGAGACCAACTTTAGTGTCATAATAATACTTGAATGAAATAATTGATTAATCAAATTTAATTGAGTTTGCTCGAATTGAACCCAGGCTCGCTTGAGTTTGAACTCATGAGGTTCTACTTGAGTTAACCGACGACTTGAGTTCGAATCAAGTTCGAATTCTGCTTAATCGTTCACTGAATTGAACCGGTTCTAATATGAAGTTTGCCAAGTGAACACAAGGTTCGACCAATGAACACGAGGTTCGCCAAAGTGAACACAAGGTTCGACCGAATGAACACGGAGGTTCAAAGTGAACACAAGGTTCCCGAATGAACACGAGGTTCGCCAAAGGACGGTTCGCCAAAAGGCGAGGTTCGCCAAAATGAACCGAGGTTCGCCAAAGACGAGGTTCGCCAAAAGGCGGTTCGCCAAAATGAACCGAGGTTCGCCAAAAGACGAGGTTCGCCAAAAGGCGAAGTTCGCCAAAAGCGAGGTTCGCCAAAATGAACCGAGGCTAAAAAGGCAGGTTCACAAAATGAACCTCGAATCTCGCTCGAACTACGTGAACCCCTTAGGGTTTAGATTCGAACCGCCAAAGCCGCTTAGCTTTTGAACCTATTATTCGTGGATACGCCGCCACAAAACCATTTTAAAAAAAAAAAAAAAAAATCAATCCAAATCCAACCTTATATTAATTTTCTAAAATCATAGAAAATTTAACAAAAATCAAAAGTTACTGCTCACGAAGAAGAAAGTTTACTGCTCATCCAACATAAATTATCGTTCATCCGAGATCAAGCCTTTATCGCTCATCCTGAAAACTTTACCGTTCATCTGACTAAAACATTTACTGCTCATCCAACCCAAAAATCCAAAAGATTTGATCTTTATTCATAAATCCACTAAAACCATAGAAACTCAAAAAAATCTCTAAGAGTTAATCAAGAGGCTCGATACCACTTGTTAGTTAATATTACTGCCCAAAGACTTGATATTAATGTTGTACAAGATATCTTGGATGGGGATATGTCATTATTTGAATTTTATTGATTAATTACCTATTAATGTGAAAATCTTTTGTTCCCATGCTAAATGGGTCTAATTTCAAGATTTGGAAAGAGAACATTCTAATTGTTCTTGGCGCATGGATTTAGACCTGCATTAAGGACTGAACAACCTCAACCCTCTCATCATGATAGCACTCATGTAAAGAAGGAGCATGAGAGGGAGCCGCTCAAATCGCATGAGTCTAATGATCATCACGCCCAAGCCTGCTACGTAATCCGGCGGATTAAAGCCAAAGATTTCCTCTTTAAATTGAGAAACGCTTTGCTAAAAACAATAGAAACAAGCACGCATTAGCGGATTTCAATGAAGTATAAAGGCAAAGGAAATATCGTGGAGTACATTATGGAAATGTCTCATATTGCTTCAAAACTTAATGCATCAAACTGATCTATGTGATGAGTTATTTGCAGATGTGGTCTTGCCTCTTCCTCGCACTTTAATCAATTTAAGGTCGCTTATATAATCGCTGTAAGGAGAAATGGACTCAATGAGCTCATTTCATACCGTGCAAGAAGAAGACATTGAAGCAAGATAAGACAAAAGTGCTCATTTGGCTTCTCGCCATAAGGATAAGGGCAAGAAAAAAAAAGAATGATAGGAAGTCGCTAAGTCCAGCTTCAAAAGAAACAACATAAGGATAATCGTGGTTGTTTCTTTGTCATGTGATGGACACGCAAAGAAGGATTGACCAAATATCACGCCGGCGGTCAAAAAGGATACGCTCCTTACTTTGGTCCGTTTCGAGGTTAATTTAGTCTCTCGCATCTAGAAACACTTCGGTGGTTAGACTCGTGCTACTACTCACATAAGTGTTTCTATGCAGTGTTGCTCGAAGCACCGAAAGCCAATGATGGTGAAAGATACATCTGGCTATGGCCAATCTAGAGAAGCAATCGGGCACTTTAGGTTGCTTTTAGAACGGTTCATATTTGGACTTAAAAGATACTTTTGTATACCGCCTTTTGACTGAACTTAATTTCAGTCAGATTGGACAAATCGTGTTATACTTGTTCATTTGGAAACAATGAATTCATTTATCTTTTAATTCAAATATTGTGGAACTGTTACTTGAGTAATTTTGACAACCTATATTTGCTTGATACAATTACTTCCTATAATGAAACCTGCGAATCACGCGGTACTAAGCGTAAATTAAATAAGGAAAATTCAAATCATTATGGCATAAGCTTGGGTCATATCTCAAAAGGTAGAGTTGAGCCGCCTTGTGTCTGATGGCATTTTAGATTCTCTTGATTTTATAGACTTTGATGTATGCATTGGATCAGATCAAGGAAAACACTAAAGTTAGATTAGGTGCCACAGATCTTCGACGCCTTAGAATTGATACATACAGATGTGGGCCATTCCTACAGATCCTGAATGGTCAACAATATTTTATATCATTCATAGACGATTATTCACGCTATGGGTACCTATATCTCATTAAAGAAAATCAGTCTCTCGGACGATTCAAAGCTTTTGGTCGGGTTGAGAACCAACTCAATAAAAAGATTAAAACCGTAGATCCGATCGTGGTGAGTACTACTACAGATATGACGTGGTCAGTGAACAACGCCCGTGACCATTTGCTAGATACCTAGAGAATTCTCGTATCGTCTCCATAGACACCATGCCGTGATCACCTAGCATGAATGGTGTAGCCGAAAGACTAAACAGACTCTTAAGGATATGGTAAGAAGTATGATTGCTCATTCTTCTTTACCGAGTCACTGGGAGAAGCACTAAAGATCGCAGCTTACATTCTTAACAGTACAAGCAAAAGTGCTAAAACACCTTATGAGCTTGACCTCGAAAAGCCCGCCTAAAGCACTTACATATTTGGGGATGTCCAAATGAGGCAAGACCTTATAGGCCAAATGAAAAGAAATTGACTCCAAAACAGTAGCGCCTACTTTATCGGGTATTCGAACGATCCGTGGGCTATAAGTTTTATGATTCCACACTCGTGAATATTTTTGAGATCGAACAAAGAACATTCTTTGAGGATGTTGAGTTTGGGGAGAAATAAGGTTAGAGACATTGCCTTTGAGGAGGAATCGCTTTAAATCCAATCCATACACTATTTCGACAATATTCAAGTACCTATACCGTTATTGTTCAAGAAATGAATCCGAACCTCAAGAAGGCAATATTGAACAACTCCTCGCTCCGTAAGAACAAACTCAACAACCTCAAGAACCTGCCATTAAGGAGATCCACGAGAGAAAGGAGAAATGCTATTCCTGATGATTATATTGTATTTCTTCAAGAACATGAGGAAAGTAATGGAATGATGGAAGATGATCAAATCAACTTCCTTCAGCCATGAAAAGTTCTAACTCAAAAAGTGGATTGATGCCATGAATGAGGAGTACAAGTCTATGCAAGACAATAAGGTTTGGGAACTTGTTCCATTGGCGAAGGTAAAACCAATTGGTTGTAAATGGATATTTAAAACCAAGCCGATGCAAATGGTAATGTGGAAAAGTATAAAGCACGCCTTGTAGCTAAAGGCTATACCGTAAGGAAGGCATTGACTATACGAGACTCTCTCCTGCCATCGAAAGACTCTTTTCAGACTATCATGGCACTTGTTGTTCATTTCAATCTTGAGTTACATCAAATGGATGTTAAGATCGCATTTCAATGGAGACATTGATGAGATGATCTATACGGTATAATCTAAAACTTTGTGTCGAGACCCAAAGAATATGGTTTGTAAATTAAGGAAATCCATTTATGGACTCAAGCAAGCTCCTCGTCAATGGTACCACAAGTTTCAACAAATAATTATCTCGTTGGTTTTGAGATGAATATTGTTGATGATTGTGTATATCAAAATTCAGGGAGTAAGTATATTTTCTCGTTCTCATGTGGATGACATTTTGCTTGCCACTAATGATATAGCTTGTTGCACGAAACCAAAAGATTTCTATCAAAGAATTTTGAGATGAAAGATCTTGGGGACGCCTCTTTTATATTAGGAATCCGTGATACATCGAGATCGCCTCGAGGAATACTTGATTATCACAAAAGAGCTATATCAATAAAGTACTCATAAGGTTCGCATGCAAAATTGCACTGTGTGATACCCTCGCTTCTAAAGGAGACAAGTTTAGTCTCAATCAATGCCCTAAAGGTAACCTTGAAATTCAGAAATGCGTAAGATTCCCTATGCTCGTTGTGGAGTCTAATATTGATCCCACCAACCATACGCATGTTATACGCTAAGCAACCCCGATGGATCATCGGATCGCAAATAAAAGGGTTATGCGGTATCTTCGTAAAATAAAAGATTATATGCTCACATACGTGAAATCGATCGCTTGGAGGTCATCGGGTACTCGATTCGATTTTGCCGATGCCAAGACAGCCAGAAAGTCTACTTCAGCTATATTTATATGTTAAAGGAGCTATATCATGGAAAAGTGTCAAACGTACACTTGTAGCTTCCTCCACTACGCGCCAGAATTTATAGCCACATGAGGCATCCAATCATGGAATATGGTCAGCGAATTTTGTCACCGGTCTGCGTGATTCGAAAATATTGAAAGACCACTAAAGTTATTTTGTAACAATAAACTAGCATTATGTATTCCAACAACAACGTAAGCTCAACTAAGTCAAAACATATTGACATTAAGTCCTAGTTGTGAAAGAAAGAGTACGAGTGGACAAATATCCATAGAGCATATATTGGGACAAACTCCATGGCGCATCCTTCTTTAAAGGATTACCACCCAAAATTTTTCAAGAGCACACCGCCATACGGGGTGGTAATATTTGAGGATATCATGTTTTAGTGGAGTTTGTGATTTTATTGCTTTATGAGTATTTTGGACCTATTCAAGCTTTTTATTTTTCCGATCGTAATAAAGTATTCGCTAACCACTGCTACATTATGATTAAAGTTGACCTCACTAAAGTTTTCTGGAGGACCAGCTGAAAATAGGCATGCATGCATCACATTGCATGTAATTTTTCATGCCTTGACTCTTTTATTGTGTTTGGCTTTTCCGTTTGTGGTGGTTTCTCTCGGCGGTTCAGCGGTCCGCTAGCTTAACAACAGGCGGCATTATTTGTTGATTCCACAGGCTTACTTGTGAATCCGTCATCTGGAGATTTTGATCGCGATAAAGAAATCTGCAAGATTTATGGAAGAAAATTAAGTATGTATGTTAAATGATAAATTAAATTAAATTGAAACCATGGTGTTATTGCAAACCTTTTTCAGTTCATGTTTTTGTGGGTAAGATGTCTTGTGGTAGAACCTTGGCAATGGTGTTGCCCTAAATGTCGAACTTGTTTGAGCAATATTTGCCTTCTTTTCCTCTATTTTCTGCATTTTTAGAATTTTGTAAGAATTGTTCAAGAGACAATGTCTCAAGTCATTTTTCCACTTACCTCTGATGAATTTGGCTTCAGAGATCTGGATCTTTTATGATAAAATCTTGGTAGAGGTGCTGCTTTAAATGATAAATCCTTTCTAGTCTTCGTAATTTCCATGTCTTGTTCAAATTGCTTTTCATGAGGTAGGACATAAATTTTGTAAATAAATACAGAGTGTTTGTAACGAGGGAAGATTTTTAAAAGGAAAAAAAAATCAATAGTTACCTCTATTGAATCCGATTTTGGAGTAACCGATCTCTTGTGATAAAAACTTGGTAATGGTGTTGCTTTAAAGGGTGAACTCTTTTCAGGCTTACTATTATCCATGTCCTGTTTTATTTTTTATTGTAAGCAATTAATTAGGATTACATAAAGTAACACCTAGAACTATTTTTTTCTTATGAAATAACAACTTTAAATATTAACACATACTGCATGCCTAATAGTAGTTGACATAGAAAAACATAGAAAAGAAAAACCTTAGTGTTCAAAACAGGTTGTGATTTCTTGCTGTCAATCTGTTTTCCTTGACCATTGTCCTTCTTTTGGTTTGATGCCTGTAATAAGAAGTCCAAGGTAGAAAAAATCTATATTGACTACGAACATGATAACTGTCAACTGCAAAGTATATACATGATAATATCTACTTGTTATAATAACTATGATTATGATTAAGAGGCACTGATAGATTTAGAGCTTCTTTGTCTTTACTCAATACTCCTTTTGACCTTTAATGAAATTTGAGTATGAAGTACCTTTTGATTAATGGTGCCTGATTTTGTGTTCCCTTGCCTTAGTTCCTCTATTCTGTCTAATCTAAGTGAAGTATGCACCATCCTTGAAGCCGCAGTGGAGTTTGACCTGTTCAATACATCACCAATTAAAGAATTTTGAGTTCATGTAATCATTATCTTTTAGTCTGTTATTATTAATTACTGACATGCCTCACGTAGATTGGTTAAATTTAGTAAACTAATTCTAGTGTAATGCAAAAAGAGAGCCAACTATCAAAGGGATTTACTTGAAGCTAAGAGATCTTGATAAGCTCAGATTGGATCTCTGCAGACTACTAATCATCTTTGGCGTTCTTTTCTCAGTGGATAATGAGAAAGGTTGAGGAACAGTGCACCTCCTCTTATAATTTTTCTTCGGAATAGGTTTTACTCTTTTCTGTACTGCTTTCAGGTTTTGTTTCTTGTTCTCAACAACCAACGATGTATCTTCGACCTGGACATCTTTTTCATAACCTGGTAAATCTTCCTTCATATTGCTTGATTTATTATTTGCCTGTTCCATTCTGTTAACATGTGTTCAGTTAGTAAAACAATCAATAATAGTATACACATAAATATACCTACACCTGGTTATATGTAACATCTTGCATGATTTAATCAAGAATAAATATCACATACACACCCATGCATAAGTTATACATGTACACACACACACACACATATGCAGAGTTTCAAAGTTAGCCTACAAAAAACGCAGATGATGGGTGATAAATTCAGGCCAAAAGGTCAAGAAAAAGTCTAAGCACCAATATGCGTTCTTATAACAATTCATGATTTATGGCTATTACTCGACAAAAATAAAATTTTCAGTCACTACAACTATTATAACAACAAGTCATAACTTCTAGCTATTAGTAATTGATCCCAAGCAATGGCTAACGGAAATGTATACCTCAATTCATCAGAAAATCTTAACCAAGTCCCCATAGAAAGCACTGCTCACAGGAGCATAAGGTTTCGTTAGTAACAAATCAAAGGTAATAAAAAGACCTTATGGTATCCTTCTATTTTGTAAATCAAATTCAAGAAGTAGATATTTGTATCATGAAATTTTCAGATATTCGAGCAAAACAAATGTGCAGCATTAGCTATCCATAAAGGATAGGACAATAAAAGCACAGGAACACGTGTTTATACTTGAATCAATGAGTAGTAACAAGTAGACTATTAGATAACATGATATGAAATCCTTTTTCTTAAAGTTTCAGAGAGGATATAAATACTAGCTCTTACCTTGTTATAGCCTGTGATAGTCTTTTCTATCCTTCACACTGAGGGCTATCTATCACTCTTGAGAAAATCTGCGAGTTTCCCCTAGTGATATATATAAGCTGGACATCTCTTGTCAACTCTGAACTTAAACAAAATAATTGATTCAAGATTTGGTGGGAACTGCCGGCAAATAATCAAATTAACCTCAGACATATTAGTAGTTTAATTGCAGTCATTATCTCATCCCATTATCTTTAAAAATAATTTATCGAGCCTATAATCATAGCTTAAATTTGATTGATCTTGGTGATAGTGGCAGCCGGAATGCAGATAGGTGTCATAGAAGAAGCCGGCAGAGTCCACTGTTAACTCTTTCAAACTTAATCAATTGATCTAGTTTTTTTTTTTTTTTTTTTGAAATAAAAATAGGGAGAGGTGCCCTCTTCAAAACCATTCATTATTAAAAACATTTGACTTAGGATAAATTAGGATTAAGAGGGAAGCAATGATCAAACAATTCATACCTGTGAACAGGGAGAGGACCTTGTCATCACCTGTAAGTTACAAGTCATAGATGCTTGATTAAAAGTTAAAACCCCCTAATAATAAAGAATTATCCCAAACAAATGGGAAAGCAGTTTCTTAAGCTAGCATACCCAGCTCAGGCAACCATACAAAACATATTACAAGTTTTTCACCGTATAAAGGAAAAGAAGAACAACAAAAGACTCCATTATTGAAGTTTTCAGAAATTTGCACCCACGCCATCTTCATCCTCTTTCTGCAGCAAAGACTCCAGCCCCTTTTCTCTAGCAATCCTTTGAATCCTCGATGCCCTCTTATTGCTTGAGTTCCCTGTCGAGAATAACACAAAGTGGGCTACATAAGAAGCAATCTTTTCTAGCTTAAACAGAATATCGTTGAAAATGTGGTTGTTTCTGGCTCGCCATAGATACCAACATAGAGCAGGGAAAATAGTGCTCCAAAGCTTTAGAGTCATCAATGAAATAACCATTTGATTCAAGCAGTTTATCAAAACAACCTGGCCAAATAACTAACTGAAAGAAAGGGGAGATTAGCTTCCAACTGTTTTGTGCAAAAGGGCAATTGAAAAACAATTGACTGTCTTATTCAAGCTCTCTAAGACATAAACGGCATCCGGGGTCTCCTTCCCAACCTTCGTTAGGCAAGTTTTCCCCAGTTTGAAGCCTTCGTCTTGTCAGGATACAATAGAAGATCTTGATCTTATGTGAGAGGAGGGAATTCCAAATGAAATTGGAGTAATGATAAAGGAGGTCACCTCTGTTTAAGAAACAGTAGAAGGATTTAACAGTGAAAGAGCGAGGAGGGTTATTGATAATTACATGAAGAGGTTAGACTAACACCAGATTAGAAAGATTTAAAAAAGGCTAATGAACTTAAGTCGAAAGTTAAAACCAATACCTAACGGCTTAAGGTTCCCTTTTAATTTGTTTCAAGCCCATTTAAACATGCATATTTCTAACAAGAAAAGGCACTTCTTTAATCAAAATCGTTCGTTATTTAGCGAATGAATATAATTCGCATTAAGTGAAAGAGAATAAGCATAGTTCACGAGATATGATGATAATTATATTTGAAATGAACCATATGTATACATGGACTCTTCTAATGGTGTAGGCCGAAGAAATAAGGTTTATCCAAATTCCCTTAAGACACCTGTAGACGTAGAGGATTATCTCCCACTCTGTGCTGCGAGAAGCGCGTTCAAATACGAGGTATCTTTTTCAAATGGATCGGGTCAGCCAACAAAAAAGGACCGGCTTCGTTCCTCTTTAACCCGTTATCCTTTTGTCTCGCCCCTCATACGAAAAGATCGCTTCTTTGTGTCACTTCGATTCAAAACCCTAGAAGAAGCAAAATGGGCAAGAAATCGAAGGAGCCAGACGCCATTAAATCTCTCTTCAGCAACAGCAATCCCTTTCGCCGCAAACCCGAACCCGAACCCACACCCCAATCTCCGCCACCGCCGCCGGAGGAGCTAGGGTTAGAATCTTCACCTCTCACCGACGCCAAGAAGAGAAAACGAGATGGGAAGCTAGAAGAAAACCCAAAAGACCCTAACCCTATCTCGTCAACGCCCGAATCGATCTCAAAGAAGCGAAAGAAAGTTGAGAGCGGCGAAGACGAGGGCCTGGATTTGAAGAAGAGCACTAAGAAGAGGAAGAGAGATGAGATTGAAGCTGAGTATGAGAAGAGAAAGTATGGGGAGATTGCTGAGACTGAAGAGGTTGCCGTTGTTAATGTTGGAGAGAAGAGGAAAGCAAAGGATGTTGTTGCTTCGGAATCGAAGGAGGAAGACGAGGGTTTCGATGATGAGAGTAAGCTTTTGAGGACGGTGTTTGTTGGGAATTTGCCGGTGAAGATTAAGAAGAAGGTGTTGATGAAGGAGTTTGAGAAGTTTGGGGAGATTGAGTCGGTGAGGATTCGGTCAGTGCCGCTTGTGGATGTGAGTATTGAGATTTGGCTTTTTCTTTATTTTTTTGCTTGTATTTTGTGCTAAAGATTGCATCATTTGAAACTTTAACCAGAGTAAGACACCAAGAAAGGGGGCTATCATCAAGGGGAAGCTCAATGAAGCTGTTGGCAGGTTTGTGTTTGTTATCAGTTCTTTATTTTTGTATAATAGCTTCTATGATTTCATGAGGAAGATTAGACTTTTTAACAATTTGTATATCTGAATTTGCAAATTTGAGATGTATAATGTACTAGAAAGCTTTATGCAGAATAGATAGGGATTTTAGAATTGTATGCCAGAGAAGTTATTGATTTTATAGTTCTTTGCATTGCGCATACAAGTAACAAATATGCCCAAGTTCTCTCTTGTGGACCTTAACTCAGCCTAATTTATTTTGCCTCCCTTATATCCTACAAAAGCACCGCCTTTCTATAAAGAAATTTTGCTATGAAAATTAAAGCTTTAGCAATTACTTTATCGGGTGATTGTCATTATTATTGTTGCGTTTTTCCCTTTACCTCTATTAAACATGTTTTTATCTGAAGGTTCTTCATACTGCTCACGGGCTAGGTTACTCGGACACGGTGTTTTGGGTGCCTTGTCCGTGTCTGATACGTGTCGGACACGGATTCTCTGCGGACACGCCATGGACACTTGTGGTTCAAAGCAAAACCCGATTTTCCCATTATTTACATCCTAAACTAGTTTCTTTGGTGATATCGGGTTCAAAACCAATCGGTTTTTGAACCCGAAAACTGACACCAATTACTTAAATATTTGAAAAATATCCATTGTATTATTCCATGCGATCAAAATTAAACTTTTGTTGTTAAACCTTATTCTTAGTTTGATTAAACTTGATTCTTAATTGTTATAGATAATAGAAAGAAACGTATAGATGTTATAGATATTTTAGTACAATATTTGATCTAATATAAATTATATATAGCCGTGTCCCCGTATCCTACATTTTACAAATTTGCCGTGACCCGTTTCCGCACCAATTTCTGTGCTACCTAGCTCACGGGCATCTAAATTAGAAATTCTTATTACGTTTCACTTGTATCCTTAAGAATGTTATGACATGACTCCGTGATTTTGAACTGATACCAGTTTCATTGGCCTTCTCCTAGAGCATTGTTGTCGAAGTCCTTCAATCCCATATTAGGACTCTGAAGTACCTGTATAATCTGGATCAAGCAGTGGATCAACTCCATATTGGATCTTGTGATCTACTACTGTACTTTGCAGTGCAGATTTTGGATCCGTAGTTAACGGATCTTAAACCAATTAAGCTAGGTCAGGAACATTGATGCATACAATCTGAGGAATCATATTTGTCGCTTTGAAATTCAAGAATTAAAACTATATGCTGTTGTCTATCTAAAATAATAAATTTTTTCTTTCTCAAATGATGTAACCTTTAGCATTTACATACATAACATTGATTAGCGAACTTGTTGGAATTTTAAAAGTGGTATAATTTCTCATTTCCATTAATCCAGGATTAGGTTTGGATTGTGGGGATTCAAACAAAACTCACACTTCTAGACTATGTACATTGTATTTCTATTGAACTAGTGATCTGGGGAGTTATATGATGCTTCTCACATAAATTGAACCATATATCTGTACTTTTAAATGCTTTGACGATATATATTGTGAAGGAAAAATGGTCGAAAAACTTAATTCACAATTCTATCTAAAAGTTTGCATCAAGGAGCTATTTTCCTTAAACATAGGCTTAATTTGTTGTTTGTTTCTATCTTTCCTTTTTCTGTTTCCTTTAGATTTGCCAAAATCCAACAACTCTTAAAATATTAATTTCTTAATGGGAAAATCACCATATGACAAGTGAAGCTATTTTTGCAAATTAAAACGATTGGCTTTCTTAGAGAGGGAAAAAGTGCTTTAATATGAAAGCCTTACATTGTTCTAAGAAAAATTAGTTGTTTATATTTAGAGGGTGTTTGGGGAGCTTTTTGTGGTCAAACTAGCTTTTAAGCTAGCTTTTCATATCTACTGTTTGGTAAAATATCAAATAAGTTAACTTATAAGTCTCATTTTGAAAAGTCGATATACCCCACTTTTCAAAACTAGCTTATAAGCTCACCTAAATAAGCTAGATTTGACCACAAAAATTACTATTCTATCCAAACAATTTTCATAATATTTTTATTATAAAAGCTAAAAGCCACTAAAAGCTAGCATAACTTATAAGCTTAAAAAATTAAGCCCTCCCAAACACCCTCTTAATGCTCTCCATTGGTGTTTATTTCCTTAAAAAATTAGCAGATCATGGATAACAGAATTGGTGTTTATTGCCTTAAAAAATTAGCAGATCATGGATAATTCTGTTCTTCTCCTTTTTCTGTCTTTGATTTTCAGGGTGAATGCTTACATCGTTTCAATAATGAGCAATCTGCACAAGCTGCTTTATCAAACAATATGACAATGGTATGTCCTTGCTTTCCACAAGCACGCTAAGCCATGTGGATATAGCATATCTGTTTCTTCATAGTTGAATTACATTGATTCTCCATAATGAATTCCATGAAGGACTGTTGAATTAAGCCTATTTTCTTTCTTGCTTGTAGATCGGAGAAAATCACATACGTGTAGACATGGCATGCCCACCTCGTAAGAAATTGAAAGCAGAAACCCAACTCTACGAAAGAAAAAAGACTGTCTTTGTGGGCAACCTCCCCTTTGATGTAAAGGTGATTTTCTTTCTTCAAGCACTTTAGTCTTGAGATACATATCAGAAACAATAAGCACTTTTATCTTATGAACTTAGTTTCTAGTTGCATTTTTTTTTATGTGTAATGTTCATTTCAGGACGAAGAGCTTTACCAACTATTCTGTGGATCGAACCCATCTGAGTCTAGCGTTGAAGCTGTGCGAGTTGTTAGAGATCCCCAGACAAGCTTGGGGAAGGGTATCGCTTACGTATTATTCAAAACAAGGGTATGATAGGTTACCTTTCTTTTGTATTAGAAAAATAATAAGCATGATCTATTTTTTGCTCTTGGCGACTTCTTATGTGACATCTTTACATTTTTCAAACTTTCCACCGTAAATTCTGAATCATTACGTTTCGGCATTAGTATATTTCCACTTGGTTTGTTATATCTGCCAATTCCTAACAAAAGGATGATATGATGTAGAATTAAGATCCATTTTATGACCAAGACAACTGGGGTTCAAGTGATGGAGGAACATATAGAAATGGATGATTTCCTTTGGAGAACCAGTTTGAATTTCATGAGGAAAACAAGCAATGGAAGGAGATTCTCTCAATGGGATTATTGATAGAAAGTTCTAGAGAAAAGTGGAAAACTGTGAATTTCATATTGATTGAGAAAGCATAATAAGGAGAGCCATGAAACCAAACTGGTTTATATGCTAATAGATTTCAGTTTCACAATGCTGCATGCTGCCCATATACTCCCAATCTGCAGTCATTCTTCACCTTGACTGCAATATCTGTCTCCATGCTGTCTCCATTATTCCTCTATTCTATTGCACACACAGTTGCCCAATTTATTTGTCTTCTACTATTCAGATTTTTAAGATATATTTGAGAAATTGGTTTCACATTATATTAAAGTGATATGGGTGAAATTATATCCAGATTATTGTCTCTGGACATTTTGTAAATTGGTTATGACATGTGTAAGTATAATAATAAACAAGAGAAGAAAGGATCATTGGAGAGGATAGAGAGGTAGACAAGCAAAACAGTGTGACTTTTGTGACTACACTAGTATTGGAAGTCAGTGAGCTTATTACTAGTTTCCGTTGTAACTAAATGCATGTACTAGCGAACCAGTTGATTTCTGATCCTTATTTTTCAGGTATCTGTGGCTTTTTAGATGCCACTTATTTGTTTCCCTCTACAAGTTACGTTACCTTTAGCATCTGCCAAGTTTGATGCTTTAAAACTATTTGTTGATTTTTATTGAACTTTTCGGCTGTCGTATAGATATAATGAAACTTACTCCCAAGTTATAGTATTGATTTGGTTTATTCTGTCCTAGTTTTGCGAGGGTTATTAGACATAGCCGATTTTAAGCTATTTTGGTTCAACATTTGGTTAAAACTCGTTTGATCTTCTACGGCCCCATTTCTTTCCAATCAAAGACTACAATGTGTGGGATTTGGATCCTCTCCATAAGAGTACCACTATTTTTTAGTATAGCCGTTGATTTATTTAGTGAATGGTTGTGAATTGTCTTTGATTGATTTTAACTGAACTCCTTTTGATCCATCATTGTACAATATCTGCTAAAAGAAAGAAATTTATTTTGTTATTTTATGTATTTCTTTTTGGCTTTCAGGATGCTGCGAACCAGGTTTGCAAGAGAGGAGACTTAATGATCCGTGATCGAACTCTCAGGGTCTGCCACGCCAAGGCAGATGCTACTCCAACAAAAAGAAAGGATTCTGGTCCAGGGAGGGACTTCCCAAGAAAGAAATTTGCAGTCTCCTCTAACGAAAGATCATCGGAAAAGAATGAAAATGCCAAGCCATCTGCTGCTTCTTTGTCATATCAAGGTCTTCGCGCAAGCAAATCCGGTGTGGTGAAGAAATCGGGATTACACTCACGCCCAAGCAGTGGACATGGCAATCATGGATCTAAAAGGGGGAGTGGGTTTGATAAGCAAGCTAGCAGCGAGGGTAAAAGGCCTGCAGTTGCAGCTAGAAAGGCGAAGATGCTGATGAAGAAACGCAAGCTTGAGAGTGGGACTCCAGAGAACACTCATCGGAATAAGAAAGTTAGAAAACACTAGGATGGGTTGAATCATTGCTTGTAAGTTGTATTGTTGATTTATTTTATGCTGCGGATACACTTGTACTTGGTGTCTCTCTCTGTTGAACTTGAAATGAAAGTTCTGATCGATTTTGAGTTATTTTCCCTGGCAAGTTCATTTTGAGGGGCTGTGGAAAGAATTTTGCGAATTCAATTGCCTGATGAGCGTAGTGGATTACACCACTTAACGAAAATGCAGATTAATTTTGTTGAACCTGAATCAGGTAGCTTCTTTAAAAGCCGCCATGCCTCTAATCATCAGTATCCTGGGAGTTATGTTTCTTGATGCAAAATAAGATTGAACCCAGCTTCTGGAATTTCATCATGATGTAGTCTAAATGTGACACAATTTGGCCAGTTTTAGGTAGTTGCTTTTGCATTCACCAGATCAATAGCACATCGAAGCAATTTTCTGAACATTTTCGTAGAATTTGGAAACGTTCTTCATTGCTTGCGAACAATGACATGAACCCAAAAAAAAAAAAAAGGAAAGAAAATTTAAAGTTTGGGTATCGAAGTTAAGTTTTCATGAACTTTGGGGTACTGAAAAAGTTTTGGGGTATCTTTTTTATATTTTTAAAGGTATTTTTAGGCAAAAATAATTTGGGGTATCTAAGTTAAAAAGAGGTAAACTTTGGGGGTGCAAATAACCCATTATGAGGACGGCTCTCTCCGTCAAATTCCTCAAAATAAAAGGCTGCTTCCTTTTCCCGCAATACTTCTAAACCATTAGCCAGACAAATTCGATCTCCAAAATCGAGGGCTAGGATTTTCGATCTCGTGTCCGATTCCAATGGAGAAAATCTTGTCATCTACTCGAGTTCCCATCGGACGTCCTCCTCCCGTTTCATTCTCTTCTTCGTCTTCGATCTACCAAAACTCATTTCCGCTAGGGTTTCGGACTAATGGCAGCTCTTCTCGTCTCTCTGGACCTCTGAGGGTTTCGTTGAGTAACTCCGAAGGAGTTGCCACCAAAGAGGTAAAAGATCTTCATTCTCGATTTTCGTTTTTTCTTTGTTGTTTTGTGTTGGGCATTTCAGCAAACAGGACAACTGCATGGTTAAGTAGATGATGGAACTTTGCATTACATTCAAAGAAAAAAACACTTTTTTAGGGCAAACCCAAGAAAATATAAGATTTCTTTTTAAATTTGAGTTTTACACTTGAATATGAAATACGCGCATATTTCCCTTGCCAACATGTATGACTTCAGGTTAACTTTTTCAATGAAATTGAGAAAAAACAGTGTTGGTACTTTTAGGATTAGAACATCTTTTTACTGTAAGCCGAACCTTTAACCCTAGCGCAAGATTGCAGTTTTGGTTTCGATGGAGTGTATCATTAGAATTTGGGGCTAGTACAGTCTTTGTCATTCATTTTATTCTACAATAACTATTAGGCAAAAAGGAATATGAGCCGCCACCTCATTTAATAAAATGATCTACCCACTAATGTGTAAGTGTTTAGGGCCACTTAGTGGTCACATCAATTGAGTGTGGGGTATGATGTTTGTGAGTGGGAGCTCATTTTACTAAATGAGCCGAGCCACCTCATGTTCCTTACTCCCTAACTATTATTATTTTTTGTCTTGGTTGTTTACTGTTGGGAATTTTAACACACTCCACTAGTAATTGGGGTACCATGTTATATTCAACCAATTGTTGGGAAGCAAATCCAAGCAAGAATGTACGAGAAAAAGATTATGATAAGATTAAATTCTGAAAATATATGAATGAAAAATGTGCATTTCCTTGAAAGCATGCTTGACTGCAATCTATAGCAGTGACAATAAAACTGAAGAATCATTTCTTTTATGCTAGGAAAGTTTTGATAAGGTTAAATTCTTTAGGTGCAGATTACTTAGTTTCAAAGTATAAATTTTCAAAGCTCGTTCAATTATATCTTGAAAAGAGTGCTAAGAAGGAACATCCTCGACGGGTAACTTTACCAAATTACCATAATATCTTGGATCGGAAACATGTCCTTGATATTGTATTCTTTTGATGCAAGACTTAAATACACAGTAAACATCACAGGCAACATGTAGATCTTTTCCTAAATTCAAATTTGTGGGTAGGGCCTCCTTCGTTACATTTGGGCTTCATAATCTTTGAAGGTTACAACTTGTAATTATTTTGCAGTCCCTAGTCTGGAGCCAACAAAACTCCATTCCACTGAGCTAAAAAAGAATGCTTAAATCCCTTTTCTCGATAATCACTACTTAGATATGATCTGAAATTTTTTCTTCCTTTCATTTATCCTTTTAGTTTTTATTTTCCTCATGTTTGGATTACTAGCTGAAAAAAAATGTTTTTATGACTTTAACATTTTTGTGGGTGTATAGTCATGATGAGGAGCTTGTTGATCTAGAGTCTTTCGGCTCTGTCGCCTTTGGATGGCCGATATGTGCAGAAAGTCAAGGATTTGAACCCATTCTTCAGCGAATAAGTGTTAATTCGTTACCGTGTTATGGTGGAGGTAATATAAACTATATTCTTCAAGGAGGATTCATGATTAATAAACTTTTGTTTCATCTTTATTTTTTAAGACCTAGTGCAAATTGTTATGGTTACTTGCATTAGGCTTGTCTAGAATTGGTGATCTCATGGTTAGCATGCAGTACCTATGCTAATTTTTCCCACGATTATTGAAGAAATATTTGGATAAAGTATGCAGTTAAAAGTTTAAATACGGTTATAATTGGACATCCTTGTTCTTTGTGTAGAGCCAACATAATTGTACTTTTCTATCATTGGATGCTTTGATGGATTCCTTACTGGTATTCGCCCCCCATTGCTCATGAACTATTGTTTTCCTCTTATCCAACCAAGTTTCAGTTGGTATTTGGATAATTGAATAATGGGTAAACTTGGAGGGATCAGTCTTGAAATTTGATTACCTAGAGTAGTTTTAGAAAGTCTAGTTTTGATTGGTTTATGTGATTATCTTACCAGAGGGCATATTCTTTTACTGTAGTTGTTGCACTAGGAAAGAGCCAGGCGAAGACAGTTTAGGTGTTTGACTAAAGATGAAACATAAGCACCGATTGTATGTCTTTGGAAGAAATGAAGGAGCACGAGTTGATGACTAAATGAAACGCTCGATGTAAAGTGATGCAGACAATCATCACCGTTGATCATGAACTTTATAGATTTACTAAAATATTTGCTATTTTAGTAATATTTGATGTAATCTCCAATTTTAGGTAAAGATCTCCATAGGATTTGATTTAGGATTGTTAGGATCTCGAGATTTATTTTGTTAGACTTGTTTCCTTTTATTAGGATTTAGTTAGGATTTTGATTTCCTTTCCATGTTTAGTTTTTTCTATAAATAAGAGATGTAATCCTCCATGGGTAACTTTACCAAATTACCATAATATCTTGGATCGAAACATGTCCTTGATATTGTATTCTTTTGATGCAAGACTTAAATGCACAGTAAACATCACAGGCAACATGCAGATCTTTTCCTAAATTCAAATTTGTGGGTAGGGCCTCCTTCGTTACATTTGGGCTTCATAATCTTTGAAGGTTACAACTTGTAATTATTTTGCAGTCCCTAGTCTGGAGCCAACAAAACTCCATTCCACTGAGCTAAAAAAGAATGCTTAAATCCCTTTTCTCGATAATCACTACTTAGATATGATCTGAATTTTTTTCTTCCTTTCATTTATCCTTTTACGTTTTATTTTCCTCATGTTTGGATTACTAGCTGAAAAAAAATGTTTTTATGACTTTAACATTTTTGTGGGTGTATAGTCATGATGAGGAGCTTGTTGATCTAGAGTCTTTCGGCTCTGTCAGCCTTTGGATGGCGATATGTGCAGAAAGTCAAGGATTTGAACCCATTCTTCAGCGAATAAGTGTTAATTCACTGCGTGTTATGGTGGAGGTAATATAAACTATATTCTTCAAGGAGGATTCATGATTAATAAACTTTTGTTTCATCTTTATTTTTAAGACCTAGTGCAAATTGTTATGGTTACTTGCATTAGGCTTGTCTAGAATTGGTGATCTCATGGTTAGCATGCAGTACCTATGCTAATTTTTCCCACGATTATTGAAGAAATATTTGGATAAAGTATGCAGTTAAAAGTTTAAATACGGTTATAATTGGACATCCTTGTTCTTTGTGTAGAGCCAACATAATTGTACTTTTCTATCATTGGATGCTTTGATGGATTCCTTACTGGTATTCGCCCCCCATTGCTCATGAACTATTGTTTTCCTCTTATCCAACCAAGTTTCAGTTGGTATTTGGATAATTGAATAATGGGTAAACTTGGAGGGATCAGTCTTGAAATTTGATTACCTAGAGTAGTTTTAGAAAGTCTAGTTTTGATTGGTTTATGTGATTATCTTACCAGAGGGCATATTCTTTTACTGTAGTTGTTGCACTAGGAAAGAGCCAGGCGAAGACAGTTTAGGTGTTTGACTAAAGATGAAACATAAGCACCGATTGTATGTCTTTGGAAGAAATGAAGGAGCACTGAGTTGATGACTAAATGAAAAAGCTCTGATGTAAAGTGATGCAGGACAATCATCAGCCGTTGATCATGAACTTTATAGATTTACTAAAATATTTGCTATTTTAGTAATATTTGATGTAATCTCCAATTTTAGGTAAAGATCTCCATAGGATTTGATTTAGGATTGTTAGGATCTCTGAGATTTATTTTGTTAGACTTGTTTCCTTTTTATTAGGATTTAGTTAGGATTTTGATTTCCTTTCCATGTTTAGTTTTTTTCTCTATAAATAAGAGATGTAATCCTCCATGAGGAATAGACATTGATAAATAAAAAAAAAATTGAGTTTGATCTTGAGCATGTGAATTGCTTATTGGCATGTGAAGGGCTATGAGGGTGTGAAGCCCATTTTATTTTTATTGTTCTGATCAAATCACGGCCATTCATTATACCCTCAACTCACATCCAACCCTCCACTCAAACAAAACCCTAGCCTCGCCGTCACTGTTCATGTGAACAGTAACTCCGGACACTATTCACGCCCCTCTCCGATCGCTGTTCGCGGGACTCTCCCATCTTCTCTAGCACCGGTTTGGTTACTGTTCAACTGTGAACAGTAATCTCATACTGTTCATCTTGGTAGCCTTCTACTTCGTCATGGAATTTATCCCCATTCTGCCATGTCATCGACTATTACTCGCCTCCAGATCGAGGCCCTCGCCCCGCTCCCCATCATAAAGGGACAGGAGAATGTATAAAACTAAGCTTTCAACTATACCAGTCAATATATGGACTGAAAAGCAAACTTCTTTCATGCCAAGAAAAGTATAAATTGGAAATGACTGGTTTCACTCATAAAACCAAAAAAGGAAAAAGAAAAAAGAAAAAAAGAAACAGTCAGTTAATCACGTGTGTGATCCACATTCAGTTATCAAATTGGCGGAAGGTATGCTGTGAATGCTCCATAAATTGTAGTGAGTTTGTGTTTCAGATATTTAAAAGTGTTGCCTAAGACCCTAGTTGCCTCAAAGGCTTAAAGTTATATCTGCACATTTAGTGCAGTCGGAATCATTATAGTTCATATGCATATTTGATTATTTCTCTTATATTAAAGTGTACATATGACATAATATTGAGTAGTTTCTGTATGAACTCTGTAAAGTTAAGTCGTAGCTCTTGCTTGTTAGAGCATTTGCTTTTAGCCTTTTACGATATATCAGACGACCTAAACTCTGCTCTGGTACCCATGGCAATCTTCTTGTAAGTTTACCTCTTTCTCCATCACTCAAAACATGAAAAAGAGTTTGATGTTTTGTTCTACTGGTATGAACATAAATTAAATGATCTAGAAAAATTAATGAAACTGGCACATCTCGATGTTAAGAAGTTGTTAATATAGTTGTTGTCGTGTTATCTGCTTAGTTCAAAATGCTAATTTGAAGGAAAGTTTTCTTTGTAGGTCAATGGTTGCTAGAATTGTCACAAATTCCTGAAATAACGGAGGTTCCAAGCTTCAGTGAGAATGCTAAGTCTTATTTGGAGGATATTATTAGCAACTTTAGTAAAGATGATGCCTTGGAAGTGAAAATTTTTGAAAAAGTGACTAACCATGATGTTAAAGCAGTGGAGTACTTCTTGAAACAGAGATGTCAATACAATACAGAGATTACTGAGGTCAGGTTCTTGATACTCTTCGCTTTGAATAATTTTTATAGATGTATGATCATGTATGATCACGTTTTCTCTGAAAGATTTCATTTAGTACTTAGTATTTTTTAAAATATAGTTTCATCATTTTTTGTAATACTAAATCTAACTAAATCTTTCTTTTTTCAGGTACTGGAGTTTTTCCATTTTGCATGTACATCAGAGAATATAAATAATTTGGCCCATGCTTTGGCACTAAAGGGAGCATTCAACACTGTCATATTCCTGGTCATGATTGAGTTGGTGAAAGCATATCCAACCCGGCAAAGGAAAATTCTCATATACCCTTGTTGTCTCGCACCCGTGGACAGGTATTTGATTAAATTTTAGATGAAAGAGTAGCTCTTCTCAGAATAGAACAACAATTTCGGCTGATTTGAGTGCTGATAGTAGAAAATCAACACAATATTTGTACAGGCATTTGCCACCTGTTCTTTGTGTTGACATACTTGCATATAATATATTATTGTAAAATGTCTGTAATTCGTATGACATCTAAGAGATGATTGAGAAGTATGTTATATTAGTCTAATTGCCATAGGGAAATAACTTTCATCTTTGCATAATATAACTAATTAACTATCACTTGAACAGTACAACATACCACTCTTCGTCTAATTCATTTATCAAATCCTAAATTCTAGATTAAGCCTGTCCACAAGAATCAAATATCTCAAATGTTGTACGCTTGCTTTGGTGATACTCGTGGTCATATTATAATGTTCTTTTTCTTCATGATGATCGCTTCTCACAACATTACTAGTTTGGCCAAGCGGCTTGAGTTGGTTTGTTAGATTTTGTAAGATAAAAGCACTTGAATGAATCTATTGCCTGTCTAAAATTGTGATCTATAGAAACTTTTCTTGGACTATAACTTCTGGAACAGTGACGATTAATTAGAGTTGTCAGACCTTAGTTTGGATTTAAGCCCCTTCTTTAGTAAGTCAATTATTTGTTATTTTAAGCGATAATGCTTCTCTCTGAGTGTTCCTTTTGACGTTATAGAGATTTGTAAGGTGTAGCAAGTAATCTGGGAAAATCTTTAAGTAAATTTGATCTTACTGAATGATTCCCATTGACCAATTTGCAGGAAAGAGGAAAAGCATAATATCTGTCAGCGTTCAGATTCCACAGTCTAATCAATGAAACAACTTCTTGTATTGTCTGAAGATGTTTATTCTATTGGCCCCCAAAAACTCAATCGGCATTATTCTTCAGAATTGTCTTTAAAATATGTATAAGGAGGAGTACAATAATGGCAGAGAATAGAAATATCTGATCATATTGAATGCTTCAAATACATATATATTTAAAGTGCATCAAATGTTATGTGTTCATGATGTAAAATCAAGTCAAGATTACGTAATCTTGCATTAACTAATAAAATAAGCGCTGAGTCATCCGTTCTCCCAACAGTTTGGTCCTATTCATCCAGTGTTCCTAACTTACTCGAACCAATACCCGATTTCTATCAACTACATGGATATTGAGTATATCCCAATAGCAAATGTATTTCCTACCATATCAGCTTCAAAGAGTTGTGTACCTATATCTGCTTCTTTCTTTTTCAAATGCACAGCCATGTAGGCCCATTGTTGACTAAGTCAAATTGCAAACTGACAATGTAAATCAGATGTTGAGCGAAGATTTTTGGCTGTCTACCCATCCATGCTTGAGATATTACATATCTACTGGTTTAAGGAATCTATGAAGGTCAAGTATCCTCGAATGACATGAGTTTGATGTTCTATTATTAAGTCTACTATCCTCGTTTCCTTCGACAACTAGCTCCCTCTCCTACTTGTTTTAAAAGAAACTATAATAGCATCCAAGAAAAAGTAAACATTAGCATGTATGCTTCCTCTAGATTTACAGCAACCACTATTTTCCTCCGGTTAGCACCACTTATAGTCCAATGCTATGAACTACGGATACACGGTTATGTTGTTAAACTAAGAATGGAAGCATTTCCTTGTTCCTTTTAATTGAATTAATTGTTTTCAATTTTGAGAACTTTCTACACAGACTCAGAGTGATGTTTTATGATCACTTTTCATCCGTCTGTTTGACCTTCCTAAAGGACTTCTGTTGGACATAGTCCAGAGCACTGTTAATCTGTTAAAACATGTTATGTATATAACCGGTTGTGGAATTTCTTAAAAAGTTGTTAACACCAAAAGTTTAGTAACATAATCAGCATAAGAGGATTCATTTTCAGTTTAGATGTCCAGCGTTTTTACTCTTTAAAAATGCTTGCAAATAATTTCTAGATTGCTTTCATTATTTAGATTTCGATTCAGCTTGATTCCATGAAATAAATCCCACTGGTATATCCCTTCTAGAAGGCAAAAGAGATACTTATGTTCTTATTCTTTTGATCAGTATGATAAGAAGATGAAAGTATTTGTTTAACTGCTCATAATAGTTGGAATATGCTTGTTGATTAGTTTCATAGTCATGCCACGGGGATAAGTGATTTGCTTAGGCAAACAGGTTTACATAATTTAGTTCTTCATATCTTCTACCTTCATTATGTAGCCAGCTTCGCCTACTACTTTGTGAAAGGAGATGGCAAATTTTGCTCTCAGACTAAGTGAAGTAGGGAAAACTTTCACAGAAATACGGTTACTGGGGAAGTGTGCTAGTGCTGTTGGAAACTACAGTGCACATAAAGTTGCATACTCTGATATTAATTGGCCAAGCGTTGCAGCCGAGTTCGTGACCTCTTTGGATTGGTTTCAACCCTTATGTGACACAGGTATGTTCATATTTATCTATTTGTTGTCTTTTCGGGACTTTGCCTGTCCAATTTTGTTTCAGAGTAATGGATTTGTTTTTGTATATTTAGGCAGGATATGATCTTTCATATGCTTCTTATTGGGAATTTCTTTTACTTTCATTTAGTACTTAATCATCGGCTTTTTTGGTATAATTTGAACAATTGTCAATCAAGTTTCACTTTTCAATTTTTTATACATCTTCTATTTGCTTAATTTACCATAACTTTTTGTGCTTAAGATGTGCAATATGACGCTATTAATTTGTCAAGCTGTCCGGTCTAGCTTAAATTTTTTCCATGGTATTTTGGTTGATGGTTTTTCCAAGCAATGAGGAGGTATTTATAATAAAGTGCAACTTTGCAGCCACCGAAATGCGTCCTCTTGGTTTCATATTATGAGTTCTTTTACATTAGTTGATTCAGACTCGGAAGTTTAAGACTTACGACTCTATCATCCTGCCAAAGCAGAGAACTTAGGATGAGGAGTACTGGGAGAACAAGAAGACATCATATAGGAACTTAAACTATCTCTGCGAATGAAAAATTCTCGGATTTGGCCATTTCAAATTGTTACTTTTTCTTTTCCTTCTTTCCAAGTGTTATATTGATCTGTTTAACTTTCATGAATTGCATTTCATCCCTCACACATGTGATAGCTTCTATCCTATAGATTCCTTCATTTTTTCAGGAATAGAAAGTTCTTGCCCTTTGCTTTAAATGAATGCAGGATAAATAAACACTGATATTAGGTAATTTGGTCAATGACTCCCTTCAGTCCCATGATGTTTTAATCTTGTTTTCTTGGGTGATGTTTTATTTCACAGATTCTTCCTTAAAGCACTAGTTGCTGCAGAACTGTTTATAGTTCTTGAAAAGCTGTTCTCTTATGTAGACAACTAATACAAAATGGTCTATCCGTTATCTTGAAACTCTATACATTAAATAGATAATATGATGTTATGTACTAAACAACTACTGCATGAGTACTGCTGGAGCTATGGTTAGCTAATATATTAGCTAACTTTATGTTGTGTAAATGGTTAAATTAGTGTGGGCTATGAATGGAGTAGTCCTCAGGTTATGCATATTGTATTTCAGATCTTATTGTTCGCTTCTCGTGCAGATTGTATTGCAAAGCTTTTCAATGCAGTAGTGCAGTTTAACAACATCCTGACTGATTTTGATCGAGACATATGGAGCTATATTTCATTCGGCTACCTTAAGCAGGTGAAATTCTTATGTTTGGCCACAATTCTTATTGAACTGTTACGCTCGGTTTCTTGAAAATTTTCAATTGGAATTAACAACTTCCACAACATGGGTTTGCAGATGACTAAAGCCACGGAGATTGGATCTTCAACTACGCCTCACAAAGTTAATCCCATTGATTTTGAAAATAGCGAGGGCAATTTGTGTCTAGCTAATACGGTTTTATCTGCTCTTAGCACAAAATTGCCCATCTTCCGCATGCATGTGTGTGCCACTTTCTTTTCCGCCTTTGTTCAATCTCATTAATCATCATGGTTCTTGTGGAGTATCTAATGTTCACTCGACCTAGCTTTACAGTAATTTAATGTGAATTTTAGTTGCCAACAGAAGTTTCACATGCATTTTCTCTTTTCCTATGCATATAACTAGGTTTTATACCATCCACTGTCTGAAAACATGCCTTAATGCCTTAATCTTATGAAGCCATATTGCATACTTGTTAATCATTTGACAGAGGGACTTGACGGATTCAACTGTTTTGCGGAATTTGGGCATTGGATCAGGGTATTCTCTGTTGGCTTACAGAAGTGTCTACAAGGAATCAGAAAGCTTCTGGTGAGCAATACCATTTATTTGTTGTGCTTCTATAATATCGTCATAAGAATCAAGATACAGAAAATAGGAAGGTCGTCAATAGGAAAGCACCAGCCTTGCCATTTCCTTTTTGTTCCATGCCTAACCTGTTTAAAGCTTTGAAGTTATTGGTTTAAGTATTATGGCAAGAGATTCTGTTGAATACCTATCAGTGTGGCTGACTGGCCATGACACTGCTACAGGAGCAGGTTCACGACACAATGGTTTGGTGCTAGGTTATCTTGTTCTCATTATACAATTTTTCCCATCAATATGTTTCTATCAAGGGACTTTTGCATATATACCCCTCAAATCTTCAATATTTGCAAAATTGCCCCTCAAATCTTGGTATTTGCAAAATTACCCCCCACATACCATCATTGTAATGTTCTGTAACTACTTTTCGGCAATTTTTTTATTTCTTCGTCATTGCTAAAACTAAGTTTACTTTGTAGGTAAATGAATCTCATCTCAATGAAGACCTGGAGCAGGTGTGGGAGGTGCTTGCAGAAGCAATCCAAACAGTGAGTTTCCGTCAGCACTGTTTATTTAGCCTTTAACAATGATTATTGTAAGGAAATAATGAGTATGAGCCGGTGGCTCATTTTGCTAAATGAGCCACCAAGATATGGACAACTTGTGAGGCCCACCCTACTTGTCACATTGGATGGGTGGAACTCACCTCCTTTTATCTCTTGGTATCTCATTTAGTAGAATGAGCCACCATCTTATAACCATCAAACCCTTATTGTAATGTAGTTTAAGTATCAGTTTTTGTCAGTTATATGTAATATTTGTTAAGTCTGCTTGTAATGGTTCTATTGCTTTTAAGGTTAGATATAGAACCTTTATTTCTTGTTCGCACATTTTGAAAATCATAATGACAAGTACATTGTATTGGAGAATGCTTGATGATGATTCCTCATTGTTATGGATGGTGATGACAACATTGTGTTTCTCACTCACATGATTATTTTTCTATGATTATATGCCTGTGACAAATGCTAATTTTGCATTATGAATTCCCGGTTCATGTACACCCATCATATGCGTGTGAGGAAGTCAAGACTACGGTATACACATATATTTGTCATCATCAAATTTATTTGAATTTGACATGCAATAACTAGACATGACTTGTTGCTGATGGGGATATCTCTTGTTTCTTTTGTATCAGGAGATGAGAAGATACAATGTCCTGGGGGCATATGAAAAGCTCAAGGAACTTACTAGAGGAAGAGTTGTCAGCATAAAGAGCATACAGGGGTTTACTTATGGATTGGATTTGCCAGAAGAAGCAAAGGTTATTCTCCTGAATCTGACTCCCCAAGCTTACATTGGAGAAGCAGAGAAATTGGCCCAGTCTATCGATGAGTACATGGATTTGGTGAATGGGGTCAGGTTCTTATAGTCTTTGAAACAACCATTCATTTAATGAAAGAACGGGATGGTAATTTTACTAATTTAGTTCTTTCTCATTCTTGCAACATCCCTTTGCATTTTTGCTATTAGCAGAGGTAGTTAGATTTGTATGTTTGAATAAGCTTATAACTTGTGTCAAAAGGAAAAAACTTGAGGACAGACTAGCGTGCAACATTGTGTGCCTCTCTCGCCTGAGCAATCAGTTCCATTTGGTTCCTCTTATACAGAAAAAAGTCTTAGTTGGTGCTTTTTTGTGTTGTGGCAATTGTTGCTTAAGAAAGACAATGAAATTTTGTATTTATTAATTATTTAATTCAATTAAATTGTCAATGAAATGTTCGAATTAAGTTTGTTTCTCTAGCAACTTCTCTTAATCCCAGTTTCCAGTGACATGTCTTCAGTAAACTGTCAAGGTTATTGTGTTCACTTCACAAAGGATGCCTTTTTTTTTTTTGGGATGCAACAGCTTAAAATGATTATGAGGTCATAACTGCATGTCATATAAACACTGCATATGAAGGAATACCATGTCTGTGTCCAACTTCTAGAGTTATATATGGAGCAATATGTTAAGAGGTATATATGAGCTACACACATAACCAAAATGGATGCTGTAACACATTCAACTGTAACTAATGGATTATCAACACAAAAATAACCCTACCATCAAATTTGCATGGCAACCTGCATATTTCAATTATATACAAACTGATCGGAGATTAGGGTCTAAACGTTATCATTGAATGCTTCTGGAAGATGATTATTCTATCAACCAGAATCAATTAGGCATGATCATACCTTAGTTCATCCAATTACGTTGTGACCTTTTGTTTTGACAGTACTTAAAGTCAACATGCTTTATCCAAATTTACTAATCCTGCCACAATCACATAGTCTCTTCAATGGTAAGCGGCCACCTAATCCATTTACCTTGTGCACATTTAGATTCACCTTTACATTTTTTCAACTTCGTAAGCAAGCAAAATTAGAACCTCAACCCTGAGAAGACCAAAAGGTAATTAGAAGCTCCAAAGGTCAGGACATAAAAGATAGAAGAGTTGCAATTGAAGAACATTCTTATGTTGTCAACCTCTTACATCACTAGAAACTGGAAATTCTTGGCTAAAAAATCCAAATAATAAGCTTAAGTCTCCGAAATCAGTTAAGGTTGGTGTTCACATTGAATTACTTGAGCACGTTATCTTAACCATCGAGTTAATTATACATGATCCACATGCTCGGATAGTTAAAGTACCTTTCCAAAAGATAATACCGATACTAAAAGATCTTAAAGGTTGCATGTTTAAATAAGCAAAGGGTTGACATCAAAGGGAAACCGATTTCTAATAGGCATTTTCCTTTAGAACACACAAATGATGCAACTGTCTGAAGCTTTAGGTTGGAAGGCAACATAATATTCTTTGAAGGTAGGTAAGTTAGTTGTCCTTTGTAGGTCTGAACTTCACCTGCTAAGTGTCTATTATGTCATGTTAACCATTGTGGGGTTTGGATTGTCTAGTCTTGTTGCAGTTCTTACACACAATCACAAGGCTCTCTCTCTCTCATGTGGATGTATACTCTTCGAATTTCCTACCCTGTTGACATATATTAATGTGATAATGGTAGGGAAATTTTGAGGGTCATTACAAGTCTAATGTTTTCTTGCATGTTTGGGAGCAATTTGTATGGAATTTTTCTTGGGGTTTCTTTTAAGACTTTAGTATTTATTTCAAAACAGGTAGTAGATGTCAACTAAAGGTAAGAGGATTGGATTCTTTAGCGTCTTGGACACAGAGTGCAAGTGAGAAGAGAGGCGCAATATGAAGTTCTAAATTATGATGAAATGGAGAAATATATTTGAAAACATTTTGAGGATTTAAGAAGCCTAAAGTTGTCTTTGCATTTGCTAGCATTAGCGATGTTTCATGAAAAGTTTCGTTAGAGTTGCTCTCAAACCCAGCTCACTGTTGCAGAATAGGCAGTAGATCATGTCCATGGTCAATTAATTTTAAGAGTAAAGAGGATTAGACATAATGTGATGTCTTCAACAGAATGTATTATTAATGAGAGGCTTTGAGATTAGCAAATGACAAACTAAAAGAGACGTTCTATCAGAAAAAGTACGATTAGGGGTTAACAAATTTTCACCTATATATTGCTTATAGATTGACCATATAACCCTAACTAGGAACAATCTATTGCAATGATCATGTCATCTTACACCCTGACAATCATGAAGCACGCATTCTACATAGAGGGTTGCTGTTTATGAATTCATAATGTAATTGCATCGAAGATTTAATTCTTGGAAAAACAATCATCAATTGCACTAGAATTCAGAGGACAAGATTCCTCCCCAAAATTTCTGACCCAAAGTTAATAATGATTAACAACTAACTTCATGATCCAAAAGTAGGAGGAGTCCAAAATAATAATAATAATAAGTAATTGCGCATCAATAGCATGTTAGTTGTTGAGTGTGCTCTGATCATTTCATGCTTTCAAGTAGACCCAAAGACCTCAGCCTCAATGGTACCCATGGAATCTTGGCATATTTCTTTGTTGCAAAGTGTATGTCCGTCTCATATATAGATGCCCTAACAGTATTATGATGTGCACTAATGATCTAACCACTTGATAATTAACTTGTAAAATTGTGGTTTAGTCCTCATTTTTTTCTCCGTTTCTTTAGACTCCTGAAGTCAATAATTAATTAACCTTTTTAAGAACTCCTCTAATAATGGTTTAGTCTGAAGGTTTCTAGTACAATTGAAGAACTCCTCTAATAATGGTTTAGTCTGAAGGTTTCTAGTACAATTGAAGTGAATTATTTGCTTCAATATGAGTATCGGTGATAGAAATTTTTCTATAATTTAGTAGGAGATTATGTGTCAGAACTATAATTTAGTATCAAAATTCCACGTACATGTCAAAAGAATAGGTGACAAAATTCGGAAAAAAATCTTATAGTTTTAAGCACAAATTTCCCGAATTTATGTCATTGGTGACAGATAACCTCATAATTTAAAAACCAAATACTTATCAAGAAAATGCCTTGTCTCTCCTTTAAACAGCATTATATTCACAAATTTCATGGGTCCATTATTATTTATAATTAATTGAAATCTTCACGCGTGGAATTAATAACACAGCGCAATTAAAATTGAAAGTTATAAATTTGGGAAATTGATTGATGATGGTGGAAGGATCACAACCTCCTCACGCTAAGGCCAGAAAATGGACCCTGAATGATTAAGAGAGGGACAACTGAAGAGTTAAAGGTACAAATTGGGGTTGTGGTCAATTTTCTTGAAACACCTCTTTTTTGTGAAAGAGATGAGGATAGCTAGTATCAAAAATTTGTCTCGTCATTTGAAATAGCTAGAGAAAAGAGTGGTATAAATACTATTATGAGGAAAAACCCAATATTAACCCTTATAAATTATTGAAACTTGATTCATCCGTTAGAGATGCTAAAAAGTGGGTATATATGCATCTTGGCGCAAGATTATTTATTGTTAAATCTAGATTTCTGGAAGTTCACCAAAGCAAGCAACTAGTCATCTTCTGGGATTGAAATATGTAAATAAATATATGGTTAATAGATAAATTAAAGGGCTAAAACATACAATGTTAATCCTAAACAGTTAATAAAGATACTGTAGGTTGCAAATAAACAACTGGTTGTTGAAATATCAAGTCTTGGACATTTGACAGTGGAGGAACAGCGGAGCGAAGATTACCTTCTTTTTTTATTGAGTTTCTTTTACATTTTTTTTTTGGGTTTGATGCATCCAAATTAATACGCAATGAAAAACATAATTAGGATTAATAATGCCCTGATTTTGTTGTAAACCTATTATCTTTTTATTCTTAAATCCGTTCTTCTCTCGGACTTCTTTTCCCAGTTAATGGCAGTTTTACTTCTAAGAAACAAATAATATATATCTACATTCACAATTTATCTTCTTTACATTAATTTATATATATGGAGTAATTGTTTACTTGCAACGTTTGAGAGAAAAACATGGTATATACAGAAGACATTCAAATAAAAAGTAAGTATTTAGCATTTCACTTGAAGAGGTATTGAAACTAAAGGGCATCCAATTAAAAGCAATTAGTGGGAATGATTAAATCTAGATTATATTGTATCGATGCCTGCTATTTTCTTTTCTTTTCCTTTTCTTTTTGGAGATAAGGCTGACATTATTAATTTTAATCCTTACCTGTTCTTGTTTCCTCTACCCAAATTTTTAAGCATTTTAATTTTACAAATTAACTTTGACTTATATTACATATATATGTCAATGGTCATAGAAAATCTCTCTCTCTCTCTCTCTCACACACACACACACATATGTTGGATTCTTTGCATAATTTGTATAATAATCATTGTATAATGAAGAGATCTATGACAATGGTCATTATGATCAAACTCTTGGAATTCTCTATGATAAGAGACTAATAAACAGTAAAAGGAATGGCTGCTAAGGTTTTGTTAGGTTACTGGTGTATGTAGTCAATGGCTTGCCTCCAAAGGAATGGTTCTCACCTAATTAGTAACTAATAATCAGACTTTTGATTCCAAGGAAAACAAAACAAATAAGTAAATCATTTTAAAAAGATGACCTCTTTGTGTGCCTATGTTTTCTCGCTGACTGCTGTTTACACTGCATGACACTTTTGGATTTTTTCAAAGATTTTTTGCTTAAGTGTCCAAGGAACCCATCTTTTCCTTTAACTAAGTTTCAATAATATATAAATGGACAATAAAACTTCCAAATTAGTCCATCACACTGTCATTTTCACACATCTATGTTTTTTTTGCTCAAGCCATCTCCTACTAACTAATTTTCAAACTATAGGCTGCTTTTGCCAGATGTTTCATCTACAACTCTTCTACTTTTTCTTTCTTAAGTTTAGTCCATAACAAGAAGCAATTAGCCAAAATAACTAATATGATGTGTATAACAAAAGTTTATTGAATAATTAACATCACAAATCACTCAATAGATTGATCCACGATCAGTCTATTTATCTCAACAAATATTAACATGAACACTGGATTTATGTTTTGTACATAACAAATGGCTTTTTCTGTTTTAACTGGCTGCCAGACCTCTGATGCTAAAACTCTCTTCAAACTAAGTGTAACAAATTCATCAATTCTTCAAACTGAAACCTTTACATCTATGCACAAATCCATCATCTCTTGATCCTTTTCATCTACAGGGTGTTGTTGTTTGACCACGATATCTGCCTGCAGAAGTCAATAAAATCCATGTAATTAATACTAATAATGTAATTTTTTTTAATAAGAAGCAATATTTGCAGATAATAGTATACTTACTCTAGGATATCTTTCCATCCAAAATCATCATCGTTGGTATGCCCTTCCCAGGCCTCAAACTGGGCCGAGCTCGAAGAATTGGCCGAAACATCATTATTAGAATGCGACTGATCCTGCATTTTATCGGAAACAACATATTCTGGTGATGCCGAGACTAATGAAGGAGTGGTCGAAGTCGCAGTCAAAACATTAGCGTAAGTATTGACGTTCACTTGATCCTTGGATGCATTTTCCTGTTCAGAATAACCTTGCAAATTATTGAGAACCATCGAATTATCGCTCAGATTCGAAAGATTCAATGGCGCTATCGGTGGAATTGAATCCTGAGCGAGGCTGAGCGACCCGTTGAGGACAGCCTCCAGCTGGCGGTTGAGCTGCAGGAGATCACCAAACTGGTTGTTGTTTCCGAGGGACAGCGACGAGCCCAAGAGGCTCATTGGGTCTATACTCAGCGAGGAGTTTGATGTCATGAGTTGTTGGATGAGGCTCTGCGTGATTTGGACCTTGGCTAATTGTGCTGCATCCGCCTGAATACGCAGCGCATTGTCCCACGACGGAGCTGCTAGGTTGCCGAGGTTGACGGCTGCAAGGAGGCTGGGGAGGTTGGAGAGGATGTCAAGATCGGTCCGGCGACGGTGAGTCACGGATCGATCCCCATTAAAAGCTTCTTCTTGAGATCGTGTTCCAGTAGTTCTTGATCTCGTTGTGCATTGGTCACGATAGTCTCGTTAAGCTGACTGACCTACAAGCATGTAAATGTTAGTTGGTAATATGTGCGACTAGAGGCTAGATCGTAGTAAACATCGATAAATGTTATTGATCACAACAGTAATATTAGGGTATTTGTGTTAGAATATAAAATATAATCCTCAACCCTCACCATAACAGTTTTGGTGTAATTGTTAGAAGAACTTAATTTGCATGTTAAGTACCCTAAAGTTTATGTTATTTCTAACTATGATACCCAGGCTTCTTTTTTTGTCCCCAAAGTTGAAAAAGTTCAACTTGGATACCCCAATGATAGATAATTCTAGGGCACTAAAGTTAAATGTTTTGCACTTTGGGGTATGCTTTGAACAATAGAAACCTTGGAGTATCAAAATAATTAACAATGTAAGCTTTAGGGTATTTAATTAAGGTCAAATAACCCATAATATTATTGTAAACAACCCAGTTAATTTATTGAAACTTGATTCATCCGTTAGAGATGCTAAAAGTGGGTATATATGCATCTTGGCGCAAGATTATTTATTGTTAAATCTAGATTTCTGGAAGTTCACCAAAGCAAGCAACTAGTCATCTTCTGGGATTGAAATATGTAAATAAATATATGGTTAATAGATAAATTAAAGGGCTAAAACATACAATGTTAATCCTAAACAGTTAATAAAGATACTGTAGGTTGCAAATAAACAACTGGTTGTTGAAATATCAAGTCTTGGACATTTGACAGTGGAGGAACAGCGGAGCGAAGATTACCTTCTTTTTATTGAGTTTCTTTTACATTTTTTTTTTGGGTTTGATGCATCCAAATTAATACGCAATGAAAAACATAATTAGGATTAATAATGCCCTGATTTTGTTGTAAACCTATTATCTTTTTATTCTTAAATCCGTTCTTCTCTCGGACTTCTTTTCCCAGTTAATGGCAGTTTTACTTCTAAGAAACAAATAATATATATCTACATTCACAATTTATCTTCTTTACATTAATTTATATATATGGAGTAATTGTTTACTTGCAACGTTTGAGAGAAAAACATGGTATATACAGAAGACATTCAAATAAAAGTAAGTATTTAGCATTTCACTTGAAGAGGTATTGAAACTAAAGGACATCCAATTAAAAGCAATGATTAGTGGGAATGATTAAATCTAGATTATATTGTATCGATGCCTGCTATTTTCTTTTCTTTTCCTTTTCTTTTTGGAGATAAGGCTGACATTATTAATTTTTAATCCTTACCTGTTCTTGTTTCCTCTACCCAAATTTTTAAGCATTTTAATTTTACAAATTAACTTTGACTTATATTACATATATATGTCAATGGTCATAGAAAATCTCTCTCTCTCTCTCTCTCACACACACACACACATATGTTGGATTCTTTGCATAATTTGTATAATAATCATTGTATAATGAAGAGATCTATGACAATGGTCATCATGATCAAACTCTTGGAATTCTCTATGATAAGAGACTAATAAACAGTAAAAGGAATGGCTGCTAAGGTTTTGTTAGGTTACTGGTGTATGTAGTCAATGGCTTGCCTCCAAAGGAATGGTTCTCACCTAATTAGTAACTAATAATCAGACTTTTGATTCCAAGGAAAACAAAACAAATAAGTAAATCATTTTAAAAGATGACCTCTTTGTGTGCCTATGTTTTCTCGCTGACTGCTGTTTACACTGCATGACACTTTTGGATTTTTCAAAGATTTTTGCTTAAGTGTCCAAGGAACCCATCTTTTCCTTTAACTAAGTTTCAATAATATATAAATGGACAATAAAACTTCCAAATTAGTCCATCACACTGTCATTTTCACACATCTATGTTTTTTGCTCAAGCCATCTCCTACTAACTAATTTTCAAACTATAGGCTGCTTTTGCCAGATGTTTCATCTACAACTCTTCTACTTTTTCTTTCTTAAGTTTAGTCCATAACAAGAAGCAATTAGCCAAAATAACTAATATGATGTGCATAACAAAAGTTTATTGAATAATTAACATCACAAATCACTCAATAGATTGATCCACGATCAGTCTATTTATCTCAACAAATATTAACATGAACACTGGATTTATGTTTTGTACATAACAAATGGCTTTTTCTGTTTTAACTGGCTGCCAGACCTCTGATGCTAAAACTCTCTTCAAACTAAGTGTAACAAATTCATCAATTCTTCAAACTGAAACCTTTACATCTATGCACAAATCCATCATCTCTTGATCCTTTTCATCTACAGGGTGTTGTTGTTTGACCACGATATCTGCCTGCAGAAGTCAATAAAATCCATGTAATTAATACTAATAATGTAATTTTTTTTAATAAGAAGCAATATTTGCAGATAATAGTATACTTACTCTAGGATATCTTTCCATCCAAAATCATCATCGTTGGTATGCCCTTCCCAGGCCTCAAACTGGGCCGAGCTCGAAGAATTGGCCGAAACATCATTATTAGAATGCGACTGATCCTGCATTTTATCGGAAACAACATATTCTGGTGATGCCGAGACTAATGAAGGAGTGGTCGAAGTCGCAGTCAAAACATTAGCGTAAGTATTGACGTTCACTTGATCCTTGGATGCATTTTCCTGTTCAGAATAACCTTGCAAATTATTGAGAACCATCGAATTATCGCTCAGATTCGAAAGATTCAATGGCGCTATCGGTGGAATTGAATCCTGAGCGAGGCTGAGCGACCCGTTGAGGACAGCCTCCAGCTGGCGGTTGAGCTGCAGGAGATCACCAAACTGGTTGTTGTTTCCGAGGGACAGCGACGAGCCCAAGAGGCTCATTGGGTCTATACTCAGCGAGGAGTTTGATGTCATGAGTTGTTGGATGAGGCTCTGCGTGATTTGGACCTTGGCTAATTGTGCTGCATCCGCCTGAATACGCAGCGCATTGTCCCACGACGGAGCTGCTAGGTTGCCGAGGTTGACGGCTGCAAGGAGGCTGGGGAGGTTGGAGAGGATGTCAAGATCGGTCCGGCGACGGTGAGTCACCGGATCGATCCCCATTAAAAGAAGCTTCTTCTTGAGATGCGTGTTCCAGTAGTTCTTGATCTCGTTGTCTGTTCGTCCTGATAGTCTCGTCGCTATTGCTGACCACCTACAAGCATGTAAATGTTAGTTGGTAATATGTGCGACTAGAGGCTAGATCGTAGTAAACATCACGATAAATGTTATTGATCACAACAGTAATATTAGGGTATTTGTGTTAGAATATAAAAATATAATCCTCAACCCTCACCATAACTTCGGAGTTTTGGTGTAATTGTTAGAAGAACTTAATTTGCATGTTAAGTACCCTAAAGTTTATGTTATTTCTAACTATGATACCCAGGCTTCTTTTTTTTTTGTCCCCAAAGTTGAAAAAAGTTCAACTTGGATACCCCAATGATAGATAATTCTAGGGCACTAAAGTTAAATGTTTTTGCACTTTGGGGTATGCTTTGAACAATAGAAACCTTGGAGTATCAAAATAATTAACAATGTAAGCTTTAGGGTATTTAATTAAGGTCAAATAACCCATAATATTATTGTAAACAACCCAGTTAATTTATTAATCTGTGCAACTAGAGGCTAGCTAGATCTCACTGAATGTACAATATTTTGAGAAGGGAATTATCATTACTTGTTGCCAAGAACGGAGTGGAGGTGGATGATGAGCCTCTCTTCTTCCTCTGTAAACTTGCCTCTCTTTATATCGGGACGGAGATAATTAGTCCACCGGAGGCGACAGCTCTTCCCACAGCGATTCAGGCCGGCGTTCTTGGGGAGGTTCCTCCAGCTGCCATGGCCGTGTTCGTGTATGTAATCCACCAGCTTCTTGTCCTCCTCCGGCGTCCACGGCCCTTTCTTTACCCCAATCTCATCGCAACAAGGCGATCTTCCCATAATTGTTTTTCCTCTTTTATCTCTCTGATCAGTTTCGTTAGGAAAAGAGAAGAAGGATGGAGGCAGCTACCTAGGTTGTTTAGTTTAGTGAGGGGGAAGACAGTGGGATTTTGCTTTGATGTGCGGGTTTCAATTTATAGGAGGTTTAAGGTGGACCCTTGTCTAATTCATTTATTACTATGCTCTCAATCATAATATTATCATATGTCCAAATTAGAGTGTAGGGGAAGTACAAGACTCACGTACCAAAAATTCGCATGCAATTATATTATTAGTGTGTACATTACCTTAGTATTATTAGTTTAGAGGCTCATTAAGTCAATTTGAAAAGAGATTAATCAAGATAATAAAGCCTAACAGTGGTTAGTCCCTTGTATTGAAAGCAACCCTTTAGGGCTCTTGGGTTTGAAGAGTAGGCACGTAAGCAAGAAAACTATGCAGGGTTAGGTCTTTTTTTTGCCACGTGGCAAGCAGGCATACGGCTAAATGGAGCTTGTTCTGATGGAACAAGCAAAAGGGGAACCACTTCTCTCCTAATTTTCATCTATATTTGGGTTTCTTTTGTGTCACACATTTTTTAGGGTTAGGATTAGGGTTTAGAGATTTTGGGGCCAGGGCAAGCAAGTTGTCGTTTGTAATGAGGTGGGACCCATGAGCTCAGGGTGCTGTTTTTCCCCCCCTCTCTCTCTTTCTTTTTTATTTTGATCAACAAGTTGGGGGTTGTCCCCATTAGAGAAGCAAGATCATATGACAAGGGGGAGGGGCATCACTGGTCATATTGGGATTTTATATTTTGTTTAAGTTTGTTTTGGTCTATGACATGCATATAGAGCCTAGCTAATGATACTTTAATTATACAATTAACTTATTCTAAAAATGATATATGCAATTAACTTTTGTTTGGTCGTCCAAGTTGGTTTTCTTGGTGATTACTTCACGCTGTAGCTAGATATCTTTGAGGAAATTTAACTAAAACATAAAGTTACTCACACGTAATTTTTAAAAAAAGAAAATTAGGGACTCCGGTTCTCTTCTTGGAATGTTTATGAAATGACATCTTTTTACGAGGACTATAATTTATTTTTGAATATGAGATCTTTTAATTTATTAATCTTTATTACTGAGTCAAATCCTATTCATGAAACTTTGTATTCAAATTAAAAATTTATTAAACATCGATTTGAGAAGTTTCATGCTATCAAAAGTCATTGTCACTACATTAAAACTCTAAAGTTGTGTGAGGACTGAGTGTTATACAATACGATATAGACATCCACATAGATAGTCACGCATGTACTACTTTGCTACTAATATCAATTGAGGATCGAGAAGAAACTGTTATTGAGACCTTGTTTAGAGGTTAACTGAAGTTTTGTTATGAAAAAAAAGAAACTTATGCTTTTCTCACCGAACCTCCCATCTGTAATTGAGAAATTAATTACTAAATTTGAGATTTTTTTTCTTTATGAACATTTTAGTTATTTCAAATTACATCTAAGAGATCTAAGTAGAAAAGTTTAAAGTTCAGGAGGGTGAAACACACTAAAGTGCAAGAGGTTTAGTGGAATAAAAGAAGTTCTGGTTATGATCTCCGACACCCACAAAGTTCAAGGAAATTTCTCGAATTAAAATAGTCCAGAAAATTATCTGCAACATCTCTCAAAGTTGTGGTTTTTTCCCTTTCTTTTGAAATTAATTTTAAGTAATTTATAGCCATTAATTTAATGCACCATTTAATACTATGGATTTATAGCATATATTGTATTAAAATTGCGACCCGTCTCTACATTTAATAAACAAAAGCCGGCAGTCTTAATTAGCAACAGTCCCCATCATCTCGGCCCCCCTGATGTCTAACAAAATAGGACAGGTCCTCCTATGATTAGTTGCAACATTGTAACCTTGTTGTTGTATTTTCACCCTTTTTTCGTTGTTCATCGCCTTAGAATTGAAATGGGGCCCAATATTAATGGGGATCTTTTTCCTTGAATATATTGCCACAAGCAATTAGCTTTGAATCAACTACAAGTGTCCATTAGTAGGACCCTGGTAAAGAAAAAAGAGAAAGTTGTCTGCAGTTCAATCTCACAAATGGATGGCGGTGTTTTATTTATAGTTTTATTTTCAAAGATTAATATGTGGTTCCATTATTTGTTTAAGATCTCACAAAATAGCTCCTCTATATATGTCTTGTTTAAGAAAAAAAAAACTATTTTGTTTTTACATGTGAAAGAGAAGTGGGCGGTTCTAACCTGTAATTTTCAGTAGTACCGATGAGAGTTAGCAATTTAAATATTTTAAAAAAAATCAAATCCAACAAAACGAAAAATAAATAGCGCTCTAAGAGATCCAGTAATCCTTGGGAGACTCATAAACCTAACAAAATCTAAATACTAACAATTACAAAAAAATTTAACATAAATTTTAAGCAGTAAAATATTGAGAATATTATGATCAAGAAATTAGAGTCATCTAAAGATTTATTAGCTCCAAACTGTGTTCAAATTCAGGGTTTAGCAAGAGTTAAAAGAATCCGAAATAAATGAATAGTATAGAAGGTGAGAAGGTTAATGAGTACCTCCCAGATATACAATAGGTCGCCCCAAATCTCACCATTTCACATGGCTGAAATTAATCGACATCTTGTTGGAAATTCATATGTGACTACAATTTCACATCAGATAGGATACTAAAGAGTGATCAGTTAAATAGGAACTGGGTCAACACCTAACAGCTTAAAATTTTGAAATAAAAATTGATCCGAGCCTCTATTTAAGGCCTATTAACTCTCGGTTGGGTTTGACTATTCCTCAATGCATCCACGCCCTCATACTTAAGGTTTATTAACTTTCGGTTGGGCTTGATTACTCCCCAATACATCCAGCTCCTCATATGATAATGATATACATTATTCTTGTAATATATCTATGTTTCGAGAAATTTATTGGGATTCCAAGTTTATTGAAAGAGTTTCTTATGAATCTGAGAAAAATTAAAAATATATTCGCATTTTGGTTCCATTATGCTAATTGCTAAGAAGTAAACATGTCTATAAACAATGAGAAACCTTGGGTCGAGTCTAGCCCAAAAATAAAAGGAGAGCTTGGAGTTAGGATTACATTTATCTATTAATAAATTAAGAAAAATTTTTTAAGACAAGTGATTTAAGATAGCCATCTTTTTGTTTGTACTGTGAGAAATGAGAATAATCTTCAATTTTCTAAAACTAAAAAAACTATCCTCAAGTTCGGGACTCTCACACAAGCAACATCCCTTGGAAAATAAAGACCACATCCCTACAATTTTGTGCTCCATCTTTTCTTCTTTATTTAATTAACATTTATGTTTTTTTTCATCATTGATCCATTTGTTATTTTAAGTATTCTTCAATGAGAAATGATCAGAAAAGATCTAACAATAAACAAATATGCTAAAGATAGTTAAATATAATACGTTTGTACTTCAAACTCTTGTGAATATTATGAAGCGACAGAGACTCCTCTATATGTTATTCATTAGCAATTTTCTTTCTCGTTGCCAAACTACTCAAAAAGTCCTCTTGAATTTTAGTAGGCATCTTATCCATGATCTCATTGATCTTGTTTTTCAAATTAATCATCCAAAAAGCTTATGACAAGATAAAGCTCGGGAAATTCGGACATTATAAGTTGACAATAATCCCTCCCCTTTGTTAACCATGTATCACCGTAATCAATTACAATGTCAATAACAATATCAGATATTGTTACAACCACCATCCTTTTAGGTTGGTCAGCGCCTACCTTTATTTATATCAAAAAATATTTTAAAAAATTTAGCACATCACGCTATAGTTTACAGCCTTCATCAAAAACTAAATTTATCCCACGATGATTATTTTTTGGGGAAACAACAAAATCCAAATCAAGTCAAATTAGTCCAAAACAATTGTTCAACCTTAAGCTCATGGTCTAATAGTCAATTTATCTCAACCATTAATTACTAGGTCTATAGTTTTCACTTATTATAGTTTCTTTGTTTTTTCTCCTTCCAGGTTTTGATTAATAAAGTGTGGACATTCCTTCCCCCTGCTTAAGGATTTGGTTCAGCTCCCTTCACCAACATCTTTATAATAATACTAAGGCAGCCAACCTCCATGGCAACTGTACTACTCATGGGACCAACTTTATGCTATATTTAGTTGATCATATTAATTAATCAAAGGCATAAGGACAAGATTCAAGTCTATTCAACTAAAATTCTTAATTGGGAGAAATATGAAGTGGTAAATGAGCACGAGGAATTAGTTAAGCATAATGATTAAGAATTATTTGAGGATCATCATCTAAGATTAGCTTTTAGTCAGCGGGTAAAAATTGTTTTAACACTGTTAATTGTATGTTTAGGTTACTAGCTAGGGAGCATTTTAATACTATATATCCTCATCATGAATATTAATTAAGGAAATAACCTAGCTTAGTCATCTTGCTCAAGTTGTACATATTACATCTTGGTATAAATCGCACATATTATTACTAAGTTTTCTATTATTTATCCCAAATTAAGCTCATACATGCCTCCCTAGACTCCTGATACCGACCATGCATGCATCTCAAAAGTACATAAACTTAAAAGAAATAAATTCATCATTAATCTACAAAAAGTAATAAATTCATCACTCCAAGCTTTTGATCTCTTGTTTTCTTATCAATATCGTAGCGTAGAAAATGCATGTATTTTCTTAGCGTGTCAAAGTTTGAAACAATATTAGCTATATATAGCTAGCTATTCTGTTCCTTATGTTTTTTTTTTTTTTGTAGTGTTCTGGTTTTATTACTTCTGCTTATCTAGCTCAGTTCAGATCTGTATATATACTTCTAAGCTTGACATTTATTAGTGACTATTTTGGCTTTAGAATCTTTTACTTACTCATCTGGATTTTTTTTAAAAAGTGTAATTTATTTACTTTTTTTTAGCAAAAAAATAAGGGAAAGTCCCCGTTCCTTTTATTCACATATAAGAGTAGGGACACGAGACAGTGTCCTATAGGAATAATAGTAGAAACATATTCTTTCTCTCAAAATGAAACATGAGATCTTCTCCATAATTACATCGATGAGGGTGACAAGAGGACCCTAGCCGTCATTCACCACAACATTGATATAAAGATGGACCAAAGCCAGCCACATAACCATAAGAGAGAAAGGAAAGTTTTTGACAGTATTCCCAACAAAACAGAAGTATACATATGTTTATCTGCTTCGAGTAGTCTCAAAAGAGATTGAATAGTTACAAAAGTAATTACAAAGTAGAAATAGGCTTGGTCTGTCAGATTTATGCACGAGGTCTCCTTGCCACTTCTTCTTCATGCACCTCTCTTATGTCTTCCTCTTCCTGCACTTCCTGCATTAATTCTCTTTGGATTGCTCGAGGCTAGAATAGTTGGAAGTTCTTGTCCTTCCAATGCTAGCTGGAGAGCCTTTGCAGCTTTACCTAATGATGAGCCTTTGCAGCTTTGCCTGATGCTAGCTTGAGAAATATTTACAAAAGTGTAATTTATGAATGACATTGTTTAAAAAAAAATTTGTTCATAGACTGACCTTCCTTCAGTTAGATAAGCTTCGATATATTTTATTTTATTTTATTTTTTCTCCAATAAGTTGACAAGATTCAGTGTCTCTTCTCTCTCAAAAGACTCATTGTCTCCTATTATCTCCCTAAAGCATTCAAAATCAGATTATTCATGAATCGATCATGCTAATCTAAATGACTATGGTGCTTTCTTTGATCTTAATATAAGGTTTGAAGTAAACGTCCACATCTGATTGTACATAAATCTTGAATGCTAATTTACATTGGACCTAGTCAATTCTTTTTCACAAAAAATGATTTTCTTAGAAACTTTTTGTCAAAAAACTACTCTACGTATTTGTAAATCTTAAATTTTTTATTATAAGAAAATTTTTTTTGGGGTTAATGCGCATTATACATGCAGCGGACATTAGCAAGTATAAAACAAAGGAATGATGTGCAACTGCTTAACGGTAACGCTATAATTTCCACTCGTAATTGTCTTCCTTAATGCTGAAATTATTCTCGAGTGACAAATGATTCTTCATAATTTTTTGGAAAAATAACCGTACAGTTGTATATAGATTCAATGTATGCGCAGTCACGATGATGTGCGCTAGAAAATGCATAAACAAATCAACTGAATGTTACATTGTTTTTTAAAATAAGTTTGTTATCAATTTATTTTTCTATCTTTCACAATAACGGTAAACGGGTATGCAGTAACTAATGTGTTATCACCACGGTACATGCTTATTTAAGCATGACCACGTAACAAGTGGATGATATTCTACCATACTTGGTCAGTTGGTAGTTTGGTTAAAATCTTTCTATTGGAAAACCAGGGGCAATTTCCCACGTTTCTAGTTGAAATAAGTTAATAAATATCAAATATGCAAGCACGATACTTTGAGGCCATTCTTTATTGGCATTTGTTTATTTTGATCATGGTATGTTGATTATTTGAACTATGATGACTTGGATGTGTATCATACCAATGACACACTAGCCCGACACTGTGGAGGGGCACGTTAGCGAGTAGTATTTCTATCAGAACCCCGCGTGCGGAGCAATTCGCACATGCGCCCTTGTAATTACCAAACCCCCTTACAGTTCCATGCATGGATCAAAATGCCCCATATTACACGGGTTGTTCTGATAGGATTCGTAGTCCACATTAGCCGTCGTCTACTATATATATTACATGCATACATACGTATATGCGCATATATACATAAATGAAAAATTATCTTGAGTACCTCCTCTTTAATATTTGAAGCCCGCTCCCATAAAAATGAGCACAATGACAAGGTCAATGCGGCTTCAAGAGACATAGGAAGTGCATTTTGTTCAATAATACGTTCATCCCATCTTACCTCATGTGTTACTCATAAGTCACATCTTGTTATCAAAGAAAGCAAAGCAATTCAACAATTACCAAACCCCTTAAGCTTTCCTACAAGGTACACAAACCATAAATTATTAAACTTCACTTCCCCAATTTTGCTACCATTACGAATTATGAAGGACCTATGACTGCAAGATGGGCCTAAAACACAGAACATTGGTCTTAATAGTTTGAAAATGAGGCTCCCTAGATCAATAGTTTAACTTGTCTTAGGATCCACTGAAATTTCTGTCATGCTTCCATCCAATTGGCATCATATTAAACCTTAATACCTTCAACCTTGTAACAACAGGCCATTTAAATAATCCAAACTCTGTTGAATTTGACATCAGTTTCATGTTTCCATCATAACAACGTGCTTATTGCTTCTTTCAAAACCGTGATGCGTGATTTGTCAAGATCACGACCATCTGATTAAGACAACGATCAAGTGTTTCCCCTCAATAATCCACACACTGTGATGAACTCAAAAGTAAAACTGTGAAAGTCATTTCATGATGTCACATACAACTATAAACTTCACCATCAATCGCGCAGATTTAGCTTGTAAATTTCACCCCGACAAGCAAATTGTGTATCCTAATGCTCCCAGCTCGGTTTGGGGGACACCCCTACCAAATTTGGTGAAGATAGAAGTTCATGAATATAACCAAATATGCAATAAAGGAATCAATGTTTGGGACATAGGGACCAGCACTTGCATTTTCAGAAACTTCTATAGGAATATTCTGTATGTACAAGAAAAGTTAAGTTAGCATAAGTACTTAACTATATTCCGGGAATATAACTCATCCTTTTACTACATTAGGGTAAGGGCAATATAAGCACATGAAGAAGTTTGGTGCATTCTCATATACAAAATTGAAGTTAGTTCATGTACCTGCATTGCTTATGCAAGAGTATAGTAACAAAAACTATATTTATATAGCATGATATGTATCTCCTGCTTCCTCCATGACACTGATTTTATATTTAAGTAGTTAGCATGCTATACTAGCAACAATGACACACATCAAGCATTATCCATTTGGGTCAAGGGGCTTGAGCATTTTAGAGTATACATAGTTTGTTTTGGCATCACAGATTGCATAACAAGTTTACAACATGGTTAAAATGGAAGTGTTGGATCCAATGGTCAATCTCAAATTTTATCGGGAGGCAAGTTGCGGTTTTAAATTCAACTTCTTCAAATGCTGAAAATGTTCATGGTAACTTGTAAGACTAGAAAGATGCACCCATGCACGCTCAAATGTCTGATGATTTAACGCCAAATATATGAAACTATATCCTTTTTTCTGTAATTGGTTGGCATTTTAAAACATTCTCATGGACATTCCTCCCTTTATCTAGGCATCGATAATAGATTTATACAATCCATATTTGGAGGTAACCTGGACTTAGTTACATAGGTACTAAAAGTTCAACTCCAGTATGAAGTGCTTGTGCTTATCATAAAAATTAACATGTCCTAGTTGTGATTTGTTGGTGACATGGGACAATCATTTTACCATATTTATATAGATATTCCAACTTTCTAAGGGAATACAGGAGTTACTTGAGATTATGCTTTGATCCAGCTCGAAATTAGTTAGCATTGTGTAGAAAAAATTCTGTATTTTAGTAGGAAAAAGCAACCACAAGAGTACTCTCTTAATAGCATTATCGCATGTTATTAATCCTTCAATGATATTGATATTTGATTTTAAGTAGTTAAGATGCGTAGCTAGCAATAAACACCACATGTTGAAGTAATCCCTGTTTTAGGCCAAAGGGCTAAAGCATTTTAGAGTTTCTATTGTTGTAGTCACTTCCAACAATGCAAATTGGATAAGACTGAGCTTAAATACGAAAGATTAATGGACTAATATTCACACAACTCGTAAGTTCAGGCCCTGAAAGTACTAATTTCATTCTAAAAGTACATGTATCCTTTTTTATGAACCTAACTGGCCATTAGGAAACATTTTCAGGGATATTCCTCACTTTATCTAGGCGTTGGTCATAGATTCTTATCTTGTACAATCCATAGACAAATGGAATGTAGACTTATCAAAGACCAATATGAATTGATTGTGATTATCATCATTAAAGATCAATAGGTCCATGTTGTGTTTGTTGTTGAACCTGGGACAACTCTTCCATCACATGTGCATGAATATTCTCATTTTCAAGATTTACTTGAGTTTATGCTTTCATTCAGGTTAAAGTTAGTGAGCATTTCATGGTAAAAGTTCTACATTTCACGTACAAAAGGCAAACACAAGAGTACTATCTCTTAATAGAATAATCACATGCCATCTTTCTCTTAAATCCTTCAAAGATATTGATGTTAGATTTATTAGCTAAGGTGCTTAGGTTGAGCATCAAGACCACATGTTGAAGTATTCCCTGTTAAGGCCCAAAGGATAAAACATGTGAGAGTATTCATTGTTGTAGTCTCTTTCAAAATTGAAAATTGGATAGGGAGTTTTTTTTAAAAAAAAAAAAAAGAGCTTAAATAGGCAAGATTGACGCCAAGGGTCACAAAAGTTAGAACTACAGGCCCTGAAAGTACTAATTTCATACTAAATATATATAAATCCTTTTTGATGTATCTAACTGGGCATTTGGAAACATTCTCATGGATATTCCTCACTTTACCGAGGCATTAGTCATGCATTCTTATCTTCTACAGTTCTACATTCCATAAGTGGAGGCTGGGTGTATGGACATAAAATCACGTAGAAAACTGACCATTCAACAAGCAGTCAAAGCTCAAGAATGAATTGCTTGTACTTTCTTTGGAGATCAGTTAGACCCCCGTTTGCTTTAGTGGTGAACCTGGGGTAGTTTTCCAACATGAGCATGGGAAATGTAGTGTCTTGGAGTCATGATTTTATTTAGGTTATAGTAATTAACCAAGTTGATTCAATTTGTTTCAGTCCAAGTTGGATCTGAGTACTAAAGATTGGCACAGCCAATATTGTACATGTATAAATATGCCAAAATCAAGAAACTAGTTCAAAGGTTTATCTACATGTTAGAAATGGAATGATGGTAGGCCATGATAGGACCACTAGGTGTCCTAAGTTTGGAGAGGCAAAGAATAGGTTGTTAGAAAAAGAGGCATAGAGGACACTTTGTGCCCACTATTCTATTCAGTAATCAACTAAGATTAATATGTTGTAGGGACATTTATATACTTGACCTTAGCTAAAAGAAATTTGAAAACACACAATTTAGAGTTGTGAAAAGTTCCTAATTTCTCTTTTTATAATTACAATACAAATTTCCTTTTATAAGATTTCCTAAGTTATCCCCCCAAAGTAGGCATTAGTTGTCATTGACTGACCTGAACTAATTTCGCATGTCGGCCATTAAAAATCTGTAAATGTCAGAATGATAACTCAATGCCCTAGACAACGTTTTTGGTTATATTCCTGAAACTATAATCAAAATAAGTATCTACACGAAAAAATAATCGAAAATTCAGAACATAAAAGCTATGCCCATTGTCATGTGCACTAGTAATGTGCCTCAAATATGAAAACCCTAAGTTAAATGTGTTGCTAGATGTTTTATCTTTCAGAATCTTGGTAACATGCGTCTACTGGACTTATCTCTGTAGCTAGAGAAATTTGTCCAGAAGTTCTTTTTGGTTGCTCAGAGTTAGTTTCATGTAGTTTTTTTTTAAAAAAATCTTCCTGCTGTTGATGAGGATGTTGTTCTTCTTCTTGTTGTTTTCTTATTTGTTATGCCAGTTATACAATCGGATCCGGGACTTCTCATAATCCACCACCTTTTCATGGAGCAGTCAGGTTCAATGGCCTCTTTGTTGTTCGTTGTTGTAAATGTGTCAATAGTTATTAAGAGCTTCTTTTAGTTTTGTTTTAAACTTGGCAAGTTGCTAATAAATGTCATATTACATGTTTCAGAGGTTAACATCATGATCCTGTTGTTAAAAAGAAGTAACAGAAGAAGCTGATTCACGGTTAAGAAGCAGGTTTCAGGCTGAGTGTAGATCCTGGCTAGGACACCATGGGCAGGCCCAAACCCTTGCCTATTGAGCTCCAGCCCAACCTTGAACAAGTATTTACTAGTATGATTATCACAACATCAAAAAATAGTACGATAAACAAAACAAACCGCTCAATACATGAAGACTAAGACATTCTATGAACTCCTTTAGTACGCTAATAGCTGTTGGAAACTAGTTAATACTCACGAAAATACCAAATGCTAACCAACAATTAAAGAAAAAGTTTCGAAAATATTTATAAAGCAAGTACAAAATGCAGAACAACTTTCATCTATAGGTATTATTTCTAATGATCAATATCGTTAACACAATGATACAGTGAAAACAATGAAGTTTAGATACATGGGAAAAAGAAGATAAAGAGGACTCACATTGTATAAGAGATTGCTTATATTTGTGTGGTACAAGAAGCAGGAGTTGATCTGTAGTTCCGTACAACAAACAGATACTAAAACTACTGTTGCTGTGAACGTTGCTGAAGGTTTATCAACTTGAAATAAGAACCATTCCTATTGTCCAAAAGAGCAGAATGACTCCCTTGCTCTATAATCTTCCCATTCTGAAGTACTGAGATAATATCAGCATTCTGGATTGTGGAAAGTCTATGAGCTACCATGACAGTGGTTCGACCTCTCATGACACGATCAAGTGCTTGCTGAACTATACGCTCAGACTCAACATCAAGAGCACTCGTTGCCTCATCGAGAAGAAGGATGGCTGGATTCTTTATAATGGCCCGAGCAATGGCAACCCGTTGCTTCTGACCACCAGATAATTGGACCCCACGCTCCCCAACCCTAGTTGAGTAGCCTTCGGGTAGGGCACTTATGAAGGAGTGTGCATTCGCGAGCTTTGCTGCTTCTATGACTTCTGATTCTGTCGCACCGTCCTTCCCATAGAGGATGTTTTCGTAAATGGTGGTGGCAAAGAGTGCTGGTTCCTGTTGGACAAGCCCGATGTGTTTTCGTAGGGATTTGACTCGAAGTTTCTTAATGTCTTTACCTGAAAAGTGATGGAAAAGTGAGAAAATCAAGTCTTTGATGAAAACAAAAATATGTATTCTCATCATAGGATATCATGTTGAAGGTTTCAGAAAACATAAAATGGATAACCGAGTTATGAATTCACGATGTATAACAAATAGGCTTATCTGGCAAGTGGAGTCAGGAAAAACTAGTGTCCATTTATGTGGCATTATCTTGAAACCCCCTAAAGGACCCCATTTTGAGAATGAAAACTCCATCCCCAAGCTGGAGCTATTTGATCCCAGTGATCAAAGACAAAATATCCAACTACTACATCCTAAATGCAGTACGCAAACAACGAAAATATGCAAATTGGTAATTCCCCCTTACTCTAAAAGCTTGACACCTACAACTTAATCTCCTTTACCAAACAATACCATCATGTAGATCTCGACAACCACAAAGTAGTTCTAACTTTATGAGGAGTCTGTATTCTTTATTCAGCTGCTTAGATTAGGGCTATGACATCACTAATTCAGGATCAATAATTGACTAACATCTGTTCATAACTCATAATAAGTCATTTCATAAGTACACTGAACCCTTCTGAAGACTTGTTCCGTCATGGAAAAGTGCTTCTATTACAAAGAGGATAGTATTATCTTATAGGAGACCGCGGTTCATAATGCGCATATATCACATATTTAGAGCGATTCACCTCTAAAATATACTACTCGTTACAGCTAACTCATTGTATTTGAAACTCATGCCTTGACATGCACAAGAATATTCAACAGCGACATTAAAACGGCTTAAACAAAAATGGGTAGTTTCGATTTATGTGGCTCCCATCGATTTAAGATAATGTATGCATTAAAGTAAAAAAGAATATAATGTAGCAGATGGAAGAAAACTTTGGTTCCAAATGCATACCGTCAATCATAACTTTTCCAGCTGCTGGATCATAGAACCTTAATATCAGTGACAGAACTGTACTTTTGCCGGAACCACTTGTACCCACCAATGCCATGCTCTTCCCGGCCTTCACTGTCAAATCAAACTCCTTGAAAATTCTAACATCAGGTCGTGAAGGGTACTGAAATTCAACACCCCTCATCTCAATTACTCCATCTACTCTCTGAACATCCTCTCCAACATCCCCTACAACCTCAGTCTTTCGGTCCAACACCTCAAACACTGAAGCTGCCATTTGGTTCCCTTTGATGATGTCCGGAGCCATTGCTAAAGTCTCTCCCATGGCCAATGCAGTCACTATCAAGACCATAAAGGATTTCATGACAGAGCTGAAGCTTGAAAGCCCTTTGCCCATGAGGACTGAGCCATACCTGCAAAACGGGGCCAAAAAAATTGTATAGTTTTACCCATAAGTATGCGATTTTATCAGGTTCAACTAGAAAACACAGAGTACTAGATCCTCAAAATCCAGCTCAATTAAGGGTAAAATCGATCACACTCAACCTAATCAAACTTTTGAATAATTCTTGGATTATTATAGCCAATCCATGGTTTTCCTTTTGAAATGCTTCTGTTATTTGAGGTTATGTAGGGAATTCAGATAAGGTTACACATTAACCATAGAGAAAGTATAGCTCCTGTAAAACTTAAGTGGACTGACAGCTCTATCGCCAACTTTTTTATCCCTTGGATTTGTTATGAGATGTGTGTTGATGTATGATACATGTCAATACATGCATCTTAAAGATAGTCTTGATGCGTATCACGCATCAGCACACATCTCAAAGCAAATTCAAGATAAAAAAGTTGGTGGAAAAGTTGGTGGACAGAGCCCTCGGTGGCTCACTTCACTTAAGTTTACATGAGTTTTTCGTTGTATATACTAGTATATGGTGCATATGCAAGGTTATCGATAGCGGAAAGTGTCGCGTACCGTGAGGCACTGCTAATGCTATTTGCGCCTATAGCGACAAATAGCGCATAGTCAAACTGCGGTCCAATATAAATATATTTAAATATTCTAAAAAAAATCAATGCAAGGATAGGGCTTCGTCGAGGAGATGGAGCACAGTCAGTTGGAGGATCTGGAGAGGAGAGGAGATGGAGCTCGTCGAGGAGACTATTGTTTGTTGCAGCATTGAGGAGAGGAGATGGAGCACGTCGAGGAGTTGGAGGATTTGAAGAAGGCGGAGTGGTGGAGGGAGGCAGCGGAGCTGGAGCTTGTCGAACACGTCCGGTTAGGGTTTTTTGAGAAAGAGGTGCAGGAAGTTGAATACAAAAGAGAAAGAGAGAGTGGGGGTTTTATAAGTTGGATCGGGTTTAGGTTTAATTTGGGTTGGGATTTTTTATAAAAAACAACCAAAAAGCGCTCAAAAGCGCTTTTAAGCGCTATTAACCACTTTTGAGCGCTATTTCGCGCTTTTCTCCGCTATTTCAAATGAATAGCGGTCTTCGGCGCTTTTTCTCACCGCTATGGCCAAAATCGTCGCGGGCAAGGGCAGCTAACGCAATTGCGCCGCAATTGCCCGCTATTTACAACACTGTGCACATGACATGTGCATGACAAATATGGGGGTGCCTAAGTATTGGAAAGTCTGGGATGTAGAACGTGTGTTTTCTTCTCATTGTGATTTTTGGAAGTGTGAGGACATGTTTTGGGATAGTTTCGTTTTTGCATTTTTCGGTTGCAAGGGAATTTTGTAGAACTTTTGGTTGCGAGGGCACTCTTGGGAATTGGAAAAGTAAGGGCATTTATTTCAAGTTGTGAGGACATATGTTGAGATGTTTTTGAAATTGTGACTTACAAAGGAGTAGAAAACCAGAAGTTGTGACCAAAAAGATGGGCACACTTGGTACCAAGCACCAAATTTTGTGTTTGGTACTGATGTGGCCACTTCTCGTCCACTGATTTAATGGGTGGGTAATCAAGCGGAGGTCATTTTTAAATAGACACATTTAAATGTGTGGATAAGAAGCATCTACGTTTACGTCACTACCAAGCACCAGTTTTGTGCTTAGTACCAAGTATACTCATCTCTCTCTCTCGCCCTCCCTCCCTCTCTCTCCCCATATATATATATATATATATATATATATATATATATATATATATATATATATATATATATATATATATATATATATATATATATATATATATATATATATGTGTGCTTAGTACCAAGTATACTCATCTCTCTCTCTCCCTCCCTCTCTCTCCCCATATATATATATATATATATATATATATATATATATATATATATATATATATATATATCCCTCCCTCTCTCTCCCCATATATATATATATATATATATATATATATATATATATATATATATATATATATATATATATATATATATATATATATATATATATATATATATATATATATATATATATATATATATATATATATATATATATATGGAAGTGGTGAGGTCCACACTTTTGATGTGATAAGAAAGATGGGCCTCCCCACATGGTTATCTCTTGCTAGCTCATTTAGCAAAATATATATATATATATATATATATATATATATATATATATATATATATATATATATATTGGTTAATTAATGATGGTCTGAACAACTCAACAGGTATGTGCTCTTGAAGAGCCAAAGTCTTTCAGATCTCCTTAATCACTTTTACTTGCACGAATGAGACACCATCGAGTGTATAGGTAGATACAAGACTTGAACATGGGAGCTAAAGGAACTTGATACAATGAGAATATTGAACTTCAGGATGTATGTGAATCAATCAAAATACAACTTGATAAATCAAGTTTGACCGTTACTTGATTCTATCCAATAATATGGATTTATAATGTGATAGTGATACGATCATATCATATGATTTGATGTGTCAGGTGCCACAAGTATAGCTTGAAGGATGGGATGACACTCCCTGGATCGAGAGGAAGACTGACTGGCCCTAGAGTTAATATTTAATAATGCTGAAAGGTAGAACAATTTCTTTGGTTTTTATGTTTCACGTACCACAAAGCCAATGCGTACGAAGAAAAGAGGAAGCACTGGGAGACACCATAAAAGATGCCTGCAGCCTGGCCACGACGAAAAGCTTGCTTTGAGGGTGCCTCGAGCTCCCTGGAATATAGGTCAATAACCTTCTCCTCTGAGCAAAACGCAGCAACTGTCCGAATATTGCTGACAGCCTCTGCAGCAAGCATGTTAGCTTTTAAGTACGTCTTGCTCAAGTTCCCTCCAAATCCTTTCATGAATAGTTTCTATAGGAGATACATAGACGAATAGTAAATATCAGAAATCATATAATATGGTTTGGAATACAACAAAATAAACATCTAACAAGAAAAGTTATACCTCAGCAATATGCCCACTGACCATTAGCGGGTAAGTAGCCAAAACCACAAGAGTTATTCTCCAGTTAATGATGAAAGCAATGATGAATGATGTTACTATCATCCCTATATTCTGGAGGAGGATAGTTGAGCGATCAACAGCAATAGTTTTGAGCAGAGTGGCATCACTTTCGAGCCGAGATGACAAAATCGCACTGTTATTACTAGTCTCATCGAACCATCCTATCTCATTTCGTAGCATTGCTGGAAACACAAGTAACGAAATTAGATAGAGAATCATCTTAGCATATATGATATAACATGAAGCTAGATATTTTACTGGCTAACTTTGACCCAGAGGAAAAAGGACAATCATCAGAACGGTCATACCGCTATGAACAAAGAAACTCCCATGCTTAAGGAGAAAAACAATAAATGACTATCTCACCTTCAAACATCTTCTCTCTGACGCGAAGTGTGAGTCTTTCACCCATGATACCAAAGTTTAAGTGCTCAATGACATGGAAAATCACTGTGAGAACGGCACCACCACAGAAGAGCAATGCTATCTTCTTTACTTCCCTCTGAGTAGTCTCCCAGTCCATATAATAGGAAATGAGAGCTTGAGTTACTCCAAGAGCAAAGAGCGGCATTTGAGCACCAGCTACAAATGCACCCACTGTTCCAAACACACCATATATCCAATCAGGACCTATCATAGAGTACAATCTTTTCATGGAGACAGGCTTTGCTTTTGGAGGATCAATTTCTTCCGGAACAAAGCGATTGACAGAGTCCTTGTCAGAGCGAAAGCTCGCTCCGAAGCTTGTTTTACGTGACAAGTTCCGTGAATAGTTGATACTACATTAAAGTATATATATCTATCAATAAAAAAAATCTTTTGACATGAACCACACATTAAATAACGGCAGTCAAGCTAAGGGATTACCTCTGAGAGGGTATGATATTTGCTTTCTCAGAGTGGGATGATTGCTGGGCAGAAGCACCTTGGAGCTTAGCAAGGGAAGCATAGGCACTCTCAGAGTCCAGCATGAGCTGCTCATGGGTTCCAGTCTCCACAATCTTCCCATTTTGGACCACTGCAATGATGTCTGCATTCCTTATGGTGGAGAGTCTATGGGCCACTACAACTGTAGTTCTACCCACCATGACACGGTCAAGTGCCTCCTGAACGCTTCTCTCTGACTCTGCATCAAGTGCACTTGTAGCCTCATCAAGGAGGAGAATTGATGGGTTCTTCAGTATCGCTCTTGATATTGCTATGCGCTGTTTTTGCCCACCAGACAATTGGACTCCTCTCTCTCCAACCTGAAACATTTTCTGCATTCATAAGCTTGGCAATTGCTTTCTAGAGCAAACGACAAGATAACAAAGTTATATGCATCCCGAGCAATTTGGTAATGCATAATAATTCCAACCAATGCTCTGCAATTTCAGAAGTTCGTTTAAACTGTAAGAGCACCAGCCACCAGATATCATACTAGTGCAGCGATTCCTCATGTTTAAGTGATATAATGTGACAATTGAAAGCTGAGTTCATAATATATCAATGAAAATGTTAAAGCTTCAAAATAAGCTACATTTATCAATAATCATTGATCTACAATGATGATTAAACAAAAGACAAGAATAATCACCTGTGTCTCATATCGCTCAGGAAGGTTGTTGATGAAAGTTATGGCCTCAGAAAGTTTAGCAGCACCTGTTATCTCGTCAAGGGTTGCATCATCTTTTCCATAGAGTATGTTCTCTCTGATGCTTGTGGCAAAAAGGGCTGGCTCTTGATTGACCAATCCTATTTGCTGCCTCAACCACTTAAGGTCTAGACCCTTGATGTCATGCCCATCCAAAAGAATTGCTCCAGAAAGAGGCTCATAGAACCGCTCAATGAGTGAGATGACAGTGCTCTTTCCCGATCCACTTCCACCAACAAGAGCAACAATCTTCCCAGATGGTATGTCAAGACTAAGGCCGTCAAATATTTGGACGTCAGGTCGTGAAGGATAACTGAACCTAACATTGTCAAGTTCAATGTGACCATCAACACTATGCAGTGTTTTCCCCGTCCTTGAACTTATTTTGCTAACCGAGTTCCTTTCTATCATCTGAAAAATGGGGTATGCAGCGGTTCTTGCTCTGAGGAATGTGGAGACATTTGGGCCTGCTAGACCCAGTGCCCTGTATTACGTTTCAACTATCAATATGTCTAAAGATTAATTGATGAGGATTTGGGTATAGTGACATTCTTGGATAGAAAGATTATTAGAGTTAGAAGTTGGAAAAGTGAAACTTACATACAGTTTACCTTAAAAACATAATTTGTGTGATACATTTGGAGCAGAAATTAAGAGTAGGCGGGAAATGACATCAATTGGCAAAACCATTTTGGATTAGTGCTCTGAAAAGATATTTCATAAGAATAGCTTTTCTAACAGAGCAGAAGAAAATATATGGATCCACACATTTTTACAGATAGTGCTTGATTAAAAAATGTGGGTTGAATTGGAAATTAATGATAATTCAAATTGCATAACAAAAAACTGCTAAGCATTAGACAAAAGAGGCTTTCATGAGCCTTTTCAGAGATGACATTTCATTGTCAAAAGAGAATTTGCGGAAGAGCTAATACCAAACTAATTCCCTACAGTCAACAAGAATTATCTAACAAACCAATACAAAACAACCGAATGGCAAGTGAAAAATGTGCACAATCAAGTGGATAAGACTATGGAACCCCTATTCACTAATTACCCTAGATTTACGGAACTTGTGAGGAAGGTTTAGAATTAGGCATCCATGAACGTGGACTTATTTCACTGTAGCTGATGCTAATACCCCTCTAGATCCAAATTTGAGCACAGCCACTAGGTAGCTTCATTGAAGAAAAGATAAGGGATAATCCCCTTGGGTAAGTTGACATGTGCTAAGAAGAACATATGAACAATGCATTGGACATAATAGGTAGTAGCTTGGAATAGTGGTAGACTACAATGATATGGATTCAATAGTAAAAGAAGATTAATGATAGAGATGGTCCATAAAAAGAATTGAATGGCCAAAAAGAATTCATGTAAAGGACACCAAAAATTTGAGATAAACCCATGTTACCATCATCCTCATGTTGTTTCTCTAAATGATATTCTTCAATTTCATATTACTTCAACTTTGGGAAACTATATTAGATTTACTTGAGCCTTGTGGTTTTACGGAGAAATTATATGAAGAAACTACAGCTCGAAGTGAAGTACCGAACAACTACCATTTTCACAAGCCTACTTGTTATGGAAAAAGACTAAACAAAATCTACCAAGAAGTCCTTGACACTTTCTGAAGAAATGTGTGGGCCTGGGAAAACAATAAAATCTGATGCAATACAACTTGTAATATTAATTTCTATGAACAGTTCATACAGTACCTACGATTTCCTATGTGTAACTGGAATCTACATTTCAGTGGTGAAATAATACTCCAAAAGGCCAAACTGAATCAGACAAGATAAATTATAAGAGACTTACAATCCTGCAATGACAACATTGAGCATCGTCGTGAATGACTCCCCTCCATTTGCTATGTCCCTATGGACAACGATGCTAGTGAACCAAGTGAGCAATGCCCACGAAAAAAACAGAATGCAATGCAGTGATCCGAGCCCAAGTCCCTTAGCCAACCCACCTTTCTTCCCATACTTGTAGGTATTCACCAATGCATTCCTGTAGCTCTCCAGTGCCTTCTCTTCTCCCACAAATGCTTGCACTGTCCTAACATTCCCAATAACCTGCCAACAAAAGTAACCAATGTGCAATGTAGACGAATGAGCTAAAACTCATTCAAGTGCAAACATATACAGACTAGGATAAATTCGCTACAACTGCCTATCTATATCCTCAGTAAGACTTATCACCCTCCAAGTCATTTATTAGTTCTTATCACCCTTTGGGACGACATTTTAGAGTAACATGTTATCAAGTGGATGGCCAACCCCAGGGATGATAAGTATTAGACTTTTATAGATATTAACCCCTTACATTTTTTTATATTCTGATATTAGTCCTTCAAATCTTAGAAATTCGTGTTCAGTCCCTTAAATCCTATAAGCCACACCAAATCACTCTTCCCATTAAGTCGTCATTTGAAATATGCATAACATACTATTAACATTAACTTGAAGGATGCATAATGTACCATTAATTTCAACGCTCTGAGATAATAATCCACATATCACCTTACGACCTAACTTAATTATCCAAAATTATACGGGAATTCAGAATCCAAACCCAAACCCAAACCAAAATCCAAAATTCATATCCTCCAACAGTTTTCTTCTTCTTCTTCAAGACCCCAAATTAGAGAAGAATCTTGACTTTTACAATTTGGGGAACTAAATATCAATTTCAAATATTCGAGAGGCTAATATCAATTTACCCTACAAACTATAACAAGATGCTAGCAAAATTGACCTCTTCAGCGATTTCTCCGGCCTTGACATAAGATTTGCGCACACGAGCGATGAGCCCAATGGCTACATAGGCGTAGATGCCACCAGCAATGGCGATCAGAGGGACGATGGAGAGGGTGACGAGGCTTATTTGCCAGACTCTGGAAAACCCAATGGCAAATCCAGCGATGAATCGGCTTATGTAGTGCATAAAGTTGCCAACCTGCAAGTGCCATTGTTAATGGGGGCTCAGTGTATCTAGTACTAACAAATTCGGGGTTAATTGTCGGTTCCAAATTTGACAAAATCATACAGCGAAGCAATTAATAAATAATAGAAAATTGAAATCGAAACTTGCAACAATAAAGACAACAAGAAAAAGAAAAAAAATCTTTGTGTGGGGATTGTACCTGTGAAGCAAATTCGATCGAGCTTGGCCATCATTCTAAAACCCTAACCCTAATTCCAATAAGTTGCGAGTATGATCTGCTCGTAGTGGGAAATTTTCAAGCTGGGATCCAAAAATAACGTTTATCCCAAATTCGACCTTAAAAAACCCCGTCTTTAGTGCCCCAGATTTTAAGTGATTTCTTTTTTGGTACATTAAACCTTTTGGTAAGTGATTTACGACTTGGCTAAATTGCACAAAAATCCCATAAAGTTTCCCATTTTGACAATTAAATACCGTAAATTGTATTTTGGAACAGAAAAATACCATAAAGTTTTTCACAGTTTGCACATTACTACTATCAATCATGCTAACATGGAAATTTTCACTGAATGTTTCTCTATGATACTTACATGCTTATTTTAGAGTTTTTAACTATAATATTTGTTAAATTTGTTATTAAATAAACCAAATTTCTTTTCAAACTTATCTTAATTCTACTTTAAAAAGAGTCGAGATATTTCTAATAAAAACTTTAACAAATATTAATGGTTAGAAAGCTCTAAAATTAGTATTTCTATATCATAGAGAAACATTCGGTGAAAATTTCCACGCTTGCATGATCGATGGTAGTAACATATAAATATTGAAAACTTTATGGTATTGTTTTGTACCAATTTATAATTTATGGTATTTAATTGTTAAAACGGTAAACTTTTGGTAATTTTGTGCAATTTAGCCTTACTACTTCAATATCTAAAACTCAGTTATTATAAAACATTAAAAGAGGTTGTCCGAGTTAATTAATCATATATGACACGGAGTTCATTCAAGGGCATTCTTTGAATGATCACAAATGATAAATTGTTAATTGAGAACAAACCAAATGTAGTATCACCTAATCTCGCAAAGAGACTTTTTATGGTTCTATTTGTTGAGAATAAATCTCATGTAATTCTACTTGCTGCTAATAGACTCCCTAAGTGAATTTTTTCCACTCTTAATACCGTTAAAAATATTTGAGAAGGCGGATAGAACCCCTATGGTTTTATTTTTAAGGATAAACACTCAATTGCTAAAAAAAATTCACCTTTAAAAGAGTTGAAAAAGTTCACTAAGAAAGTGTATTGCACTTGAACCAATACTAAAGGGGTCTATTCGCAACAAGTTATACCCAATAATAAATGGGAACATCAAGGAATCAATTTCTTTTCTGTCGGTAGTCGGAACTCGTTAATGTAGCAAAGTCCAGAGAGCCACATCTAGTTACTGACACTCCAAATACTTCTTCAAGACACTGAGAGTGTGTTTTGGCAACTTTGTGAAAATGGGCCACATTTGGTTTTAGAACTAGTTCTTTTGAGAATTAGTTTAGATGCGAACTAGCTCACTCCTGGTCCACAACTAAACTAGTTAAAACCTCTAAAACTAAACTGAAAAAAAGATGGATCATTTTTGGCCCAGTTTTTATCAATTAGAAAACATGTTAAAACCGGACCATGTTCAAACCTGACCTAGTTTTATACGGTTATCAAACAGGCCCTAAAATTTCTTTAAATTCCTTGTTATACAGAACTTTTATATATAATAATACTATATAATAGTAGTTCTCAAGTTTAACAATTGATAACTTATGTTATTCCAAATAGTGAGAATCGGGTTTGGTAGAGTGGAGTGGGTATGATCCGGGACTGTTCCGAATAGATTTGCTAATGCCATAGATTCGCATGTGCGAAATCCATATTCAATTCATTTATTCATGGAATCAATGTCCCAATTCATATCCTATTAGCTGGATAATACAACAAGCAAAAATTCACCCCCGCGATGTCGCGGCATTAGTATGAAAAAAGTGAAAATTAATTGTTTAAATATTTAGTTTAAAAATTCATTATGTACCTAAGCACTTAAAAATATAGCAATTTACATTTAAAAATATCAACTTACATCATATACCAAACTACTAAAATGCAAAGTGAGGTTAAAATTAAATTAATAAAGTATTTTGTATCTAAGAGTGATCCGAAATAAGTGAGTCTAAAACTAAATGGGGAAAATTTTGGTTTACATGCAAATAATTCTTTTAAAATTGGGTGAATTTTAAAGTAAATTGGGGAAACTTTGAGTTTATAGGCAAAAACTCATTTACAGTTCACATGTCACGTAATTAGTGTAAAAAAATGAAATAATGATTTAAATATTTTTGAAGTGGGTACGTTTAACAAATAAATGGGGTTAAAAAATTTGGGTTTATAGGAGAAATTCCTCTTTGGAATAGCCAAAAAAAAAAGATAAAGCCAAAAAGATAAACTTTGAATTTATTGCCAAAATTTCTTTATATGGGAGTGTATTGGCTTAAATTAAAACTGGGGTAAAACTTTGCTTTCCAAGGTAAATAATTATAGTTAGACTTTTTGAAGTGGGTGAGTTTAAAATTAATGGGGATAAATCTTTGAGTTTAAAGCAAATAATAAACTCTGAAAATAGGTTGGTTAAAATAAATGAATGCAAAACTTTAGTTCTATAGCCAAAAACTCTTATATACTCAAGTTTACTGGGCATAAACCTCTCAAAAACTCTTTTGAGTTTAAAAGTAAATAGGGTAAAACTTTGGGTTTATAATTAAAATATCCAACTTTAGAAGTGACCGAGTTTAAGATAAGGGGTAAGATTTTGGTTATAGGCAAAGTACCCTTTATTCTAAAATATTTGAGCATAATAAAGAAAGATTATTAAGTAAAAGTTTTTAAAGAGAGCTATTAAGTAAAAGTTGATAGAATGGGTTTTTATTATAAAAAGGGTTTTTAATATTAGTCCCTCAAATCATCCTATTTTGAAGTAATTCCTTGAATCATTCAATTTGCTATTAGGTCGTTATTTTCAACTTATTCCCTCAAGTCATTGAAATTTCTATTAAGTACCGCAGTTCTTACGCTATCTTGAAATTTGTTTCTAATAAATAGTAGAATTAGCAACTAAAGGGATTAATTTGAAACAATTAATCAGAATTGGGGGGCTTAATAGAAACTTTGATGATTCAAGTGACTAACTTCCCTCTAATGCTACTTCTATAATTGATTGGAGGGACTAGTGTCAACATAATTTAAGAATTGGGGACCCATTAACAGTTTCAATGATTTGAGGGACTAATTTTAAAATACCTTTAGAATTGATGACCTAATAGCAAATTTCATGACTTGAGAGACTAATTTCAAAATAAGGAAGATTTGAGGGACTAATTTCAAAATAACAAACATTTAACGGACTAATATTGAAGGAAAAAAACCCAAAAAAACATGGGCTAGTGGGTTTTATCGGGAAACAACAAAATAACGAATAGAATTCTCTAATTGGAAACATCTGCTTTGAAATTCAAGGTTCTAACCGAGTGAGTTGCCTTGGCAAAAGTTGCAAAACAAACATAAAATTAAATACTGTAATGCAGCTAAGCACTGTTATTTCCAATTAATTAGTATATAGCATAGTATAATATAATTCGCATCACTCATTGTTGAACTTAATGACCGATGAGTTGGATCAAATATAATTAATTGTATTAGAAGATTATGCAATTGGATTACATTGAATATGTAACCATCTTTAAAGAAAATTACGTTTCAATTATCTAATCGCTAAAGACAATTATATTTATTGAGTGATTCTTTTATTTCTAATTTTTATATGAATTATTTTATTTCTAAAATAATTGCTTGGTATTTTAAAATTGAATATTGTCTCTTTCTATACTCAATCAACTTTGCAATCTCAATCACAGTAATGTTAAGTCATGTTGAGTTAAAACTCATTGTGATTATATCAAGATTGCGATTGTAATTTGCTAGCTATTTTTTCAGTTGTTCTTCTTATGCTTTTAGGGAGGATTATTTTTAGAGGCATTTAAAGAATACCGGGATAATTATAGAACTATGCCCGCACCATATAAAACACATGCCAATAAAGGAGATTCCAAAGACCCTAAAAAAAGACTAAAAAGTGCCCAAAAAAGGATACTAAAACAAAATAAAGTATAAGTTGAAGATGATTCTGGTCAGTTGCATTAATAGCGTATCGGGAAATTTTATACCTTTAAATCATAATATTGATACAAATCCATAAGTTCATTAATTTAATAGTAGATGTTCGGTTGAATATTAACAAAATGAATTGAAACAGCTCTATATTTTCTCTCGGTTGATGGTTGGGGAAGATCTCATATTTAGGACCGAGTCATAGTATTTGTTAAAAAATTCCCAAAACAAAGAGTAAGATGAGCCTCTTTAATTAAAATCAAATAATCAAAATAAAGTTCATAAAAATCAAATCCTGAACTAAGAAGCAACAAAAAATAGCATTTGTTTGTCAAGTTATCTTAAACGAAACAACCTTACATCTTTATCACAAAGTACCAACGTGTATTGCATTCAAGCAATACATGTGGCAAAGAACGGTGTTAATTGGTTCTACCAACTTGTTCATCCTTATAATTAATGCTTGCAAACTACCAATATTATTGCTCCATCACCAAACACCCGTGATTAGATTAATTTGAGATCCCAAAAAAGTGAAAACGAGAAATTTACTAAAGAACATAAGAATGATGCAAAAATGAGCCAGAAACTTTAACTAACATGGTTATTAGCATAATTACCTTCTCAGAGATGGCATCTTCTACTATTATGATATCACTAGTGATTGCATTGATCACCTCTCCAGTTGAAGCCTCTGTATCAAACACACTAATATCTTGGTCAAGCAACGACCTCAAGTATGCTAGCCTCATCTTTGCTGCTTGTCTCTCTCCAGTGTACATCCAACATGCAACCTCTAACAAAATATGACTATAATTAAATCATGATTAAAATTAGGGTAAATATCAGAAAATCCCTGTTAACTTTGGATGATTGTCCAAAAACCCCCTTAACTTTCAAAATATCAGAAAAACCACCTAGGGATTATCACAAAACTCCCTCTAACTTTTAAATTTTATCGAAAACCCCTTAACTTTGAGATTTTATTAGAGAACCCCCCAAATTTGGGGGGTTTAAGATAAAATCTCAAAGTTAAAGGGGGTTTTCAATAACCCCTAAATTTAAGAGGGTTTTCTGATATTTTGAAAGTTAACGAGGGTTTTCTGATAATCATTCATAGTTAAGGGGTTTTATGATATTTAGCCTAAAATTACTTTTGAATAGACTCAATTACTATTACACAAAATCATATAAATAGAAAAATTGCCACTCACCAGTCCATGATGAGAACAACATAACAATGCCCAAATAAACAAAATCCAATGAGTACTGCAAATCAAATGAAAAAGAAAATAATTATAAAAAGAAATTGAGTATGATATATATATTTGTACATAGTTGCATATTGAATTTTACTACAGAATCTAAGGGCTCCTCAATTTTCTCCTCACTTTTTACTACAACTTTTGAGTTTTAAAATACTGGGAAAAAAAGTTAGACGATGTCAAAATAATTCAGATTTCAAATTTTTTTTTTGGAGGGACGTCTAAAGTGAATTCTAAAGGAAAAAAATTATTGTGTTAAATAGTTTAAATTTTGGCAATAAAAAGGACGCTCAATCTGCAACGACATCTGCTTTATTCTAAGATTGAAAAATTCAGTGAATAGAATCTGAATCCTTCTGCAAACCATCACCTTGGCAACTCTATCATTAACTGAAGCTGGAAATAGGTAAGCAATTCCTATGATGTTAATGAGCTTGCCGAAGAAAATGAAGAAGACAGGCACTGAAGCTCCATGGACACAAGCTCCTACAGAGCCAATGGCCATGAGGAGATAATCCCATGAGTCAGCAAAGCTGAAGAGCTTCAAGAAGGGGACTCTTTCTGCCTTCTTGCTCTCTTCTCCTCCTCCATTTTTCTTGTGGGTTTCCTCGTGGTTATCGTCATCAGGGCCTACTAAGCTCATCCTCTCTCTCTTTGTGTGAAGGATGGGGATGAGAGAGGAGTGAGAGTTAGTTATATGAACAGAATGGGAAGGGATGTACTGTTTTCAGGAAAGAGAGAGAGAAAAGGAGAGGCAAATTTTGATGGGCGTTTGGCATTGACAACAGAGTGAGAGGTGTGTGTGCTCACTATTAATTAATGCTACTAAACTACTTGGCTGACTAGTTAGGTGTGGGTGTTAATAGTTTGTGTTGTGAGATGGTGTGAGATGCAATTTCTCATTTAGTTTCTCATACCATATAGCTAGCTAGAGGCTTTAATTATTGGTGAAATATATTTTGCTTGTTGCTTGTTAGGTAATTAAATTATGTGATGGATAGTTGCTAAAAAAAAGTATGTGATAGTATATGCGTGAAGCCTAGCTGGAGACATGGAGCTAAGGATCGCTGAGTCCTACCGTGGTAGCCGTAGGCTTATCCTGAAATATACAAAAAATTATTTACTCTATTAATATTTGTTGTGACCACAATTTCACTAAATCTCCCTAACACCTGTTTTGTATGATATGTACTTTGTGAGTAAGTTCGTTGGTTCCATCTCTGACATGAAGACTGAGTCATAGGGGATTGCTAGGTTTGGTATGAATTGCGATTAAGGAATGTTGAAGTACGTACTCCTCATCTTTCTTTCTTCTTTTTAGTTCTATTTTTATAAAAAAAGGTTGCTGTAATTTGTTTTGAATGACAAATCACACAAACTTGACATGAACTATTTTTATAGAAAAATATCATAAAGTACTTTTATTAGAAAATAACATGTTTTATTTTTTTACACAAAACATGAACTGCTTAATATCAAAGTGATCTATTTAGGCTAAGTGAACATACATTCAAGTTTTCCATGGGTCCACTTAAAGATAAAATAGCTAGAAAATTCATTAATTAATTCATCTAAAGCAAAATGTATATTCAAACAATTGATTAAATACGCGCGGAACATTCCCTCTTCAGTGTCAGACTTCTTAGACTGCTTCATTCCTCACTGATCTCTACATATATATTCTCAATCTCCTCCCATCTTAAACATGAGAGGTTCAGCGCGCTTCTATTTTTAATTGAGAGAATGGGATGAGGTTAAAGTTTACAACCATCAAACTATCATTAAAATTTAAAAATATTTAAAATGAAAATTATTAGGAGCTGTGTCAATTACAAGACTGAGAAGCTATGTCAATAAGAAAACCATCTGTAAGACTGAGAAACCATCCCAATATCCTTCTGTTCAATATTGACACGTAGCTTTCCCGCGTCTCCTAATAATTCAATAATAGCAAGAAAATAAAAATCCATGTAGAGCAACAGAAAATTAGATCACTCCGTTTTCATTAAAAAGTACATAATATATGTTTCATAATACATATTAATGTCATGCTTCCAGAGTATCCATTGCGCCGGGAGCGCTCCAATTGGTTGGGTGGGATAAGTTCCCTCTAGCTGGTCAGGGTACGAATCCTCTTTTATTTTCCATAAGAGGGTGTCGGGATTAAAATGAGATCCATACTTCTAGGGGCTCCGCCAGAAAATGCACGATGTAATCACTGTAACAAAAGGTGTAACTTAGTGATATTTTTTCCGCATCTCACGTCACCTTTTTTGTGTCGCATAAATGGAGCTAGCGTGACATAAGTCAAAAGTGTAGATAGAACATGTGTGGAGAGGGTCTTTCCACTCTCTACACATGTGAAAATGTCATAAAACTCGTGATTCATATTTGTGATATATACTTTTATTTTATTTTGTATATATCTAATGACACAAATATGTATCGTGACTTGCGACACTTTTTATTTGTGTTGCTACTGTATAGTCCTTTGCAATTAACACAACACTGTAAGATCTTTAATAAGACTTGATTATCTCAAAGAGATTGATAAAAAACTAAAGCGAATTATCACGAATCCATGGTTTGGATCTTGAGTGGATTGATGGATCTTCTAATCTTAGGGCTTCTTCTCTTCCTAGATCTCTTTTTAGATGGGGTAAAAGAGATGAGAAGTCTTGTGTTAACCCTAGATTAGGGACCATAACCCCATATATATAGGTGTTGCACTTTTACAATTTGGCCCTCATCAAATTGTAATTACAACCCAGTATCTGCACATTTAGCCCATGACAATATATAAATGCAGATAACCCAACTTAATTGATCACTTTAGTGGGTTTCCTTAAGTGATAGATTTACACATTAATTTAACATATGTGCCCACAAATAGATTTAATTAGATTTAAATCTAACAAACACTTCTATATATATGGTAAAATAAGTGTAGCATATGCAACTTTTGTTGTAGTAAATATTCATTTGGTAAGAACCTTGTAGTGCCTCTTTTTTGCACTTACTACCCCCTAGTTTTGTTGTCGCGGAATCTATTTGTAACAACAAAATTAAAGGGGTGGTAAGTGCAAAACATGCAATACTATCATACTACTAATGTGCCCGCAATTAACCCTATTTTATTTTGTGAAAGATTACATAACTCATATTTAAATAGGCATAGCATGCGGCATGCCACCGCTTGCAACGGCACTGGATTCGCTCCTTCGTGCATCACAACCCATCACATCATAAAGCTTTCCAAGTTTGTTAAGCAAACACGTTTCGCGTTTCTTTATTTATTTATTTATTTTATTTTTCTTTACTAACTAAAGATTAGAAAAGAAAATGTTGCTTCTAGAGTTTGTATGCGTTTAAACTAACACGTCCAATATCTATGTGACACCGTCACCAAGATATGAGAAATTGACAAGGCTAATTATATTGTTTCTTGCTCATTAATTGAGACGAGAAATTGGGTTAAAATGGGATCTTTTGGAACTAATAATAAATGCCAAAACGAAAAAGAGATCGATGGTTTAACTATATTGATCGGATATGGTTGAGACGAGGATGGTTGCGAGTGGACAGGTGGGGCCCGGGTCATGAGTGATAGGGGTGGGCCTACCTATGAATGGCAAATTTTAATGCATCATGTGAGGGGGAGTTCGGTAGCGGGGTAGGGCCTTGGGGTTGGGTTTGATCCGAATAAAATGAAGGGAAAAAAATATTAAAATGGAATAAATGACAAATGTGTTTGTAAATGGCAAAAAACAAAATTATTCACATGCTTTTAGAATTATGAAAACTAGACAAACAAAGGTTTCGAGTACGGAATTACATATGATATTTATGATATTAGTTATGGATATAGATTATATGGTTACAAAAAATTCCAACAACAAGATGAACCTTGAGTAAAGTTCTAAAGTATATGAGCAGCGTGAAATGAAAATTGTATAAATAAAATAAAAAATGACACGTCCAATAGCATATAGGATGAATCTTTGGAAATACCAAGCTCCACTAATTAGGATTAAAATAATTCCAATATATGATTGCTATATTTATATGCATGCTGGATATCAACATCTATATAAGTATTCGACCAAAAAGTTTAAAAATTATTTAAGAATGGATAATTAATACTAAATTATACTTTTCAAACTACTTAGCTACCCTGTTACACATATAAATGAAGGGCCTTTCCGTTTGGATTGCCATCAAATTGATGAATCATTGATGACCCCACTATCTTTGAGTGTAGTACTATGGAAGTAGTCTCAAAAAGCATAGTCTAGTTATTATTCCTCGTAATTGCAACTAAATTACTCTTTGGTTACAATATTTTACAAGTTGACATAACAAACAATACTCATGATTCCAACTCAGTAGCTAGATTTGTTTTTAATTGTTAACATAACATAATATACACTTCAGAGGTCTTTATCTAACCCCCATGTTACTTGTTTGAGTGGGTTTTCTTTCCGTGGAATTTTTCTGCTGCTCGTTTTCCACGAATTCTTTTCTTCAACGGTCTTTATCTCTAGCACCCCAAAAAAAAAATAGTTGCAGGTATGCTTGAGAAATACAAACTTTTAGGGACAAATCTCGTAGCAACATTGTTGCATTGCATTGCGTCCATCCTTGAGCTCTCCTTGGTCCCCATGCCCTTCCTCTAATTCCATCTTCGTACACCACCATCAAAGCCCAAATTCCCAACCTCTTCTTGTAGTCATTGCCTCCATCTCTTTCTATTACTACTGACTAACCAACCCAACATCCTTTTCATCAACACTCCACCATTATCTACTTTTTAGATGAAAAAAACATTGCTGTATTGCATCAGGAAAATGAGCGGTTGCGTTAAGAGGGTCACTAGAATAAAAGAGTACAGTGTAAACTTACTTTCTGCATTCAAGATGAAAGGGAAAGAGTGATGAATACCTCTCTGTATTGTTTCGTGCAAGATACTAGTAATGAAATATACATTGTAGTATTTCAAAAATGACTCAAGTGTACTTCGACTTTAGACAAGGTCATGCCTACATTTAGATTTTTTCTCTCAAACAAATGCACTCAGTGGCGGGGGTACATAATGTCGAGCGGTGTCACAGGACACGACTAGATTGCCGACTTTATAAATATTTTTACTTATTTTTATGCATATGTACTGTTTACGACACCACTAGAACTAGGAAAGAACACCACTATGGAGGATTATTTCGGAAATTGCCTACATCAATGAATTCATAAGTCATATGGGACACCATGGAGACAAAATATTGGCTACGCCACTGGATGCACTAATATAATATTAGTTGATTCAAGGGCAAAAAAGTTATTCTGACTATAATATTAGTTCGAGGGGTCATAATCCTCCTAAAAACAAACACTAGTATGTGCTATATTAAGTGAATCCGAATGTTAATCTGTGTGAAAATAAATATTAGATTTGACTAATATAGCCCTAGGATAATACAATCCTAGTACTATAATTTAAGGAGTACAATCTTGTTGTGAAAATTCTAGAGATGAAGTTTCATAATAAAAGTTGCAAGTTTTCAACTTGAGTGTTATAGTACTAATAAGTCGATCCACAAGGAAGGTGGATTTTCTTTTATAATGAATTTTTTTAGAGAGGTTAATTAATCATCACATTTTATTACACTTTTATTCCTCATTATCTATTTTATTTGAATAAATATATTACTAATAATATATTTTTATCTTAATTTACAGAAAATAAAGACTTAATTGAATAAGAGCCCAAAAGAATTAAATTCTCTCATTTTTCTGCCACTTATTGAAGTCCAAGATCAAGCCAAGAGGAGGACCACAAAAGCCCAAGGAATCAAGAAAAAATCGGGCCAACAAGTCAACAAGAAATCAATTCTGTTATGAACCAATCGATTCACCAATCGATTGACTTATCGGTCGACCAACCGATTGTCTAACCGATTAACCAACTGTTTGGTTCATAACAGAAACAGTATATGACTAAGATTTATTTCTTGGAACTCAAGCTAAATCCAATGACTCTTGTTGATTGTTGTAAGCTATAAATAGCGGTAGAGGGTAAGTGGTTTGAGTGTGAAATATAATTTGTAAAAACCCTATTTAGAGAAGAGGGTTACTTTTAATTGAGAAGATCTTCCAAAATTATAAACTTTTTATTTGCAATAAATAAAAGTTTTTCCTCCTTTAAAATTCTTTTTCTTCTTCTTTGTTGATGAAGATGAAGATTTATTTTCAAGGCCCCTTGCAATGTAAGTTTTATTTTTCTCTTTTATTTTCTTATTTTAGAAATTGTGTTTTAGGATTTTATTTTCTTTTTCTTTTTTATGTTGGAAGATTAGATTTATTTCATGCCGTGTAGTATAGATTTACTTTCATGCTATTTTATTATTATTTTGCTTTGTAGAATTTATTTTCTTGCATTTTTTGTAGTGTAGATTTACTTTTATGCTATTTTATTTTTATTAGTTAGATTTCCTTTATGCTCATAGTTTAGATCTTTACTTTCTTGTTCTTATTTTTATTTTTGTAGTTAGTTTTTATTTTTCTTGTAATTTCGATCTCTTTCTTTTATACTTTCTAGTCTAGGTTTTATTTTGTTGTTTTTATTTTTTAAAATAAGTAGCTAAATCTTGTGCAATTCGAATTGTATGAAACTAGTTTGATTTCTTTTATGATTTGTGGATTGCTCTTTTATGCTTAAAATAATCATGTTTAGGATAATCAACTAGAGAACTAATTAGTAGAAGAAGAATTTGATAATCAATGCTTATCTTGGTGATTGTGATGTGTTATGCTTATGAATTTTAGAATTATTATCTAGTTGTTGTTCTTTTTATAAATAAAGTTTTGCTTGGATGATAATTTGATAGATTATGCTTTCTTTTAGTAGTTTGATAATCTATACTTAGTAAATTTAAAGTAAAATATGATAAAAAGAGAATAGTTTATAAATCTTAAATAAAATTAACTAGCAGATTCAATTCTATATTTATATCTACTCTACTTGATTTCCTCCATCTTTTAATTGTTTTGATTTTTCTCTTTTTTATTATTTTTCTCCTCTTGATTTTGTTTTTTCTATTTTCTTTATTTCTCCTCCTTTTTTATTCTTTATTTTCTTTCATTTGTTCACTCACTTTCTCCCTCTTCTTCTAGTTTTTTATTTACAAATAATCACACTCTCTCTATATCTCTTCACTTTCACTCTTCTTTGTCCACACACATTTTAGGATCTAATTTAGAATTTTTCTACACACCTTCCTCATGGGATCTATATTGTAACTATACTATAACTTGATAGTTGTCCTCTTATAACTTTAGTACATATTTATTATGCCCCTATCGTTAATGAACAGAGGTTTTGAAGAATTGGATTGAGTTGGATTTTGGGATTTTTGTTTTAAAATAAAATAAAATAAAAAATGAGAGAGAGGAGAAAAATTAAATGCAGAGGAAAACTGGAAAGAAAAACTAATAAACTAAACTTAAGAAAACTAGAAAGGAGAAAATCTAGAAAGCAAGAAAGAAAATAAATGCAAAAAACTAGAAAACTAGAATTAAGTGCAAGAACAAACGCCTCGTTTCGTATGCGGGAATGGAGTCAAGTGAGAATGGAATGAAGGTAGGAATGGAATGGAATTGATGTGGGAATGGAATGCTCATTCTCATTCTCATGTTTATGTGCGATTAGAGAATTAAGTGGGAATATCTTTAAGAAGGGTATATCCGGAATTTATTTATTATTTTCATTCTCACTTAAGTGGGAATATCAATTTCTTAATAACTCATAGGGAATAGTAATTTCCATATTAAGATGGAATTGATGAGAAGTGAGAATGATATTTTCTAGCATCTAAAAACATATCATGTTTGGTAAGCATGAATGAGAAGTTAGAATTGCATTTCATTCCTTCTCGCACCAAACGAGGCATAAGGGAAATAGAAAATAAATGCAAGAAATAAAGGAAAAGAGAACAACTAATACCAAACTAAGGACAAAAATACTAAAAGAAAAAACAAGAGCAATAAACTAGACATTTAGGATTGGATCCACTAGGTAATTATTATTTTTGTCTTGAAATAGCTCTCTTTTTTTATCATTTATTCTTTTAGAATTAAAGAGCATGAAGTATCAATCTATTTAAAGAAAATATGTATCAAATTAAATTCTAGAAGTAAAATTAGATTTCAGGAATTATAATAATCAAATTAACAAATAATTCTAGAAAACTAAAAAGCATAGGTTATCAAACTACTTAAAGAAAACACAACTTATCAATTTAGTTTATCCTACCAATTACTTATTAATTGAGTAATCTAAACATGAAAAATTTAAGCATAAATAGAGCAATTCTAAATCTAGTTAATAATTACACTAGCTTTATTAAATTCTAACTAGCCTAAGAAAATTAGCTATTCAGATTAATTGCAATAAAAGAAAACATGAAATAAAATCAAGAATTTTAAAGGTTGAAATTAAATATATCCTAAGAGACTAATTAAGCATGCATTAAACTAGAAAAGAAAGCATGAATAACGTGCATGAAATAAAAGCATGGATTAAAAGAAATACTCACAAAGAAGTGAGCTTGCTCTAAGAGATGAGGCTTCAAGAGATCTTCAAGAAATCTTCATATCTTCAAGCGATCTTCAAGAATTTTAAGAAGAATTTTAAAGAGGAAAAATTTCTTTTATTGCAAAAATAAAGTTTTTACAAGGTTGAAATCCCACAAAATTGACCTTCCATATAAAGATTTACAAACTTTTTTATGCCCTCACTCTCAAGTCTCACCCTACAAGAATCCCTTACAAGCATTAACCATTGGATCAAACTTGCTCTCCAAGGAAATCAATTTTAGCCATTGATGCAGTATGTAGCTAGGTATTAATACTAGTATTGATAGGGGTATCAATACTAGTATCGATACTTGTATCGATAGAGGTATCGATACCCATTGCTCTCCTTTGCTGATTCAGTTGATTTCTTCCTTGTTCTCTAAGGCTTTAAGAAATCGGCTAGTTTGCTTCAATTAGCTTGTAATTAATATTCAATAATCCCTTGGGCTTCTCTCGATTGCTCTTCTCATTTTGCTTTATTTCCTCTTTTCTTTTATTTCCTACAAAACTGATAAGAGAATTATATTCCATGATTATTTGCATGAAAATTTAGATGAAATAGAGGTATAAATATAATATCCATACTAATTGAAGGTTGAAAATTCAATTCAAATTGGTGAGAATTATTGTTAAGAAGTTAACGTAATTGATGTTTTATTGGATTCAGACGAGAGATATTTTGTCTAATTACGTACATTACCTTAAGTTTCTATTTTTGAGAAAACATTACCTTAAGTTTGGAAGTGATGTTAAGTATAAAGAAGAATGCATAGATATATACTGACCTAAAACTGTAAAGTTCTGTAAATGAGACACCAAATTGAACTACGGAATAACATAAATGAGGTTATATAAATGATGAAATATACCAATGTATAAAGAAGGTTGGAGTTTAATGTAAATTGTAAATAAAATAAAAATAAACAAAAGAAGATGGAGCAGCAACCCACGTACCAAGGGCAAGGAGCTACTACCATGGACAAATATCTACAACCAAGGTAGAATGAATAAATACCATCGAAGTATGAGGTGTCAATAATGATAAGCTTGGAAAGGTGTGGTTAGGTGTGGCTAGCTCAACTTGTAAGAAATTTAAGATTAGATAAGGTGTCAAATAGAAACTTGCCAATATGAAGTCCACAATTCCCCAGGAACTAGTTATGTGGCACTTCGATGAAGATTTGCAAAGGTGTCAAAATAGAAATAGAAAATTGCCAAGTAATGTAAGTAACCGACTTTGAATTGGTGGATTTACACAGTTCGGGCCAACTATGTATATGAAGCTAGCCCTTACTTTGGATAGTAAATAGAGTTAGCAAAATATTTAAGATTTGAATAATGGGTGTTTTCTGGAGCATAGTATATGGTGATGAGGGAATTAAGTAGGAGCTGAGAGTCCCCAAAAGTGAAGTTTATAAGGGAAAAGTATCCCATGGGGACGGGTGCATTGCACCCATCCCCTGTGATCCGTTGGATCTTCTTAGGATCTGAAAATTTTCAGATTCCAAATGGATCCAACGGTTCACATATGGATCGTCCCTATAGGGACGGCTCATGGAATACTTTCTCGTCTATAAGAGTATGTTCAAAAGCACAGTCAATGAGGAAAGAAAAGGAAAGTGGATGATTCAGGTAAGTAATTCATCCCTTTTCAAATTCTAGAGTTATTTGTTTATTGCCGGTAAATTTCCGTACGAGCTCCTTTAGTATGATTAGAATCCTATAGTTTGATTTCACGTCTCATATTCTCTGAATTAAATATGATTATGTCTTCGTTCTTATACGGTGTTAAGTAGCTATCATGGTCACCACTTTCATATGAAAGACAGCATTAGTTGAGATCTTTGAAGTATTATTTTATGCTTGACTGCACATTAGAGTTTGGTATATAAAATAATAAAAATTAAAATTTATTTGTTACCCAGAGTCCTGATAGGTATGTTGATATGAATAAATGTGGATTTGACAATATTATTTTTAGCAAGATTAATTCACATGAGGAATATTATTAATTACTCTTTCTAATGGACAATTTGTGCGCTATTATGCATCAGCTATGTCAGACAAGTATAACTGCACAAGAACTATAATTGAACTTCTTTTGAAATATTTTAATATAAATAAGATCGTTCAAAGACATTTGACTGATAAACTATGATATTTCTACTTGCGGTTACTTGATTAGAAGAATTTTGTTCAAAGAATTTTTTTTATTGACTTTCCTTGGATTCAAAAGATTCTATAAAGATTATTGTCAACTATATGATTGTAGAACAAAGCCTCTAGCCACCGGGGATTACTGTTATTGTTCTGGACCCACTCAAGAAAATAAGCGGGGTTACTGATATGAATTGAGGATATTGCACATGAGATTTGTCTGGACCCATTGGAGACATTCAAGGGGGTTTTGTTTGAATCCTTCAGAGACGTTCAAAGGAATTTTTAAGCAGGGACATCCGTTAAAATTACTGACCTCATGGTGCTTACTGGATCATTACTGTACTATTCTGGATCTGTTGGATAACACCATCAGGGATTTCTGGACCTTGGCTTAGAAGCCAAAAAATAAGAATAGTTTGTGGGAATTATCAACTCTGCTAGACAATAGATTTCATGAATTACCATGAATTTGTTACAGATTCTTAACTTATGTATTTGATAAACGTCTGGAAAATTTGAAATTGTTTTGTTTGATTTATTGTAAGTTTGATTTTGACTGAAACTAAATTATTTTGGTAATCGAAAGTAAAAGTTAAGACTGATTTTGTACGGGTACTTATTGAACTGTATTCTATTCTATTTGGACTTGTGGATGGAAATTGTTTTACTGAAATTATAATAGTATTTTCTGTAAACCTAGAGTTTTGGATGTGGATGGGTTACTTACTGAGCCGTCGTACTCATTCCATTCCTTATATCTTTTTCAGAGTAAAACCAGATAGAAGCCATACCCATTTGAATGATCGAGTTTTGAAGGGGAATTCGGGCAACTGAGGTAAAAGGGTAAAAGCCTTTACCTGTAGTTACAACAATATGAATTTTTAACTGTTTATGTACATATCAGTATAATAGATCGAAAATTGATCCTCTTAATAGAAATTGAGAAAGGGTCTGAATATGGAATTATTGCTCTGGGAATTTAATGATTGATTGCGCTATTTTGTCACGACCTCGGGTTCAAATTTCACTTGGATCCTAGGGGCGTGACAATAAAAGTGCAACAAAATTTACCAATCAAATGCTCCTTAGTCAGTGAATGAAAAATAAACGTGGCCTAAGTAGTACGCAATATTCACATCATTACTATCAATGTTACACATGGGTGTAACAAAAGAAAGCCTTTGTTAATAAATCTAGGTTTAACTCTCCTCGTCTATATTTCCAGTTGCACTAAACACCCTTTAACTCAATTACTACTACTTAGCCTCCTTCAATTCATGAAGAAGAGGGGAAGAGGAGTGTTGCTTTTAATTTATCTTTCTTTAAGTGCCAATCTAGTGGTGATAAGTGTTAGTAAATAAGATGAGGATAGTTAATACAGATAAAGGTTTAGATGAGAGATTTGGATCCTCTCCACTACAAAAAAATGTGGAGGGATTAATGCTTTTGATCACAATTATTAATTTTTTAATGGTTAGTTATGATTCATTCTAAATCTAACAGTACTCACAATCAACTACTTTTTGGCCGTGGAAAGGATCCAATCCCATAGATGATGAGGGTTATGGGTCATGTGGAATTACCCAAAATTATATACCAAATAAGTTCCTTCGCTAATAAGTTCCAACATGCCAATTATTAAGCCAAACAAGGTATTTAGTGCTCATTTATTGTGACAAGTATTGCAATAAATATTTGGTTGGGCATAAATAAAGATAAATTGGTAAAATCTTACTTTCTTCAGTGTCGGATAATTTTGATGGTTACTGATCAGGTCAAGGCTAAGCTCTATACTCTCTTGCTTTTATGATTAAATGAAGATCCTAATTAAAACCAAGAATAGGGCAACAAGGAGGAAGATAATAGCTGGTACCCAACTGGAAGAAGCAATCAACTCAAAAGAGGGAATATTAGAAACAAGTCTTTCATTAGAATTAGAGTTACTTAAGTTGAAAAGTAAACCGTGCTTGCAGGATTAGAGTTAGGTATATGGTTGCGGGAAATGCTATTATTAGTTTAGCAGTAAATGCCACTCTCAACAATAGTTCATGTTAGTCATCCAACAAAGGAAAAAAAATAAAAAAATTAAAAATCACGTTAACTTGGAATCCGTGGTTAAAGTACATAATTTGCAGTGGTATCATAAGATACAATTGAATTGCTTACTTTATAAAGCTTATGTACTTGTATTTACTATTTGGAACATCATTAAAGTTAGAGCTTAATGATTTAGAGCAGGATGTCACTAAAGAAAGTGAAATTATAAAATTGTCAATGTATATTCTAATTACAACCAAAATGAATTATATAGAGGTATCACTGATTTGAATATAGAGTTAGGATTTAGGGATAATGTAAGATGAAACAAGTAGCTAAAGATTGGATGGAGTTAGTTAAGACTTGAAAAGGGCTAGGTTTATTACACGGCACATGCCTCGAGGGTGCACCGAATGGATTAAGCGTTTCGTGCTCGAGCATAACACGTCCTTCTGATTTGACGTTTGTCATATCCATAAGGTCTAAGCGTGCTGCATTTATTTTCTCATGGGCCTTAGCCTATGGGTTCTATTTTCGCCTTTCTTTTTAAATTTGGGATGGCCGAATAGAGTTTTTTTTTAATCCTTTCATCTTGTTCTCTGGGCTGCCTTGGGCTTAACTGATTTAAAGAATTTCATTTTGTTTTTTGTTTGTCATTATTTTTTGGTTGATTTTGTTTTTGTTCCCCGGGCCTGTTGGATACTGTCACTGTTGGTACAAAATTTTAAAACTTTTTAGAGTTGTGATAAGTGTTCTACTCCCCCTTACACTACTTTGGCACTACCACTCACAAAAGAGTAGGGTCATGATGACTCACCACTATAAATTTCAAGTGATGAGTTATCATGATCCCATTCTTTGTGAGTGGTAGTACCAAAATAGTATAGAGAAAATAATACACTTAGCATTTTTCAACTTTTTAATCTTCGAGGGAATCGTCTTAGTTGCCCATCATGCAACAAGGGAGCCTATTATTTTGGAAGCTCATGCCGCTACTATTGACGAATTTATACGAGGATGATGATCGACCGCTGTTGAATCTTGATGAAGGATTTTCTGTAGATAGGGTATATACATGGGAAACCACAAAGTGTCAAGTTTGCTTGTCTACTTTTGTTCGTAGATAGTAGGCCCTTAAAGGGTCGATGTTCGAAGTACTGCGAAGAAAATTCTATGCGCCACATTTTCCCTTAGGAGATCACTTCTACTTTCAATTCTTAGTTAAGGGGCATTTACTGAAATTTAATATTTTCATAATTACTTTCTCTTCATATCAATCAAAGTTCCTCTCGATAGAGAAGATTGTCGACATCAGCATTTACCATTAAACATTTTTTATAACACATTTTCACGAAAACGAACGATAGAACCTGTGTTGATTCTATTGTATGCTTTATTAGAGATTTAATTCATGATGTCATTTTAGGTATTTTTAAATTTGATTGTTTAATTTTTGAGATTTGAAGAAAATGTATTAACGTGCAAGATTATGTTCTTTTATAGGGCTTGAAGTTGGACATATAACATAATGTAGTGGTGTGCCTAACCTTCTTCTAATTTTGATGAGTTTTATGTATTAATCAGTGTTCTTAATAATCCATGTAGGATTGCTTGCCTTTACGTACTACGAGTTAGTAAATCGAAATGTGAAGAGCTAAAAATGCTAAATAAAATGTTTTGTAGGGTTTAGTAATGTGAGGTAGGAGGAAGCACAAAGCTCAAGTAAATTAACATGTGTTTTCTCAAGGATTAATACAGTTTTTATATGTGGGGCTGTTTGGTTTGCTGCAAAAATAATTGTAGAAAATGTTTCAGCAATAAATGTTGCATACAACATTTGCTACATGAAATCAACTTCAAATTTACCATTTGGATGTTTGCAATAATATTCTAGGAAATGTATTTTTAATGTAAATTAGGTGTTTGATTCAAAATAATTAGTGCAAAAGCTAATAATTTTATCATATAAGGAGACTTTGGTAGAGTTAGTTTTCTATTTGGATTTAAAAGATTTTTTGATGATGTGAAATTTGTATTTATTTTTAATTAGTTTCCTTTTTTTGAATCCTGCAGCTTTTCCTCCCACCAAATTGGCCACAATATCATTTGCAAATTTTTTCTACAAATTGCAAGTCCATTTACCTTTCCTAATTATAAAATTGTCAATGTATATTCTAATTACAACCAAAATGAATTATATAGAGGTATCACTGATTTGAATATAGAGTTAGGATTTAGGGATAATGTAAGATGAAACAAGTAGCTAAAGATTGGATGGAGTTAGTTAAAGAATTTCATTTTGTTTTTGTTTGTCATTAGTTTTTGGTTGATTTTCTTTTTGTTCCCCGGGCCTGATGGATACTGTCATTGTTGGTACAAAATTTTAAAACTTTTTAGAGTTGTGATAAGTGTTCTACTCCCCCTTACACTACTTTGGCACTACCACTCACAAAAGAGTAGGGTCATGATGACTCACCACTATAAATTTCAAGTGATGAGTTATCATGATCCCATTCTTTAATGAGTAGTAATCTCAAAATAGTATAGAAAATAATACACTTAGCATTTTTTAACTTTTTAATCTTTGAGGGAATCGTCTTAGTTGCCCAACATGCAACAAGGGAGCCTATTATTTTGGAAGCTCATGCCGCTACTATTGACGAATTTATACGAGGATGATGATCGACCGCTGTTGAATCTTGATGAAGGATTTTCTGTAGATAGGGTATATACATGGGAAACCACAAAGTGTCAAGTTTGCTTGTCTGCTTTTGTTCGTAGATAGTAGGCCCTTAAAGGGTCCATGTTCGAAGTACTGCGAAGAAAATTCTATGCGCCACATTTTCCCTTAGGAGATCACTTCTACTTTCAATTCTTAGTTAAGGGGCATTTACTGAAATTTAATATTTTCATAATTACTTTCTCTTCTTATCAATCAAAGTTCCTCTCGATAGAGAAGATTGTCGACATCAGCATTTACCATTAAACATTTTTTATAACACATTTTCACGAAAACGAACGATAGAACCTGTGTTGATTCTATTGTATGCTTTATTTGAGATTTAATTCATGATGTCATTTAAGGTATTTTTAAATTTGATTGTTTAATTTTTGAGATTTGAAGAAAATGTATTAACGTGCAAGATTATGTTCTTTTATAGGGCTTGAAGTTGGACATATAACATAATGTAGTGGTGTGCCTAACCTTCTTCTAATTTTGATGAGTTTTATGTATTAATCAGTGTTCTTAATAATCCATGTAGGATTGCTTGCCTTTACGTACTACGAGTTAGTAAATCGAAATGTGAAGAGCTAAAAATGCTACCATATAAGGAGACTTTGGTAGAGTTAGTTTTCTATTTGGATTTAAAAGATTTTTTGATGAGGTGAAATTTGTATTTATTTTTAATTAGTTTCCTTTTTTTGAATCCTGCAGCTTTTCCTCCCACCAAATTGGCCACAATATCTGTTGCAAATTTTTTTCTACAAATTGCAAGTCCATTTACCTTTCCTAATTATAAAATTGTATATCAAATAATGTATTTGTAATCTGATTGTTCTATTTACATTTGCAACTCTATTTTCATCCAACCAAACAACCCCTGTATTTGATCGCAAAAACCTTTTAACTCCTAATATTATACTACAGAGAACTTTTGTATGAATTTGTTCTTAATTTTTTTCGTTTAACTTCCTAGTTTAATTTTATTATTTTTATTTAGAAAATTGTGATATCTTTCTAATTGGAACAAATTATAAGCTCAATAATAATTATATCCGTGCATTGCACAGGCCTGAAGCTAGTTTCTCTATAACACATATTCATGGAAATGAACGATAGAATCTGTTATTATCATCTTTCCGCTGTCCGCTGTCATCTAATGAAACAATCAACCGGTTAGATTAATTAAAGCATGATATTAATCTTACTCTTTTATAGGTTTAATTTTACAAGCCCGCCCCCTGAATTTTGGGGTGCCTCACTAAACCCCTCATGAACTTTGAACTTTTCTCGTCAACCCCCTTTCTACCATTGTTAAATAATCAAAATATCCTTGAGAAAAACTTCCAGTTTTTATTCATTTGTCACTTGCCAGCATAGCGCTGTCCATACAAAATTAAGGGTATAATAAATACAGTTTAATGGGTTCTATGAGACACCCGAAAGTTCAAAGAGTTCTTAAAAGATGAAAAAAGTTTAGGGGAGTTACAAAAGCCCCACGAGTTTTGTGAAACTCCCTCTATATATATATATATATATATATATATATATATATATATATATATATATATATATATATATATATATATATATATATATATATATATATATATATATATATATAGAGCAAGATTCTATAAACTTAAGTTGATAGGAAAGAGTGTCCACCAACTTTTATATCCATTGATCTTGCCTTGAGATCCGGTGAAATCAAGATGCACACAAATCTCAAAGTGGGCTTTATATCTTTCACGAATCCCAAGACAACATTAATGGATAGAAAAGTTAGTGGATGACTATTTCCTATCAACTTAAGTTTATAGAGTCTTATATATATATATATATATATATATATATATATATATATATATATATATATATATATATATATATATATATATATATATATATATATATATATATATATATATATATATATGGGCAGTTCAATAAGAACACAAATAATTGTGAGAACTAAGAACCAAATATCCATCGTCCATGATATAAGGACAAGGGCTCAGATTCTGCAAAAAAACAGGTGGCAAATTTGAAATTAAATGAAACTTACAAACTGAAATGAGGGTAAACAAGTAAATAGCAGACAGATTTAAAAGGAAAAAACTGACCACCTTCAAAATCGCAAACAACAAATTTATTTAAAATTTTTTTTCCATAATCTAGTCGGTTACAATTAATAGGCACGCGCAGCGATTTTTGGGAAACCGTAACCGCAGCGATTCCCTTCTAAAATCGGCGATATAAAATAGGGTTTTACGAAGAAGAAATTGAACGCAGAATCTTTCTCGCTTTCACTCGACCGGAGACTCAACCAAAAAATCAACCTAAACCGCCAGAATGACGAAAGAATCCGAGAATCAGAGACAACAAATGCGGAGGAAAGGTATTCTCCATGTTTTTATTTACGGAATCCCTAAAAAAATAAATTTTTTTTGGTTTTGAAATCGCCAGCGTATTTAGATTCCTATGTTGCATGCATTTAAAACGCATTACGAATGGAAAGTTTTAGGGATTACGTAATTTATACTTAGATAAATGAATGCATGGATATATTTGGGTATTCTGCTTATTAGTGTCTTGGATTTTTAGTATTTTTGGATTTTTAGTATTGATAAGGGAGGGAGAATCAGTTTTTAAAAAAATTAGATTTTGTAATAGTTAATAGTTGATTAGAAAGTTATAACACGAGATTTTGTTAGCTAAAAGGGTAAATTTTATCTTTCAAAACCTAGTTTTAAAAATTTTATAACAATAAATTTAAGATTCTATATGTAATTATGAGAGATTCTGTAAATATACAAAGACGATTCTGTTGTCCACACTACGATTACGTAACAAATATTCTATGGTTACGTGAGTTATTGTAAACGATTCTGTTAGTTCACAGTAGATTACATTATTTGTACTAAGAGATTACGTAATTTATAACATGAGATTACGTATTTTGTGAGATTACGTATATATAAAGCCCATTACATTTGTACACACTAGGCGATTCTCTAACAATTATTCTATGATTACGCAAATTATTGTAAAGGATTACATTAGATTCTATTGTAACAATTATTCTATGATTACGGCGTTTATATCATGCAATTCTGTATGTTGATAAAAGCGATTACGTTAAATGTATTTAGAGATTACGTAACTAAAATTTTGAGATTACGTAAGTTATAACATGCGATTACGTAATTTGTTGAAAGAGATTACGTAAGTTGATAAATGCGATTACGTAAGTTGATATATGGGCGATGAATAATGTGCATGTTTTAAAATATGCGGCATAAAAATTTGTTAGATACCTCAAATCCATACAACATCCAAAGTCAGATGAAATTGAAAAGCTAAGTCCAAGCAGGCTTGAAATGAAGTGGCGAACAACATCAAACCATGAAGTAACCTGATTCTTTAAGTTAAGTGTTGCGATTCTGTAAGTTGGTAACGAAGATTTAGTTTTTCATTTTAAGAGATTCTGTATTAATGAAAAAGTGATTCTCAATGATATAATATGCGATTTTGTTAAAACAATATATCCGAAGTTGCTACAAAATTCATCGACCTACTTGTAGACGTTAAAAATTGCCTTTAAGTCCCCGAACATAGCTCGTAACAGTGAGTTGATAATCGACGAGCCATCCGATACGTAATGGCGAATCGTTGACGATACCGCAAGTGACCGCGACGCGAGCCCTCTCATCAAAGAGGCCCCACGCAGAAGTTTTGGTGATTCCGGTCTTGGCGAACCGGCAGCTAAGCGTTGGCGTCGCGTAAACGGCCGACGAGGCGCTTAAGTCGGCGAGTCGGCGAAGCATACAAAAGCTCGTCGGCGAAGCGTCAAAGCCGACATACCGATGAAGCAAATGAAGCAATTGTGAGGCGACGTTACGCTCAAGTCAACGAAGCCCGGCGAATCGTATCGCGAACAAATAGGATGAACCCGACTCGAAGCAACGAATCGCATGCAATGGGCCGCGTCGCGGCGGCGGAATAAATCAAACCTCGAAAACCTCAAAGCGAGCTCGACAAATAACGGAGGAAAGCCACGGGAAAGCTTCGGCCAAAAACGGGACAGAGAGGTGTCTCGGCCAAGCCGAGACACCTAGAGGTGTCTCGGCCAAATCGAGACACCTAAGGGTGTCTCGGCCAAATCGAGACACCTAAGGGTGTCTCGGCCAAATCGAGACACCTAAGGGTGTCTCGGCCAAATCGAGACACCTAAGGGTGTCTCGGCCAAATCGAGACACCTGATGGTGTCTCGGCCAAGCCGAGACACCTAGAGGTGTCTCGGCCAAGCCGAGACACCTAGAGGTGTCTCGGTCAGCCGAGACACCTAGGTTCACTGGGCTTTTGGGCCCAGTTCCGACCCGTATCCGCTTTACAACTCTATAAATATGAGATAGGGGTCTCATTAGCAGGGATCTGAAATTTTGGAGAAGCCGAAGCTCTGCCAAACTGCCTTCTCACCTCAGATCCAAACTAGGGAGCGACGACCGATCTTCTTCGACACCGGATCCAGATCTCGGCGAACTCTTAAGGGCTATTATCATCCTTTGTGAGATAATCCCAGGGCTATTATCCTCCTTCGTGAGATAATCCCTCGAAAAAGGTTCGAGATCGGATCTCGATCCACGTGATTCCTCGAGATTAAACTTTGTTTTGATCTCGAGAAGAGCTTTGATTTCGCTTAGTCGATCTCATTAAGCCGGTACATTATTTCCTTCGTGAAATAACCCCGTTCCGATGTAGATCTCTTTTTGGATCACGACACGCCGGTCCACAGACGGAATAAAGTCCCCGGCACAGGCAAAGACACCCACGCAAGCGAGGACCCGATAAACGGATCCCGCGTTTGTTCAAAAGGATAAAAGTTGTAATTCTTTGATTTTCATTGTAAGCCTAATAAAAAGGCGAGTTATTTTTGAATCCGTTTGTAATCCCATAAAGGTGTAACGAATTCATCGACAATGACAATCATACCGACTTTTACCGCGAACACTACTAACCCTTAAAAACTTTCTTCCAACCTCCAACACCAACTCATGGTTGTGTTCCTCAACAAAAGTAAAAATAATATATCCCTTAGAAGCATTGAATTTCAGAATTATTTTCACATTAATTACTACCGATTTCTGTAAGTTTCAATCTATAATTCGTAGATTGATATAGGGGATTCTATTTTCTAAACTAGGAGATTCTGTATTATGAACTATCCGATTCTGTAATTTCATTCAAATGTTCCTTTTAGATTGTAAAAGAATATCCTTTATCATTATGTTACACCGTTAAACATACTTTGTGTTTTTGAAAAAATAACAATGAGATTACGTGAGTTTGCTAGATTGACTTTTTTTGTGTTTGTTTAATATTTATATTTCTGACAGCCGTAGGTAGCAACGAGGAATCAATTGACGCTGTACTATCTGATCAGTGTAATGCTAGTGAATCAGATGACGCGTCTTCGAAGTATACCATATCTCCTAGTGGAACCAGATATTGGAAATCATATTGTGATGAAGAGATTAAATCACAATTAGGCTATAGTTTTTCTAGTATAGAAGAAGGTTATGAATTTTACAAGAACTATGGAAGAATATGTGGTTTTGATGTACGACGTGCCTCAGAGAAGAAACATCAGGATGGAACCATTATTTTCAAGCAGTTTGTGTGCAACCTGTCTGGTTTTAATGAAGCGAAATTTTATAGTACTTCGGATAATATTCACGAGAATAATATAAATGTTAGGAGAACAATGGTTGGTAGATGCGTTACATAATCATCTATAATACAAAATAGAATCTTCTTTACAAACTTACGAAACACATGATATAGCTTGCCAATAATCAATTTTTATTTTTAAAGCAGATCATAATATGTTTTGCGGCATCTAATATTTATTGAAGAAATTTCCTTGATGACATAACAACAACATGTGAATAAAATTATAAAATTATAAAGTTAAATGTTACAAAATCACATAGATTAGACAACGTAATCACCTTACTATACTTACGAATCACTTAAATATTGTTACGTAATCATCGTAATATATCACGAATCTTCAATAGAAACTTACGAATCACTTAAATAATTTTACGAATCTTACGTAATACATCACAGAATCGTCATTAGAAAGTTACGAATCGCATACTACTTTTAACAAAATTTTAAAAATAACGAAGCGATTAACTATATAGAGTAATATGATTCCGTGGTTTAAACTAAAACTTATTTAGGCGACAATACTTAACAATTCAATCGTGAAAATAAATAACTACCGATGATTACAGATAACTGAAACTACTCTTTCAATGACAACAAAGACAAACTGAAATAAAGAATTTGAAGAATCAAGATATGCACAAATCTCAAAGGTGGGCTTTATATCATTCACGGATCCCAAGCAACATCAATGGATAGAAAAGTTGGTGGATGACTATTCCCTATCAACTTAAGTGGCACAATCTCCACCAAGTGTAGGAGAGAGAATAAAGTAGGAGAGAGAATGCCTCTTATTTTATTTTCTCTCTCCTACACTTGGTGGAGATTGTGCCACCTAAGCGTATATGAGGAAAATCCTCATATGTCAATAATACCCATTAATCTCATATATATATATATATATATATATATATATATATATATATATATATATATATATATATATATATATATATATATATATATATATATATATATATATATATATATATAGAGAGAGAGAGAGAGAGAGCAAGGCTCTATGAACTTAAGTTCATAATGAATAGTGGTGCACCAACTTTTCTAACCACTCATCTTGCTTTGGGATCAGTGAAAGATATAAAGATCACTTTGAGATTTGTGCATCACAAATCTCAAGGCAAGATGAGTGGATAAAAAGTTGGTGCACCACTATTCATTATGAACTTAAGTTCATAGGAGCCTTACTCTATATATATATATATATATATATATATATATATATATATATATATATATATATATATATATATATATATATATATATATGAGATTAATGGATATTATTGACATATGAGGGATTTTCCTCATATACTTAGGTGGCACAATCTCCACCAAGTGTAGGAGAGAAAATAAAATAAGAGGCATTTCATAATGAATAGTGGTGCACCAACTTTTCATCCATTGATGTTGCCTTGGGATCCGTGAATGATATAAAGCCCACCTTTGAGATTTGTGCATTTCTTGATTTCACGGATCCCAAGCAACATCAATGGATAGAAAAGTTGGTGGATGACTATTCCCAAGGCTCCTATAAACTTAAGTTGATAGGGAGGAGTGTCCACCATTTTATATCCATTGATCTTGCCTTGAGATCCGTGAAATCAAGATATGCACAAATCTCAAAGGTGGGCTTTATATCATTCACGGATCCCAAGGCAACATCAATGGATAGAAAAATTGGTGGATGACTATTCCCATCATATAGGAGCCTTGCTATATATATATATATATATATATATATATATATATATATATATATATATATATATATATATATATATATATATATATATATATATATATATATGAGATTAATGGGTATTATTGACATATGAGGGATTTTCCTCATATAGCTTAGGTGGCACAATCTCCACCAAGTGTAGGAGAGAAAATAAAATAAGAGGCATTTCATAATGAATAGTGGTGCACCAACTTTTCATCCATTGATGTTGCCTTGGGATCCGTGAATGATATAAAGCCCACCTTTGAGATTTGTGCATTTCTTGATTTCACGGATCCCAAGGCAACATCAATGGATAGAAAAGTTGGTGGATGACTATTCCCAAGGCTCCTATAAACTTAAGTTGATAGGGAGGAGTGTCCACCAATTTTTATATCCATTGATCTTGCCTTGAGATCCGTGAAATCAAGATATGCACAAATCTCAAAGGTGGGCTTTATATCATTCACGGATCCCAAGGCAACATCAATGGATAGAAAAATTGGTGGATGACTATTCCCTATCATATAGGAGCCTTGCTATATATATATATATATATATATATATATATATATATATATATATATATATATATATATATATATATATATATATATATATATATATATATATATATGAGATTAATGGGTATTATTGACATATGAGGGATTTTCCTCATATAGCTTAGGTGGCACAATCTCCACCAAGTGTAGGAGAGAGAAAATAAAATAAGAGGCATTTCATAATGAATAGTGGTGCACCAACTTTTCTATCCATTGATGTTGCCTTGGGATCCGTGAATGATATAAAGCCCACCTTTGAGATTTGTGCATTTCTTGATTTCACGGATCCCAAGGCAACATCAATGGATAGAAAAGTTGGTGGATGACTATTCCCAAGGCTCCTATAAACTTAAGTTGATAGGGAGGAGTGTCCACCAATTTTATATCCATTGATCTTGCCTTGAGATCCGTGAAATCAAGATATGCACAAATCTCAAAGGTGGGCTTTATATCATTCACGGATCCCAAGGCAACATCAATGGATAGAAAAATTGGTGGATGACTATTCCCTATCATATAGGAGCCTTGCTATATATATATATATATATATATATATATATATATATATATATATATATATATATATATATATATATATATATATATATATATATATATATATATGAGATTAATGGGTATTATTGACATATGAGGGATTTTCCTCATATAAGCTTAGTGGCACAATCTTCACCAGTGTAGGAGAGAATATAAAATAAGAGGCATTCTCTCTCCTACTTTATTCTCTCTCCTACACTTGGTGGAGATTGTGCCACCTAAGCGTATATGAGGAAAATCCTCATATGTCAATAATACCCATTAATCTCATATATATATATATATATATATATATATATATATATATATATGTTATGGTCATAACCACTAATTAGTGATTAAAGAGGAAAACCAAGTGTTAATATGGATAAACATTTACGCTTTCGTTAACTTGGAGCAACATGAACCTCCGCGCTGAGCCAGGCGGCCTCGCTTGCCGACCTCGCCATGGTCCGTTAAGCGGTATCACCATAACCAGCACGGCGGTGTGGGTCGGCCCATCAACAACTCTCTCCGAGGAGGCCGAAGCGGTACGGTCGTCCATGACCAATTGGCTGTCACCGGGGCCATCCTTCCAAGTCGCTTGTCCCTCGAGGCGACATGGGGGCGACCGGCCATCACCTTCCAGCCGGTCAGGGGCGGCGAAAAGCGGTACTAGTCGTCCTCACAACCCGTTGTCCACCATAACCCCTTCCAACGGTCGTCGCGCCCGAGCGAACCGAAGCAAACCTAGCCCCCTCTTCTTAGCCATCCGTCCCGGGGCGGCGTGGGCGGCACCGGTCGTCCCCTTCAGCCCGATTACTCGCGGGCGCCCAAGAGGCGTGCGAGTCGACCACCCGACCTCGGCTCCCCTCTCTCTCATCCTATGTGGTTCCCTCCACTTTCGGCGGATGCCCGGTGCTTTCGCATCCATCAACATCGCATTAAATGCCTTGTGTTATTAATTCCCCATCTCTCCGCGGTATTTAAGGCACCTCCGGACCCATGCGACTCTCTGACCAATCCCATCCATTAATAGCGAATAGACCACACCAACTCTCGAATCACCGCGATTGGACACTGTAAAGGCCGACCACCCTAGCGGTCGAAGTGTTGACCAATCGGTAGCTCACCGTGGAGATGGGAGGGTGACTCATCGGTGGTTCCCAAACCAATGGAAAGCGGAAATACCCCTCAACCCTAACTATAAAGAGCAGCGTGAGCGACTAGCGAGGTAAGCAATCTTCTCGGTGTGAATGCACGCTCCATCAAACTATCTCTCACTCTACTAACAGTCGGAGGAACCCGCAGGAGATCCCAACTCCGCCTCTTCGCGAGGTCCTTCTTTGTTGTGGCGAATCCTTTGGTCGAGTCGTCATTTGGGCTTTAGGAGAAAGCGGACTCGCTCTCTTTAAAGCTAAACTCATCGATGTTAGTAGTGATTATATACATCAGCGGTTTGGCCTTGTGGGGCCTCCTTTCTTCTTCTTGCGGTTATGTCGGCGATGATCTTTAGAGTCGAGAGAACCTGGCGGGCTATGTCACTCAAGCCCAACCGAGAATCCAGAAGATCACCCAAGCCATGCGAGCCACTATGCAAACCCAACTCGAGCTTTTGCGGATGACCTCTTCACTCGCCTCCACTGCTCTCCCGGCCACGGCCATCGGCGGCAGGCCAGCGGACCCGACCTTCCGCCCGGCCCGCGCTCCACCTTTCGGCGACCGCCAGCCGTCGAGGCGAATCCGTTCCCGAGACTCCTCACATTGACAAGTCCGCGGAGGGATCACGGGGAAGCCCCGTCTCACCTAGAGCAGTGGCTCATGGCCAATGCCGAGCCCGCCCCCTGCCCGCCGACCTCCGATGAGAGCCCCTCTCGGCCAAAGGCTAGAAGCCCATAGGCACGGCCTCAAGACCTCATGCCGCACCGCAACACCATTCCCAACCACCCACCGGCCTGACAGTGACTACAATCAAGTTTACGGCTGTCGCCCGGCGCCGCCGGAGGAACACCCCTTCACCGACTCCATCATGAGAGCAGGCGAGAAGTTCAAGATCTGACGATGGACAAATGCAGGTGATAGAGACCGACCGAGCATGTACAAGACTATCACAACACCATGATCATGATGCAAGCACCGGCGACCATCGCATTGCTTCCACATCACTTTGGCGAGGGAATGCTGGTGGAATTCATTGGAGAAGAAGTCCATTGGTAGCCGAAGAGCTAAGCGGCGGTTCATCCACTACTTCTTGGCCAGCGCCAAGCCTAAATTGCCCTCCGGTGTGCTCATTCAAACCAAGCGAGGCCGAGGCGAGCCTCGAGCCTACATTAAGAGGTTTCAAGCGAAGAGGCTAGAAATTCGAAGACCAAGGGAGCAAAGTAGCTATGGCGTCACGGTGGCCCGAAATGCGACAGTGACATCTAAAGCCCTCAACAAGAAGCCCATCGGGGCCTCTGAACACTTGATGTCTAAAGCCCGCTACATGAACATGGAAGAAGCGGAAGCATACAAGATCGCTCGGCCAGGAGTCCGACAAGGCGGCCCGCGACTATCGTGCGTCCCCCCGGCGATACCGGTACCTCCTCATCCTCCTCGGTAGACCACCTACACCACTCCAGCGGCCCTTCCCACTAGGTGGGTTCGGACCATAGAGAGCCGAGGCATCCCAAGAAATCCTCCTCCCAAGAACAACGCAATGGCGGTTCGGCGGGAGGGAGGATAGAAGCGAGATGCTCCCCTCCGGTGTTCCTGATCCTCAACACCTCCCTTTACGGGGCCACGGGCGGGGCTTGAGGAAGAGCTCCTCCTGGCCCGTGATGAGGCGGGCAGAGCAAGAGACTCACGGCAGTGCCCGATACCATGAGACCACGGCCCGCGACGGAGGGTGCGAGTGTTCTCGAAAGGACATCAAGGACCTCATTAGGAGAGCTTCTTGAAGAACTTGATCCATCGAGGCGGCAAGCCGGGAGGGGCGACCACCCGACCGCTCGATCCCGACCTCGACCCGACTTCGGAGCCTGGGGAAGCCCAGGACAAGGAAGTCGGGGAGTAATCAACACCATCGGCGGAGGTCCGACCTTAGGAGGAGTCCAACTAGCTTGGAAAAAGGTATGCTAGGCACTCTTTGCTTGGGTGAGCAGTGCGACAAGAGGCAAAAGCCGATGTGTCCATCTCTTCGGCGAGGCGGACTTGGAAGGAGTGAGGCGCCTCCACGGCGACCCCATCGTCATATCGGCCGACATATCGCGGCTTCAAGGTGAAGAGGATCATGATCGACGCAGGAGCTCTGTCGACATATTATTTTGGATGCATTCAACCGCATGGGCATCGACCGGTCAAGCTCGGCCGTCTATAGGACCCACGATGAAGCTGCGGGACACTCGGCTCGGGAGGGTCGGATCACCCTTCCTCGGTAGGTCCAGCGCCATGCCAATCCACCATTGGCGTCGGTTAAGTGGTAATGGACATCAAGTCGCCCATAATGTCATCTTGGGTGAACATCTCTCCACCACTGCGGGCCATCGTCCACCTATCATCGGATGATCAAATTCCCGACACCAAGAGTGGAGTTGATCGAAAGTGACGAGAAGGAGGCGAGACTGCTACGCTCTCACTACAAAGGGGAAAGTCGGCGCAATGCTGCTCGAGAAGGCGGCTCGCCAACTTCGAAGAGGACGAGGCGAGAAGCGGTTCGATTGAAGATCTCCACGAGATCCCCATCGACAACAAGGGCGAGAACACTTCGGGATCGGATCGGCCTCTGGAACCATTAAGAGGTTACAACCCGATCCGCATGGCGAAGCATGATCGGAAGACATCCTTTGTCACCGGCCGGGGCACCTTTGCTACAAAGTGATGCCCTTTGGTCTCAAACGCCCGGTAGCGACCTACGAGGCTGGTCAACAAGATCTTCAAGGCCGCTTCGGCGCAATGTGGAAGCCTATGTGGGCGACATCTTGGTGAAGTCAAGGCTCGCGGTACCCACATCACCGACTTGGAAGAAACCTTTGCCACCCTCGGCTACCGCATGAAGCTCAACCCGACTAAATGCGGCTTTTGGGTCTGTCGGGGAAAATTTTGGGATTTATGATCACCCGAGAGGGATTGAGATCAACAGGAGAAGATAAAACCATCGGCGACTTCGAGCAGCGCACCATGAAGGACATTGAAGCTCAGCGGAAAGGCAGCCTTGGGGCTTCCTCTCAAGTCGGTAGAGAAGCCTCCCTTTCTTCAAAATTCGGAGGGCCAAGGACCTCAAGAAGAAGTTGGAGTGGACGAAGTCTTGCGCCGCCTTGAGAGAACTCAAAGCATATTTAAGCACGGACCACTCTGAGCCAACCGGTGGAAGGAGAGACCACATACGTACTTGCTTGCGTCTCACGAAGGCTGTGGCTTCAATAGTTAGTTAGAAAACCACATCGAAGCGGTCTACTATGTCGGCCGGATCTTGAGGCGAGGAGTTGAACTACCCTTGGTGAAGCGACCTGCGCACTCATCATTCTGGCTGCCAAATTGCGTCCGTACTTTCAAGCGCATCCTATCATCGTCTTGAGGGCGAGCCTCCCGATGAGGAAATCACAGGGGAGTCCCACCACATCCGGGAGGATGGTGGCGTGGTCGTCGAGCTCAGCGAACATGATGTGCAATTGAGCCCGGAGACCACCATAAAGGCGCAAGCATTAGCCGACTTCCTCATAGAGTCCACCTCGCCCGGATGGCGAACGGATGACCAGTGCTCTGCTCAATCCATGCCCCAAGCGGCGGGCGGCGCCGTGGCGCTTCCCCGTGTCGAACACGAAGCCGACTCCTCTGAAGTCGCCTCTTGGTGGGAGTGAAGGTGGGCCGGATCCTCAAGTGGCGGGGCGGAGGCGTGCGTCTGCGCAGCCCGAAGAGCGATCCGCGGACAGTCCATCGCCTTCAAGTTCCCGCCTCGAACAATGAGGCGAATATGAAGCCCTCATTGCGGCTGCGGAGCGCCACGGCAAAGTAGCTTAATTATCTTGGCCGACTCTCGGTTGGTGCGTTCATCGAGTCAGCGGCAAATCGCCGCCAAAGATAAGAAGGATGGCTCAATACACGAAGATCGTCAAGGACACGCTCCCCGCCGCCAACCGGGATCGTCCAAGTCCCCAGCGCCCGCAGCGCTTCGGCGGATGCCTTGTCGGCTTCGCCTCAACCAGTTCCTTGAGTAGCTCGGACCCATCTTAAGCCGACACACTCCCACATCGGCATCGCAGTTCCGTCGGGCGTCATGCGGACCGACCCTTCCGCGAAGAATCTTGTTGGGCGGACCCTTTCATCAATTCTTGGCCGTCTTTAAGCCACGGCGGCCGAAGAGTTTCGCGAGGCGCCCGCCCGCTACCTCATGATCGGCGGCCAACTCTATCGATCGTCCTATCGGCGGCGGGGTGGGGCCTATCTCGGTGCCTTCGACTGCCGAAGCCGATTATGTTCTAAGGAAATCCACGAAGGCACTGCGGAAACCACCGGGGCAAGAACTCTGCTGAAGATCATCGCCAAGGATATTCTTGGCGACCATTGTGGCCGTCCGAGACTCGTCTCCAAATGCAAAAGTGTCAATTCTTCGCGAAATCCCTAGAGCCGCCGCCCGAGCTCACTTCTATCTTGACCCTCTTCCTTTAAGCCCGATGGGGAATTTGGATATCTGGGGCGCTTCCCCTTGCCCGGTAAATTCTTGATAGTCGCCATCGACTACTTCACCAAATGGATCGAGGCCGAGCCTTTAGCAAAGATCGGGAGACCAACATCACCGGCTTTGCTTGGAAGTCGATCGTATGCGGATTGGCGTCCCTCGCTCATTCATCACCGAACAAGGCACGGTTGGCGGGGTTTCAAGATTTTGTGAAGAATGGGGAATCAAGCTCAAGTTAAGCGGTAGCCCACCCCAAATGCAATGGGCTAGCGAGGTGCTAACAAATGCATCCTCAAGCTCACGAAGAAGAGAGGCGACCAAGCGGTCGGCAATTGGGTCGGCGCGAGCATCATCTTATGGTAAATGCGGGGCGACCCACAAGAGTTCGGCCAGGAGAAACCCGTTCATCTTGACTTATGGAGGCGGCGGTGACCCGGTGGAGGTCGGCATGCCCACCATCCGACTCGAACGCCGATGAAGAAACAAATTCGAAGGACCGAGGACAAGCTGGACTTGATGGAGGAGATCAGGGCAACCGCTCTACCGGACAAGTCGTCAATCAACAGCGGATGCGGCATTACAACGGCAAAGTCCGACCAAGGAGATTCCAAGTCGGCGACCTAGTCTTGAGCGGCCTTCGATAAGGACACGGGCAGCGGCAAGTTGGCCCTAGTGGGAAGGACCCTACCGTCCTCGAAGAACCAGCCGGGACATATCGCCTCGAAGCCACGATGGGAGAGTCCTGGCATCCACGGAACATAGAACACCTCGGGAAGTTTTTGATAAATTTGCATTGTAAATCTTGTTCAAAAGCCGTCAATATAAATAGAATTTTGCGACAATTATCCTTTTGTCTTAAATGGTACAAGGAGCTTCTTAAATACTCGGCTCGTCGCGTGAGATCAAACCGGCCTTCTGTAGAAAGTGAATCATGAAAATCTAATTTCATCATCAGTCGGGATGGGCTGCTTTGTTGGAGCCGAGTTTAGGGGACCCTTCAGGGATGAGTCAGTGCGTCCTTCTCACCTACTTGCGGCAGGAAATCCCTCTCTTAGCACGAGCAGTAGCTTCGCTGGCTGAGTAGTTGGTGACCCTTCTACTAGGAGTCAGTCAAGGAACCCTTCTGCATACGGCGAGTCAAGGAACCCTTCTGCCTAGTTGAGGCGGGCGACCCAACTTACCCGATCAAGCGAACCTACCCCTCACGAGTGAGTTATGGTATTCCCCTGCGCTTAGGCGAGTCAAGGAACCCTTCTCTCTAGTGGTGATCCAGCTTCGATCGATTAAGTAGCGGCACCTACCGCCAAGTCAAGGCGAATTGCCCGGCGTTAAGCCGAACCAAGGCGAATCCAGAGGAGATGGGCTGCAGTAGGACCTAGAAGCCCGTAAGTCCTAGGCACCCGACCTCTGCGGTCGTCCCTGTAGTCGTCGGCTCCCAGCGGCTCGGGCTTGCTCTTTGCCTCAAAGCAGTCGGCTCTGCCGAAGTAAGACCTGAAGCCACGTAAGTCCTAGGCACCCGACCTCTGTGATTAGTCCCTGTAGTCGTCGGCTCCCACCTTGGCCCGTCGGGCTTGCTCTTTGCCTCAAAGCAGAGATCGGCTCTGCGAGAAGTAAGACCTAGAAGCCACGTAAGTCCTAGGCACCCGACCTCTGTGATTAGTCCCTGCTGAGTCGTCGGCTCCCATGCGGCCGGCTCGGGCTTGCTCTTTGCCTCAAAGCGAGTCGGCTCTGCCGAAGTAAGACCTAGGTGCCACGTAAGTCCTGGGCACCCGACCTACGGTGGATCCCTGTAGTCGTCGGCTCCCAGCCCTGGCTCGGGCTTGCTCTTTGCCTCAAAGCAGTCGGCTCTGCAGAAGTAAGACCTAGAAGCCCGTAAGTCCTAGGCACCCGACCTCTGTGATTAGTCCCTGTAGTCGTCGGCTCCCATGCGGCCGGCTCGGGCTTGCTCTTTGCCTCAAAGCAGAGATCGGCTCTGCGAGAAGTAAGACCTAAGCCATGTAAGTCCTAGGCACCCGACCTCTGTGATCGTCCCTGCAGTCGTCGGCTCCCCACCTTGGCCGGCTCGGGCTTGCTCTTTGCCTCAAAGCGAGTCGGCTCTGCCAGAAATAAGACCTAGAAGCCACGTAAGTCCTAGGCACCCGACCAGCGGTGGAGTCCTCTGTGAGACTCCGCCCAGCGTAAGAGCCGGCCGTGGCTGGCGCCAGCCACAGGACAGCCGAGCTTGACAAAGGAACTGCAGATGAAGACAGGCCTTATACACCCCACTAGCGAGTCGATGGCGGGCCCGAACGACCACAACGCGCGATTGGGCCAACTCAGGGAGTAAGCCCCACAGGGGCCGACCTGTCTTCGATCTACTTATCATGTTTATTGTAAGCCCCACAGGGGCCGACCCGTTTTCGGTCTACTTGTGTTAGTTATAAGCCCCACAGGGGCCGACCTGTCTTCGATCTACTTATCATGTTTATTGTAAGCCCCACAGGGGCCGACCCGTTTTCGGTCTACTTGTGTTAGTTATAAGCCCCGGGGGCGACACATCTTCGATCTACTTATCATGTTTATTGTAAGCCCCGGGGCAGACCCGTTCGGTCTACTTGTGTTAGTTATAAGCCCCACGAGGGCAGGCATCTTCGATCTACTTATCATGTTTATTGTAAGCCCGCGGGGGCAGGCCGTTCTCAATCTACTTGTTATGATTCATTGTAGGCCCCACAGGGGCCGACCCGTTTTCGGTCTACTTGTTGTGCTAATCGTAAGCCCCACAGGGCATTTCGTTCAGACCACACAAAAAAAAAAGGAGAAATGAAGAATGAATCGAATGAACAACCACCATTCACGAAATGAAACTTTTCATTGATATTCCAAGCAAAGTTTACAATGAGTGCACGCGTCAGAAATACCAAAATAAAGAAAAACTAAAATTAATGGGCATCCCATAGTCCTTTGTAAGCCCGGTATCCTCGACTTTCGTCGCCTCCTCAGCTCACCTCGTCTAAGCGAGAGTGAAATACCAAAGGATGTCATCGTCTAAGCGAGATGAAGCTCTTGCCAAAAGAATTTTAAGCGTTGACCCCATGGCTCCATATCGGCACCATAACCGGAACCCCTTCTTCACCGATGATCAGACTCGGCCCGTGCATACTGTGGGGAAAACCCCAAGATGGTGGATTACGGGAAAGAATCCACCCCGCCCAATCATCTCTCAACAAAACTTACGGTGCTCCCAATTTGAGACCTAGAAAGGGCGAGTAAAGGCGATCAATAAGCTAACCTACTTGAGAACCACGATGAGTAAAGGTCTCCTCCCTATTTATAATAGAACCCATAAATGCTAAGCCCCTCGTGATCAGCGGAAGAAATTAAGAGGTGGAACTTCGAGTCACCTCGGCAGATAAATGCTTCAAAAATCACGAAACATCTGTTTTAAATGAAACCTACCGCCCATCCAGGAAACCTAAAAGCCCGCGATTAAGGGGGCCCGCTGATGGCGTCTGCGCTCCACTTTCGAGAAGAATGAAGCCCCTGGCGATCAATGACCATACCACCCGGTGAATTGACCCGGCACCTCACGGAGGACCACGAATCAGCGAAACTACCAATCGAGGCCGGTGGCGATGGTCCTGATCTCGACCCATTTGTCATGTCGTACAAAACATAGATGGCCGGTCCGACCAAAGTCGCTATTATCACAAAGCTTAGAAAGGGCATCACAAAAGAAAGAGAGACTGGTAGAGAAGCGCCAAACTAAATTTTCATTCACCAATAAAATGTATTACAAATACAAGACTTTCCAACTAACAACAAAGCAAAAATGAACAAAGTGCGAGGCGGCCTAGTCTCCTCCGCATTTGTCTCCCTCCTCTCCATCTTCATCCTCGTCCTCCCGTCGTCCTCATCCTCATCGAGTGCGTCCTCGGCTAAGTTGCCTCCGCCCGGCTTCGGGCCCGAGTCGCGGAGAACCCTCCACCACGGGAGGATATCACGAGCCCTCAAGTCGAGAGAGCTTCGAAGGAGTTGGGCTTTCAAGTAGTCATAGCCGCCTTGATAGCTAGGGGCGGCTCCACCTTTCCCATAGGTCCACATACTCTTCAATGACCCCTTCTTGCCCTCCTCGTGTTGCGGACTTAAGCCGAGTCTCGATCGATTTGCGTTGTCCACGGTGATTGATGAGCGCCTGACTCATGAGGCGCCCGCAGTTCCGGCTCTCGAGTCTCGGCCCCGGCTGGCTCTCCGGCCTCTCAATTTGAGCCTTCCACTCCTCAATCTCCCTCTGGAGCCTTCAACCGTCCTCCTCAGCGACCTCCCCTTGACTTATCAACAGCGGCCTTTGCTCGAGTGGCCGAGTTTGGAGATCGCGATCGTGGGTGCTTGGCCTCCAACTCAGCAGCGCCATTTGGCCGACTTGACTTCTCCGCCTCAAGGCGGCCCTCTTCTGCCTCCTCCGGCTCCTCTTCTGCGCAACAAGCCTCTCCAGCAGTTACCCACCACCTTCATGGCTAGATAGCCGGTGAAAATTTCTTCCCCTACCAAGGCCCTGGGTGTGGTAACTCAAGAGGAGCTAGGGAGGCGGTCAGTGTCTCCTCCGGGGAGATCCTTGTCGTGGGGGAGAGTGAGCTGCTCAGAGGCGACAAGCTGCCCCACCCGAGAGAAGCACCGTGCCCTCTGAGGAGGGAATGGTGGGGATGAATGCATGGCTTGGGAAGGCTCCTCCCTTCTTGAGTACCCCTCCCACAGATCGTGATGAGCTAGGATGGCTCCTCCACCTCGGCGACCCACCTCGGCTATCGATGGCGGAAAGAAGCTCTATGCCCAGATCCTTGAGTAGGCTCGCTGAGATCCGACTCGGAGCCGATTCTTCAGGCGGCCGCCTCCTTCCCGACCTCGAGTGGGTTCCTCGGGCGTCTCCATCACCCAGTGTGAGAGCCCCCTCGGTGCGCCCGCGACCCCACAGCCTGGTGGGCGGGGACTTCGCCGACACGAGGGCGTGATCCCCCTCCGATGTAGCCGCCCGGTGGCGAGAGGAGGACTTGCAAGGGCGACTCCTCCCAATGGTCGGAAGTTCCCCAGTGACGCCCTCGGCCTGCTCGGGGACCACCCTCTCAACCGTCTCTCCCGAGGTCGGCCCCATCGATTTCTTTGTCTTCTTCTTCTTCTTTGGCGGTCGGCCCGGGCCGGGGCGAGCCCTCTTCACTGCAACATCGGCTAGCTGGTGAAACTCTCCTCCACTTCTGCGCCTCGCGTGGCAGACCCTCCTGACCTTCTTTTGAGGCTGCGGTTCGATGATCTTATTTGGTGGGACCCGCTTTCAAGACCCTCAACCGGTTGAGGAACCACCTCTCGCAATGCTCTCTCTCTCCTCGTCAGCCCCGGTCGGTCGAATGAACGACAACCCCGCCACTCTCGGCGAAGCGCTGTCGAATAGGTTGTTGCCCTTCAGCGACCCCAAATAATGACGGAATTTATCGAGATCGCCTCTCCTCCGTGAGAGGGCAGGTTCTTCGGTATCCTTATTAATCTCGCAGCCCGCGGCGGCGAGGCCAAGGCGGCGGCGCCGAAAACTAAAGCGAACTTATTCTTCCAATCCTTGTTGAATCAGGGATATCGGACGAACCGGCCATACGTACGAAAAGAAAGGCGTCTTTCTTTACCGCCCTCACCGTGGCGAGATTGCGAAGAGTTGAAGAGTCGGCACCACCTTCCCGCGGTGGCGGATCACGAAGCGCCATTATCGCGCGATGGCGAGAACCAAAGCACGCCGAGACAAACCCGTTGCCAAAGCCTCCTCCGCACGAGCGCCCGGCGCGATCCATTGTCTAGATCGCCATGTACAGCGGTAACTTGTCGCTATGATGCGACAATAAGCTATTCTTCTGGGAGAGAAACCTTAAACTCCCGGAAGGTCATACCTTTCATGGAGCCCCTCGAGATCCTCTTCTCTGCGCCGATTGCCAAGATTTGAGCTTGGCGATCCTATCAACGAGCGGAGTAGAAGCGACCATGGCGAAAAATTTGTTTAAAAAGAAAGAAGATAGGTCTTTAGAAAGCGCAAAAGAAATCTCGAATGGGGTAAGGGCATATATAAACACTTCGAGCCCGCGTGTCACGAGGAGCTTCAAATAACGATCGAGATTGATGCTCAAACCACGAGCCGCCACGAAAATTGAAAAGCGCCTTTATGGCCCGCGTCTTTTAACTCGAAATTGGCGCCTCGGCGGTTAAAAGCACGCTGGCGTCGAGTCTTATCCCCTGATGGCGCCCACATTTAGCCTAAAAATAAACCCGATCTTTGGGCGGATGACTCTGCCCGGCCCAGCGAACCAACGGACCAGAGCGGTGACCCCAAAGGCCGACTTCACTAACAAGAGGCGGCTGGGCGACCACCCAACGAAGACCATCCGGCCATTCACAGAGCGGTGACCCCAAAGATCGACTTAACTAGCGAGTAGGCACAGGGCAACCACTAGCAAGACCATACAGGCCATTCAAGACTCGGCGACCAAATCATGTTAAGCCAACCAATTCACCAAATCGCCTCGACCATAAGCGGCACAAAGCACGACTCACGAAAATAAACTCTTATTGCATTCATTTATTTGACAAGCACAAAATACACACCGATTACATTACTGAGCGAATGCTTAAAACCTAAACTACCGACCGGGTCAACATCAACAAAGAGCCACCACTCGATGACCCGTCCTCCCCTCCCTCCTCGACATCGTTGTCACCTAGGTCGTATCTGCACGTAGCCTCAAATCTCGAGAGATCTATCGGCGGCTATGCAGGAGGATATCGAAGCCGACACGGGACCGCGGCGATACTTTCGGACGGTAGGCTGCTTAACCATGAAGTCGCAACGCCTTGCGGGCAGGCGACCTCAACCTTCCCCATCGGCGCTTTGCGGTGTTCTTGATGATGGCGGTCGGTTTTGTTCTATCAGGGCGACCGATAATCGGCGACTCGAGATACTTTGCCTTTTCCTCGCCCGGCTTAAGGATTCCTTAAGTTGGCGCACTCCCTCGCTAGTTGCTCACGGGCGGCCGACTCCTCCATGGCGAGACTTGGCGTCTGTCGACCTGCCTCTCCGAGCGCCAGCACCTGCGCCGTCGCCAAATCGCTCTCTATAAGCGTCGGGTGACCGAGCGTCCCCTGAAGAAGCGTCGCCCGAAGATCCGCTATATCGACCAACATTAAGCTCCACGCTTTGAGTTCCACGATAACTTGGTCCTTAACCTCCATCTCCGCGCCGCGGTCATCAAGCTCGGCTGTTTAATGAAAGCTCCTTGATAGCTCGGTCAAGGTCCTCGTTAGGGGCGGCCTCGGTAGCGGATGCTTCTCGAAGCCTTTCATAGGCTTGATGGCCTGGCGGCCGGTAGACAGCTTCGTCCTCCACTAAACAACCCACGGTCAAATAACTCCAGCGGGATGATGTGCGAGGCCGACGCCGAGAATGCGCCCGTCTCCGATCAGCGGGCAAAGGCTGAAGCTGCTCTGCCTTTCTTTATGCGTGCTTCGACCTTAACACCGATGGCGAGCATCCATGTACCATCTTAGGCCTATCTGCGTGCTCGCATCCGGCTCCCCATCATAGCGGCGATGGGAGAGCCCCCATCATCGGTCTACTACGCTTTGTTCAGTCCTCACCCTCAGCCGTAGCGATAGGGGAGGCCGCACCCAGGCAAACTTCGCTCCACGGCCGCGGTGATTCTTTTCCTGCCGGTGGAGAGTCCACGGTGAGTGACCCAGCGTCCCGAAACGTCGGCTCCCGTGGGATACCGCCCCCGCGAGCCTCCCGGCATAGCCCAGAGGCCACACCCGTACCTCGGGGCCAACCTCCCCTGCCTCGGTCGATGATCGGTCGTCCTCCCGCCCTTCCGACTCCGCGGCTCCTCTCTCCTATCGGATGCTCCACACTCTCTCCGCCCGTCTAGCACCTCGAGGACCATGGTGGTTTTCTTTTGCGGGTCCTCGAACCAGACCCGCCACCCAAAGGCGACACCTTCCGATATCTGACATCCCGCTACAGTGGGTCCACCGTCGACCTCTCACCCCCTCCGGTGAGGCGTTTCCCTCAAAGGCGCTTCGGCTCCTCGGCGTTTAGGCTGCCGAGCTAACCCCTCTCGGGTTCCTCGGGGAGCTCCTCATCGGTGGGTTCAGCCTCGGTGCTCTCGTGTCCCAGAAAGTCGTTATGAGCCCTCGCCTCATCCGGAAGGGCGGGGAGGAGTGGGCGAAATCCCATGAAGCGCGGGCCGACTGTCGAGCAAAGCGTCCATCGTCTGTGACCCGTGTAGTTAACGATCGCTCCAACTCGCGCCGGTGCTTTCGGCCGACAAAGTGTAGGCTCTAGGGTTTCTCTAATCTCGGCGGGGCGCACCTAAGTTGAGTCGTCCCCGGTGACCCGAGCACTTCTTTCCACCCTTTGATCGACTTGGGCGGATCAAGGATAACCTTAATTCTCCGACATCGGGAGGTAATAGTAAGCGTCTTACGGGCATGGCGCCCGACCAAGTGGCTCGGCACGCTCATCGTCGGCCGAATCGAGAATAGCGGCGGATAGCGGTGAAGCCGACCAATATGGCTCTCGAGTTTGGCGTCATTTGCATTGGAGACCGCTAACTCATCAAACACTGAAGAGGTCGCGATGCGGCCGGGAGGCGCATTCCAAGTGTTTGAGATCTGAGGGAGCCCTCGCTGGCTATATCTGGGAGATGATTTGTGGAGCCTCCAACTTGTAAGCCTCCGGTATGTGAATTCCGGCGCAAAGACCTCATTTGCGTCAGGTAACTTCCAGCGGAACTCATCGAGTTGCTTATGACGATCGGAATCCATGCGGATCTTTACCATGGAAAATCGCTTTGAATGTAGATGAGGGAAAGCGAATGCCTTCCTCAGTTACCTCTTTCTATTTATACGGTGGGACCCTTGTGGCTCTCTTTCGATCAGCGGAGAGGATTAAAACCCACTCGAGGCGCAGGTAACGATCGAGGGCCCCACCTCCCTCGCCCGAGGCGGCGCCATGGCCAAGCGCCCGGCGTCGGCCCGTCCCATCGATGTAGCGTTGAATCCCCTCGAACCCCTCACAGCCAAGGCAGCACTACTCATTTCACTTGGACTCGTTTCCAGCCGACTCCAGCGGGACCAGCTGTTATGGTCATAACCACTAATTAGTGATTAAAGAGGAAAACCAAGTGTTAATATGGATAAACATTTACGCTCGTTAACTTGGGCAACATGAACCTCCATGCCCGACCCGGGGCGGCCTCAGCTGCCGACCCGCCATGGTCCGTTAAGCGGCTGTCACCATAACCAGCAGGCGGTGTGGAGTGGCCCATCAACAACTCTCTCCCGCGAGGCGGTACCGGTCGTCCGTGACCAATCAATTTGTCGGGGCCATCCTTCCAAGTGGCTTCCCTCCGGGCGACATAGGGGCGACCAGCCATCACCTTCCAGCCCGGATCCGGGGCGGCAGCGAAAGCGGTACTAGTCGTCCGCAGCTTCGTTGTCCACCATAACCCCTTCCAACCCGGTCGTCGCCCCTCGAGCAGAACACGAAGCAAACCTAGCCCCCTCTTCTTAGCCATCCGTCCCGTGGAGGCGGCACCGGTCGTCCCCCCAGCAGGTTACTCCAGCGGGCCCCAGGCGTGCCCGAGTCCGACCACCCGACCTCGGCTCCTCTCTCTCATCCTGTGGTTCCCTCCACTCGGCGGCGGTCGCCGGATTTTCGCATCCATCAATCATTAAATGCGGCATCCCTTAATTCCCCCATCTCACGTTATTTAAGGCGCCGGACCCACATTTCTGAGCCGCCGATCCCATCCATTAATGGCGAATAAAGCCACCAACTCGAGATCACCAGCGATTGGACACCTATAAAGGCCGGCCACCCTAGCGGTGAGAAGTGTTAATAATCGGTAGCTCACCGCATAGAGGGAGGTGACTCATCGTGGTTCCCAAACCAATGGAAAGGCGGAAATACCCCTCAGCCCTAACTATAAAGAGCAGCGTGAGCGACTCTAGAGGTAAGCAATCTTCTCGGTGTGAATGCACGCTCCATCAAACTATCTCCCCTCTACTAGCACTTGACCGAGGAGGAACCAGGAGATCCCAACTCGCCTCTTCGCGAGGTCCTTCTTCATTGTGGCGAATCCTTTGGGTGAATTGGTCATTTGGGCTTTAGGAGAAAGCGGACTCCGCTCTCTTTAAAACTAAACTCATCAGAGTTAGTGGCGTGATTATATATATCAACAATATATATCTATTACCTCTTTAAAAGAGGTTGAGGAAAAACTTCCTCTTTCCAAAAATACCCTAAAATTTCATCAAAATCACTAAATTAGCAAACCCCAATCTTTTATCATATATTATTTCTATTCATTAAAATCACTATCTCATAAGCAAACCCATCTACAAATCTCATGAATTGCAAACAACTTCATACACAAATTCTTTAAATTACAAAATAGTCTCTCAACTTTTAAAATTACAAACTCACCATGGAATTAGGAACAACACCCCAAATTGCTAAAATTAGTCTACACAAGTGTGGTTAGCATCTTGATTATTGCTATATAATTTCATACAATCTCTCGCTAAAGAAATCATGCTTTATTCTGCAAAATTTTATCAATTTAGTGCTTTAGGGTTTACTTTGAACTTTGCATGAGTATCTTCATGATTGTAAAAAGCGTTATATTTTTTTTCTTGGAATCATGTTTCAAGCTTGAATAAGAATAGAGTTACGGAAAAGTTTCTTTTTCCTTAAAAGACAAGTTTTTTATTAAAGTTAATGAATTTGACTTTTGATTTAGAGTATATGAATCTTGGTCATGAAATGTTTATGATCATTCAATCGCTTTGTAGTATTTTTAAGATCATTTTGAGCAATGTGAAATCCTATCGGTTTATGTAAATTAATCGTGACTCGACTATCATGGACATGATTTATGGGTTTGGCCTGTTGGGCCAAACTAGAAAGGTTCTATTGAGGGATTGGATGGATTGCATTAATGTTTTGATATTTTGGTATTTAGTACTCTGTCTTTTAGTTCAACTTGGTAATTTTTGAAGATACAAGTCAGTTTAAACTTGAATATATTTGTTGGGAGTGTTCTTTTATTTTCAGTTAAGACTTTAAGCTTTAAATTGTATTTCAAAGATAGAAATTGCAAAGAGTCGAAATTCTGATAACTCTAAAAGTATATTTAAGCCCAAAATTATAAAACAATCCCCAAAAGCGCAAAAGCAGTCCGAACTTATAGTTTACTCCACGAAAAATTATAAAATTGCATATAAGCCTAGAAGCGCAAAGAGTATGGAATTTGGTTTACAATCTAAAAACTATAGAAATTGTATTTTAGCCCAATTTTACAATCCAATTCAGAAATTGCAATTTGGTCCCCTTGTAAAATTCAAAAATTGCAAAAATAGTTTATAATTTTGCATAAATAGAATTTGGTGTAGCAAGGAAACCCATAAATACTTTGTAATTTGCATAAAGTACCCTAAAGGTTTAAAAACCATTAAAGTTCTTATTATAAATAATTATGTTTCTATAATTTAGAGCATAATATGCATGATGTTTAGTTCTTGGTCAACAACAATATTTGACAAAGTAAAGCTCATTAGGGTAAATACATTTAGAAGCTTTTATGATAACATTTTGTTGTTTACTTACATGATAAGATTAGCTCAATTCCTTTTTTTTTTTGCTCGAGATATATTCCAAATTACGTGTGTCAGGTTAGTAATTCATCGACAATTTGTGTGCTTCAATTATGATCATTACAGTTCAATGTCCATATATATATATTTGTAGAGTAATCGCTTGGTTTTCCTTTGTAGAAATTTATTCTCTGGTTTTTGGATTGCATAATCACTACATAACAGTTTTTAGCATAAACGAACTTACTCAAAACGGCTTCAAACTAAGATTCGAGTTTGATTTGTTTGCGCACGTTGACATATAAAAGGATCTCTCTATAATATTATCATGAAACATGTACAGATAAGTGTACAAATAAGAAAGAAATATGACAACACTTAAAGATAAAATGAGTTTTAAGTGATAATAAAAAGGGTGACAAAAATAATAATTAACTAACATGCTACAATACATAAGGTATTACAAAAAAAGGCAAAAAGTTTTATTAGTTACTCAAAATAAAAAAATTTCACAACTACACAAAGCACACTGGCCTTTCAAAAATTAAAACAACTAAACAAATGCCCTTTCAAAAATTAAAACAACTAAACAAAATTTATAGCGCCCCTTAAAAGTTTTAAAATTTATAATTTACACCCTCAAAGTTTGAAAAATTATAGAAAACCCCTCAAAATATCATAATAACAAAAAAACATCATGAAATTCTGAAATTTTAAAAAGTTGCCAACACCATTGATAAAACATGTGAATTACCATCATGCCGGTGATAATTTGAAAATTGAAAAAAAGCACACAAAGTTTTAAATTTGTAAAAAAACCTCAACATTTCAAAATTGCAAAAACCTAAAATTTCAAAATTTATGTCCAATACTAAAATATCTAGAATTATCAACAGGCCCTTGAAGGTAAAAGTTTTACACAAAATAACCCAAGGTTTCTAAACTTATAAAAACAACCTTAGCAGTTCAAACCTAGAAGTATCCTAAAGTTAAAAATTTCGTGACAACACATGAAATATAAAAATTAGTAGCACCTAGTGACAATTTAAAATTTGTAAAAACCGCTCAAAGTTTTAAAAGTTACTCAAAATAAAAAAATTTCACAACTACACAAAGCACACTGGCCTTTTAAAAATTAAAACAACTAAACAAATGCCCTTTCAAAAATTAAAACAACTAAACAAAATTTATAAGCCCTTAAAAGTTTTAAAATTTATAATTTACACCCTCAAAGTTTGAAAAATTATAGAAAACCCCTCAAAATATCATAATAACAAAAACATCATGAAATTCTGAAATTTTAAAAGTTGCCAACACCATTGATAAAACATGTGAATTACCATCATCTTAGGTGATAATTTGAAAATTGAAAAAAAGCACACAAAGTTTTAAATTTGTAAAAACCTCAACATTTCAAAATTGCAAAAACCTAAAATTTCAAAATTTATGTCCAATACTAAAATATCTAGAATTATCAACAGGCCCTTGAAGGTAAAAGTTTTACACAAAATAACCCAAGGTTTCTAAACTTATAAAAACAACCTTAGCAGTTCAAACCTAGAAGTATCCTAAAGTTAAAAATTTCGTGACAACACATGAAATATAAAAATTAGTAGCACCTAGTGACAATTTAAAATTTGTAAAAACCAGCTCAAAGTTTTAAAAGTTTTAAAAGTAACACTTCTAAAGTTCAGAATCACACCAAACCCTAGAATTTGAAAATTTTACAAATAAAAGAGAAATTATTTGATATTCTTTCATTAAAATATGTAAATTTAACTTTCAACTTAAGATTTTTCTAGCCGTTTTCAGTATCTTAAAATAATCTAAGTTGATGTTGGTGAAAAAAATAGAAATAATATTAGATTAAAACATCCCATTAAGGTATAAAGTTTGAAAAAATATATAAATTGATTAAAGAAAATGTTACTATATAAATTAAAATGGCGAATATAATTTTACTCCAAATTGAAGAAGCATTTATTTGGAAGATACAAGAAAGTTTAGTAAGTACTTATTATTTTCATGCTTTAATCTTCAATAAAAGGAAACATAAATTTATAGAATCATAAACTTATTAAATAATTACATGCAGATTTTCTTGCGATAGCAAATAGCGTGAAGTTGGTGATCGACTATGTTACAAAATGTAACAAGCCAAATAATATGGGAAAATTACAATAATGGATAAAAGTATATACATGATACGTTTTTGATAGCGTAAGAAAAAATATTAATATTGACACTTTATCTTTATTCTCTCATTCTCATATATAGTGGAATGACTCCACGTAACTTTATTTGGGGATATGGCTACAAATGAAGGATCAATTCTAGAAGACACTAAAAAGAAGCTCAGAATAGCACTATCGACTTCAAGATCTCTAAGTGTAAAGGTAAAATATTTCATTACTAAACTTCTTATTGAAGGCCACTAAACATAAGATTTATCTTATGACTATCTCAAATTAGGGGAAAATAAGCATATCATGCATAAGAATATCAACAATATGTATCAACCCAAAGATACAACTTACTAAAGAAATAATGGTATGGCAAGTAGAACGAGCATCCCTCTATCTAACAAAATAAATAAATAATATTATATTTTAATCTAATATTAGGGCTCATTTAGAAGAAGCTACCAAAACAAAAGGATCTCCATCAGCAGTCTTTACAAATGTAAAAAAGTTTAAATTAGTGATAATATGGACATCATAGAATTCGATATAGGTACAATATTACCAAACCTACTCTCATCCACATGATTAAATCTAACTAAAATTTACCAATATACAATCACAAAATTTCACATTTAAGTCAAAGATAACTACCATTTTAAATAGACTTGAGCCACGGTCTACACTTGCAAATGCTACAACAAGAAAGTGGATAAAGATGTTAATAACGAGTGTCTAAATGATAAATATCATAGCATGTGATGACTCGATACCAAGGTTAAGTAATATCATTTTTATATAACAATATCAAAATTTAATATTAACATATAATCTAGAAATCAATAATGAAAACTTCATGTTTGTAGTTAAGATTCTCATGAAAAATGTACGAAAAATGCAAAGGCAACATAATTTAATGCAGTAGAAACTCTTATTGTATGCACAATTAAAGAATTCATTCTGAGAGAAAAAAGAGGTAATTTCTAACTCTATTTAAGTCATAAGTTTGAATATCAAAAAAATTCATACATATGATGTTAACCTTTGTTCTCATTAAAATAGAAAAAAAAATTAAAAGATAAACAAGTCGTAGGAAATATAATAGCATAAAAATTCTAGCTTCAACCTAATATTATAATTAATATAGGCGATGAAGACATTATCAGATAATTGCCTTGAAAAAGATAAATGTGGAGTAGGATTGATGTCGGTGCAATTAAATATGAAAAGAAGGAATAAATGATAATATATTTTTTTGAATATTTTATAGTAAAGCTTAATTTTTGAGTAAAATTAGGAATCTTTAGAAGGATTTTCATGCAAAATTTTTAATATGCTTATGTGAATGTTTTGTCATATAAAATTATGCTAGAGTTATCATTAATCTTTAGTTTTATTTTAGGTTGTGTTCAAAACTTCAGATTGAATTAACTTTCCTGTGATTGCGCCTCAGCGTTCCGCCCACCTCTTTTGTCATCATCATACTCAACTAAGATTTGGTAGAAAAGATAAAATTCATGCCTCCTCCTTATTCTCTCTTCATCTCTCCCTATCCTGATCCTGACTCCATCCTTCGACCTCCTTCTCCTCCAAATCGCAAACTCATCTCCATTCTGCCTCAAAAGATCTTTATCGCCTCCTCACGTAGTAAACCATCACTATCTTCGCATACGAATATTATTAACGTTCTAAAAGTTCATCTCCTTCCCTCCCTTCACCGCTAAAGCCTTCAAGACCGTGAAAGAATCAACAGTCGAGGAGTAAGAATAAGTCACCAGACTAACACGTTAAAGGAACAGAATCACGATTTAGCGAATCAGACTTAACACTAAAGGAAATAGAACTAACATGAAGCGAATAGAATTAACATGAAGTGGAATAGAATTAACATGCAACCGAATAGAATTAACATGAAGTTGAATAGAATTAACATGCAGCGAATAGAATTAACATGAAGTGAGATTGAATTAACATGAAGTGGAATAGAATTAACATGCAGCAGAATAGAATTAACATGTAGTGAAACTAACATGAACCTCGATATTCTTGTTAAATTCAATTTGATTCATGTTAAGTCTAATTTAATTCAATTAAAATATTCTCCTCCATATTCTTGCATGTTAAGTCTAAAAACAAGTCGAATGAGTCTTAACATGAACCATGTTAAGTCTATTTCAACTTATTTTTAAGTCTAATTTCATGTTAAATTCAATTTATTTCATGTTAAGTCTAATTTAATTCACCAAAATAAAAATAAAATAAGTTGAAAATAGACTTAACATGAAACATGTTAAGTCTATTTCAACTTATTTTTAAGTCTAATTTCATGTTAAATTCAATTTGATTCATGTTAAGTCTAATTTAATTCAATTAAAAACAAAAACAAAATAAGTTGAAAATAGATTCATGTTGCTCATTCGATTTGTTTTAGATCTAACATGCAAGAATAGGGCATTTTGGCATTTTAATTGAATTAAATTAGACTTAACATGAATCAAATTGAATTTAACAAGAATAAGGATGTTGTTTTCACTTGTGTTAATTTATTTCATCGATGTTAATTTATTCACTTCATGTTAATTATTCATTCATGTTAATTCATTCGTTGCATGTTATTCTATTTTCAACCCTGAAAATAGAATTAACATGTTCTAATAGAATTAACATGAAGTGAGATTGAATTAACATGAAGTGGAATAGAATTAACATGCAACGAATAGAATTAACATGTAGTGAAACTAACATGAACCTCAAGATTTGTTAAATTCAATTTGATTCATGTTAAGTCTAATTTAATTCAATTAAAAGCGCCAAAATGCCCTTATCTCCTCCATATTCTTGCATGTTAAGTCTAAAAACAAATCGAATGAGTCTTAACATGAACCATGTTAAGTCTATTTCAACTTATTTTTAAGTCTAATTTCATGTTAAATTCAATTTATTTCATGTTAAGTCTAATTTAATTCAATTAAAAGCGCCAAAATGCCCTTATCTCCTCCATATTCTTGCATGTTAATTCTATTCCACTTCATGTTAATTCAATCTCACTTCATGTTAATTCTATTTCCTTTGCATGTTAATTCTATTCCACTTCATGTTAATTCTATTCCACTTCATGTTAATTCAATCTCACTTCATGTTAATTCAATCTCACTTCATGTTAATTCAATCTCACTTCATGTTAATTCAATCTCACTTCATGTTAATTCAATCTCACTTCATGTTAATTCTATTTCCTTTGCATGTTAATTCTATTCCACTTCATGTTAATTCAATCTCACTTCATGTTAATTCAATCTCACTTCATGTTAATTCAATCTCACTTCATGTTAATTCAATCTCACTTCATGTTAATTCAATCTCACTTCATGTTAATTCAATCTCACTTCATGTTAATTCAATCTCACTTCATGTTAATTCAATCTCACTTCATGTTAATTCTATTTCCTTTGCATGTTAATTCTATTCCACTTCATGTTAATTCAATCTCACTTCATGTTAATTCTATTCCACTTCATGTTAATTCAATCTCACTTCATGTTAATTCTATTCCACTTCATGTTAATTCAATCTCACTTCATGTTAATTCTATTCCACTTCATGTTAATTCTATTCCACTTCATGTTAATTCAATCTCACTTCATGTTAATTCAATCTCACTTCATGTTAATTCAATCTCACTTCATGTTAATTCTATTCCACTTCATGTTAATTCTATTCCACTTCATGTTAATTCAATCTCACTTCATGTTAATTCTATTCCACTTCATGTTAATTCTATTCCACTTCATGTTAATTCAATCTCACTTCATGTTAATTCTATTCCACTTCATGTTAATTCTATTCCACTTCATGTTAATTCAATCTCACTTCATGTTAATTCTATTCCACTTCATGTTAATTCTATTAGGTTGCATGTTAATTCTATTTCCTTTGCATGTTAATTCTATTTTCAACGAAATAGAATTAACATGCGATAAAATAGAATTAACATGCAGCAGAATAGAATTAACATGAAGTGGAATAGAATTAACATGCAGCAGAATAGAATTAACATGAAGTTGAATAGAATTAACATGCAGCAGAATAGAATTAACATGAAGTTGAATAGAATTAACATGCAGCGAATAGAATTAACATGAAGTGAGATTGAATTAACATGAAGTGGAATAGAATTAACATGCGATAAAATAGAATTAACATGTAGTGAAACTAACATGAACCTCGATATTCTTGTTAAATTCAATTTGATTCATGTTAAGTCTAATTAATTCAATTAAAAGCATCAAAATGCCCTTATCTCCTCCATATTCTTGCATGTTAAGTCTAAAAACAAATCGAATGAGTCTTAACATGAACCATGTTAAGTCTATTTCAACTTATTTTTAAGTCTAATTTCATGTTAAATTCAATTTATTTCATGTTAAGTCTAATTTAATTCAATTAAAAATAAAAATAAAAAATAAGTTGAAAATAGACTTAACATGAAACATGTTAAGTCTATTTCAACTTATTTTAATTCTAATTTTATGTTAAATTCAATTTAATTCATGTTAAGTCTAATTTAATTCAATTAAAACAAAACAAAAAATAAGTTGAAAATAGATTCATGTTAAGTCTCATTAGACTTGTTTTAGACTTAACATGCAAGAATATGGAGGAGATAAGGGCATTTTGGCATTTTAATTGAATTAAATTAGACTTAACATGAATCAAATTGAATTTAACAAGAATACTAAGGTTCATGTTAGTTTCCTTCTGAGTTAATTCTATTTCAACTTATTTTAATTCTATTCCACTTCATGTTAATTCAATCTCACTTCATGTTAATTCTATTAGGTTGCATGTTAATTCTATTTCAACTTGAAAATAGAATTAACATCTTGATAATAAATTAACATGAAGTGGAATAGAATTAACATCTTGATAATAAATTAACATGAAGTGAATTGAATTAACATGAAGTGGAATAGAATTAACATGCGATAAAATAGAATTAACATGTAGTGAAACTAACATGAACCTCATTATTCTTGTTAAATTCAATTTGATTCATGTTAAGTCTAATTTAATTCAATTAAAATGCCAAAATGCCCTTATCTCCTCCATATTCTTGCATGTTAAGTCTAAAACAAGTCGAATGAGTCTTAACATGAACCATGTTAAGTCTATTTCAACTTATTTTTTGTTTTATTTTTAATTGAATTAAATTAGACTTAACATGAATCAAATTGAATTAACATGAAATAGACTTAAAAATAAGTTGAAAATAGACTTAACATGTTTCATGTTAAGTCTATTTCAACTTATTTTTTGTTTTATTTTTAATTGAATTAAATTAGACTTAACATGAAATAAATTGAATTTAACATGAAATTAGACTTAAAAATAAGTTGAAATAGACTTAACATGGTTCATGTTAAGACTCATTCGACTTGTTTTAGACTTAACATGCAAGAATATGGAGGAGATAAGGGCATTTTGGCATTTTTAATTGAATTAAATTAGACTTAACATGAATCAAATTGAATTTAACAAGAATCGAGGTTCATGTTAGTTTCCTTTGAGGTTAATTCTATTTCCTTTGCATGTTAATTCTATTCCACTTCATGTTAATTCAATCTCACTTCATGTTAATTCTATTAGGTTGCATGTTAATTCTATTTTCAACACGAAAATAGAATTAACATCTTGATAATAAATTAACATGAAGTGGAATAGAATTAACATGAAGTGGAATAGAATTAACATGAAGTGGAATAGAATTAACATCTTGATAGAAATAACTGCTTGAAAACTAACATGAACCTCATTATTCTTGTTAAATTCAATTTGATTCATGTTAAGTCTAATTTAATTCAATTAAAATGCCAAAATGCTTATCTCCTCCATATTCTTGCATGTTAAGTCTAAAACAAGTAGAATGAGACTTAACATGAATCTATTTTCAACTTATTTTATTTTATTTTTAATTGAATTAAATTAGACTTAACATGAAACATGTTAAGTCTAATTTAATTCAATTAAAACAAAACAAAAAATAAGTTGAAATAGACTTGGCATGTTTCATGTTAAGTCTATTTTCAACTTATTTTATTTTTATTTTTAATTGAATTAAATTAGACTTAACATGAAATAAATTGAATTTAACATGAAATTAGACTTAAAAATAAGTTGAAATAGACTTAACATGGTTCATGTTAAGACTCATTCGACTTGTTTTAGACTTAACATGCAAGAATATGGAGGAGATAAGGGCATTTTGGCATTTTTAATTGAATTAAATTAGACTTGGCATGAATCAAATTGAATTTAACAAGAATACTAAGGTTCATGTTGGTTTCACTACATGTTAATTCTATTTCCTTTGCATGTTAATTCTATTCCACTTCATGTTAATTCAATCTCACTTCATGTTAATTCTATTAGGTTGCATGTTAATTCTATTCAACTTCATGTTAATTCTATTAGGTTGCATGTTAATTCTATTCAACTTCATGTTAATTCTATTCCACTTCATGTTAATTCTATTCCACTTCATGTTAATTCTATTCCACTTCATGTTAATTCTATTTCCTTTGCATGTTAATTCTATTAGGTTGCATGTTAATTCTATTCCACTTCATGTTAATTCTATTAGGTTGCATGTTAATTCTATTTCCTTTGCATGTTAATTCTATTAGGTTGCATGTTAATTCTATTAGGTTGCATGTTAATTCTATTAGGTTGCATGTTAATTCTATTAGGTTGCATGTTAATTCTATTCCACTTCATGTTAATTCTATTCCACTTCATGTTAATTCTATTAGGTTGCATGTTAATTCTATTCCACTTCATGTTAATTCTATTAGGTTGCATGTTAATTCTATTAGGTTGCATGTTAATTCTATTAGGTTGCATGTTAATTCTATTAGGTTGCATGTTAATTCTATTTTCAACTTGAAAATAGAATTAACATGAAGTGGAATAGAATTAACATGAAGTGGAATAGAATTAACATGAAGTGGAATAGAATTAACATCTTGATAATAAATTAACATGAAGTGAGATTGAATTAACATGAAGTGAGATTGAATTAACATGAAGTGGAATAGAATTAACATGAAGTGAGATTGAATTAACATGAAGTGAGATTGAATTAACATGAAGTGGAATAGAATTAACATGAAGTGAGATTGAATTAACATGAAGTGGAATAGAATTAACATGAAGTGGAATAGAATTAACATGAAGTGGAATAGAATTAACATGAAGTGGAATAGAATTAACATGAAGTGGAATAGAATTAACATGAAGTGGAATAGAATTAACATCTTGATAATAAATTAACATGAAGTGGAATAGAATTAACATGAAGTGAATTGAATTAAATTAGACTTAACATGAATCTATTTTCAACTTATTTTTTATTTTAAGTCTATTAATAATTAAGATGTCTTGTAGTCTTGTGAAAAGTATGTGCTCGTATGAGCTTATACAAACCATCTTAATATTAAGTATTTGGTTAAATTTTTACTAACACATCAACAATGTATTATTGTATTTTTTAAACTTAATACTACATTTAATGACTAAGATAAAGAAATTGGAGATCGATTATTTAATCGATAAACAAGTGTGTTAAATGAAGTTTGATATATACAAATTTAAAAAAATATTGTGTATGCAAGTATATAAAAGTATATTGATCCCAGTTTAACACACAAATCTATTTCATAATTTTATTAAACGTTTAAATAAAATTTATGGCAAATGTAATAATCCATGTTTTAAAGATTTCAACTCAAAATAAATCGACTTATTATATAGTGAGAAAATAAATAAAAACTAAATAATTTTGATATTTAACCACGTGCATTGCACGCACAAGAACTAGTATATATATATATATATATATATATATATATATATATATATATATATATATATATATATATCACTATATATAAAAGACCTAGGCGCCATCAGAAGCAAAGACTACAGATTTTTTTATGTAATTTTCATTAGACCAAACTGTCCCTCTCTTACTACAAGATTTTCCTCATGATCAGTAGCACCATTCACTAAAAAATACCGCTAAACTTACAAATAGCCCCTTAAAATTTTGGGATTTATATAAAACCACGAAAGTTTTAAAACTTACGAAACACCCTCAAAAGTAAAATCTTGCAAAAATACCGACAAATACACTAAAAACCTAAAATTAATGACAAGAATTTTTACTTAACACCACTCACTAAAAATGCCACTAGACTTACAAATAGCCCCTTAAAATTTTGGGATTGACATAAAACCACGAAAGTTTTAAAACTTACACGAAACACCCTAAAAAGTAAAACTTGCAAAAATACCGACAAATACACTAAAAAACTAAAATTACAAATCGCACCATGTAAAATTTTGATTTGCAAACAACACCCTACAACTTTCAAACGCCGCAAAAACATCCTAAATTGAAAATTTTTCTAATGGTACTTAAAAAGTTTAACCTACACAAACAGGTTCGTTAAAATTTTTAGTCCATCTACGATGGAGCAAGCCGCGTGCATCACCGTGCCTCCTCACTAGTATATATATAAAAGCCCATCCAAGCATCAGAAGCAAAGATCGCTACAAGATTTTTTATGTAATTTTCATTAGACCAAACTGTCCCTCTCTTACTACAGTATTTTCCGCGGTACTGTAGCACCATTCACTAAAAAAATACCGCTAAACTTACAAATAGCCCCTTAAAAATTTTGGGATTTATATAAAAACCCTGAAAGTTTTAAAACTTACACGAAACACCCTCAAAAAGTAAAATCTTGCAAAAATACCCTGACAAATACACTAAAAAACCTAAAAATTACGACAGTAATTTTTACGTAACACCACTCACTAAAAATGCCACTAGACTTACAAATAGCCCCTTAAAAATTTTGGGATTGACATAAAAAACCCTGAAAGTTTTAAAACTTGCACGAAACACCCTCAAAAGTAAAACTTTCAAAATACCACGACCAATACACTTAAAACTTTAAAATTACAACATGTAATTTTTCGTAACCTCACTCACTAAAAATGCCACTAGACTTACAAATAGCCCCTTAAAATTTTGGGATTTACATAAAAATCACGAAAGTTTTAAAACTTACGAAACATCCTAAAAAGTAAAACTTGCAAAAATACCGACAAATACACTAAAAACCTAAAATTACAAATCGCACCATGTAAAATTTTGATTTGCAAACAACACCCTACAACTTTCAAACGCTGCAAAAACCATCCTGAATTAAAAAAATTTCTAAAAATTCTTAAAAAAGTTTAACCTACACAAACAGTTCGTTAAAATTTTTCGTCCATCTACCTGATGGAGCAAGCACGTGCATCACACGTGCCTCCTCACTAGTATATATATAAAAGCCAATGAGCGTTCTTATGCGACACTTGCTCTGATTATTTTCGCGTAATTTTCACTAGACCAAACTACCCTTGCCTCTTGCCACAGTATTTTCCGCCTTATTGTAGCACCATTCACTAACAATGACACTAGACTTACAAATAGCCCCTTAAAAATTTTAGGATTTACATCAAAACCACGAAGTTTAAAACTTACACGAAACACCCTCAAAAGTAAAACTTTCAAAATACCACGACCAATACACTTAAAACTTTAAAATTACAGCGATGAATTTTTGCGTGCACCACTCACTAAAAATTTCACTAGACCAAACTACCCTTGCCTCTTGCCACGGTATTTTCGCGTAAACAAAATGCCCTAGACTTACAAATAGCCCCTTAAAAATTTTGGGATTTACATCAAAACCACGAAGTTTAAAACTTACACGAAACACCTCAAAAACTTAAAATTACAATGATGAATTTTTCGCGTGCTTCACTCACTAAAAATGCCACTAGACTTACAAATAGCCCCTTAAAAATTTTGGGATTTACATAAAAATCACGAAAGTTTAAAACTTACACGAAACACCTCAAAAACTTAAAATTACAATGATGATTTTGCGTGCTTCACTCACTAAAAATGCCACTAGACTTACAAATAGCCCCTTAAAAATTTTGGGATTTACATAAAAATCACGAAAGTTTAAAACTTACGAAACATCCTAAAAAGTAAAACTTGCAAAATACCACGACAAATACACTAAAAACCTAAAATTACAAATCGCACCATGCCAAATTTTGATTTGCAAACAACACCCTACAACTTTCAAACGCCGCAAAAACATCCTAAATTGAAAATTTTTCTAATGGTACTTAAAAAAGTTTAACCTACACAAACAGTTCGTTGAAATTTTTCGTCCACCTGATGGAGCAAGCACGTGCATCGCACGTGCCTCCTCACTAGTATATATAAAAGATAGATTAATGTTGTAATGGTGTATGATAACATGTTTATATCCATCCATCCTATCCCTATATAATAATAAGGGTGAATTACACAAACTCGAAATAAGTTTGGGCGTTTTGGACTTAACCTCTAAAAGAAGTTTGAAAATTTTCACTTAAGCGTCAATGAGTTTTGTTAGTAAGCATCCAAAAGTTTTGAAGTGTCACTTGCAAATCACATGCTGCCAACAGACCGAAACACCCATACTTATTTCATTAAAATCCTTCTCGTCTTCTCTTTATGTTTTCCATCATAAAATCGTTTTTTTCCGCCTCTACTTTCTCCTTCTCTCTGCACAGTACCTCTGTTCCCACGTTGGAGCTCTCAATCCCAAAACTTCTTGGTAATTTCATCACTCGAATCTTTAAATTGATGCCATTTTATGTGGCACCTTCATGGAGGTTAAGTTAATAAAATTAAAATATTTTGGTGGTTTTGAACTTCCTAATCATATTGGCGGTTAAGTGAAATCCCAATAAGTTTTGTGAAAAATGACCAAATCTATAAGGGGTTTTGTGAAATTTACCGTTAATGCAGGTCAGGTCGTTGTCCACGAGCTTAATTATTTATAACGCGCGAGTAACACGCTGCCATATAATATATATGTGAGTAGCAAGCTGCCATGATTGGCAACTGTAATTTTGTTAAGGGGCCATTGACCTACTCTCACCTTATTCGCAGCACTTTTTCTTTTACATGACTTTTTACGCCAAATTCTCATCTTTTTACTTATGACGTTCCCTTTTGTTTAACTAGTATAATGCACGTGGAAAATTTTTTATTTAATATTATATTATTTAATAAATGATATATAAACATTTTACAAAGTTATTTTATTACACTATGATTAAAAAATTAAGTTATACTATTATTAGTACTTATACTATTATTAACATACATTTAATAGTTATTTAAATTTGCTTATTATTATGTTATTAAACAATTTATTAAAGAGTATAATTATTAAATAATAATGTAATCATTAGTTTAAGTAGTTCTATTGAAATAATTAAACCATTTACATTATTAAATCTTTATGTTATGTACATATTTTATTACAAAATCTATTAAATAATGGCAATAATTTTAATATTATATGACTTTCGTTGTAAAGAATATTACGTTGTTAGATAATTAATATCGTCTTAGTAATAAAAATTGGATGATATAAATTAAAATACTATTATTTAGGAAAATATTTTTATATAAAAATATTGGATCCTTGAAATTAATGAGACATTTACTTTCCAACAAAAGTGCATGTCTCATAAATTTTAAGGATTCAATATTTTTATATAAATTAATTTTCCAAAATAAAAGTATTTTCATTCATAACGTTCAATTTTTATTACTAAAACGATATTATAATGTCAAAAAGGTAATATTCCTTGCAATATAAAGAATCAATCCTATTTATACTATTATTAATAATTATAATTATGTACAATAATTTATTAAATAAATAATTTTACTATTTCATTATAATTAATAATTATAATGAATTATAATATATTTATTAATTTTATTATCATTATAAATTATTAATATATTCTAGTGAATGACCAAATATTTTGGGAAAAGAAGGAAAAGTATATGTCTCATAAATTTCAAGGATCCAAATATTTTTATATAAATTAATTTTCCAAAATAAAAGTATTTAAAATTTATAACGTCCAAATTTTTATTATTAAGACGATATTAATTATCAAACAAGGTAATACTCTTTACAACATAAAGGAATAACCCTATTTATACTATTATTAATAATTATAATTATGTACAATAATATATTAAATAAATAATTTTACTATTTTATATAATTATTAATTCTTTATAATATATTATCATATATTTATGAATTTTGTTACCATTATAAATTACTAATATATTCTAGTGAATGACTAAATAATTTGAGAACATGAAGGGGTGCATAATTAATGAGAGGTTATGGATCATTAGATTTATAAATAATGGTATAATTATGAGTTATAAAAAATTGAGAGGGTAAAAAGGAAATTAAAAGTTTTGACATGAGTGTTCTCTTTTATAAGTAGTATAGATTTGGAATATATATATATATATATATATATATATATATATATATATATATATATATATATATATATATATATATATATATATATATATATATATATATATATATCTATATATATGGTTTTTTCATAGAAATCACCTTTCATTTTTAATTTATACATATATCATCCTTAAAGTACTTTTTGTTGCAGTCAATAACACGGACCCACTTTTAGGTTAAGTTTTCACGTAATTGACCCTACCTAACCTCAATTAAGGAACATCTCTCTAATATATTTGGTATTTGATAACTAAATTATAATAGGAAAAAAAACTTGACCTAAAAGTGAGCCCATATGTTTTATGTATAAATAAAAAAATAAAAGGTGGTTTCTATAGAATGACCATATATTTTTTGATATTTTGTTGGTGAGTGGACCAGACTGCGTGAGCGGCGTAGCGAACACAGAAGTAATGGCCTCTTGGTAGCCTAGAATGACCATATTTTAAAGGTGGTTGATTGCAACAAAAAATACTTTAAAGATGGTTTATATATAAATAAAAAATGAAAGGTAATTTTTATAAAATGACCATATTTTAAAGGTGGTTTCTATGAAAAACCTTATATTTAAGAGAAAATTATGCACAACTGATGAACCAAACTTGGAGAATTTTGATTCATGCATAGCAAATAAAACTTTTCTTATTTCTTATACAAGCACTATATATATATATATATATATATATATATATATATATATATATATAGTTTCATTTTTCTAGAATGTATCCTAATTTTTGGCCAAATTCTTCTTCTAATGATCGATTCAACCTCCGATAAAAAGATAGACCTTTGTCCTATTTGGCAAGTTAACAAAGATTTAACTCTCTCTAACCCCAAACAACACCAGAGTACTTAAAATCATACATTCTTGGTACCTTTGATATTCAACGGACGAGATGTTCTGAACCTTAATCTGTTTATTATTCTATGACAAGTTATACCTATACTACAAGAAATTGTACTATCTGAGAGAAAAAAAGGAGATCCTTTTTTAAATCATAAAAAAAAAAAGATTATGAGTTTCCATACCCTATTTCGTGTGTAGTTGTGAAAGAAAAAAAAAGTACTATTACTTTTTGGGTTTTGAATATTGCTCCCCAAAACTTAAATAATTTGAAAAACTCCCCAAAACTTATAATTTTGAGATAGCTCCCCCAATTTTTCTTTGTTACTACAAATAAGGACACCTTATATATTCTATATTTTTTTAATCGGTAAATTACACTAAACCCCCCAGAAACTTTTAGACTTTTGCAAAAATCCTAAACTTTTATAAAAACCCTAAACGGTGTCAATTTACTTTTTTTCGGACTAAAACACCCCACCTTAAAAAGAGACCCTCCCACTTAAGATTTTATGACCTCTTCACCTTTTTCCCCAACTATAAAAAAATTACCGAGTAAAAGGCATTGAGGGAATCAATCAAGTTTAGGGTTTCAATGAAGTGGAACTTTATGGTTGGAAGAAAAATAAAAATAAAATATTTATAACTAGTGCGGAATATATAGAAAAAGATAATAAATAAAATTTTAAGTGGAAGGGTCTTTTTTTAAGGTGGGGGTATTTTAGTCCACACAAAAGTAAATTGACACCATTTGGAGGTTTTTGCAAAAGTTTAGAGTTTTTAGCAAAAGTCTAAAAGTTTCTGGGGTTTTAGTGTAATTTACCAATTAAAAACATAGAATATATAAGGTGTCCTTATTTGTAGTAACAAAGAAGAATTGGGGAGCTATCTCAAAATAATTAGTTTTGGGGAGTTATTTCAAATTAGTTAAGTTTTGGGGAGCAATATCTCAAAACCCTACTTTATTTATAGTACAATTTACATTTCCTTTTCAGGTAGATAATTACGACTCGTCGTGGATAAGACACATAATATTTCATCTTAGATTTTATTTAAACGACAATCAGTACTGCAACAAAGTCGTAATTGTTGTTATTCTTTTTGTCAAGTCGTGCACATTTTTTGTGTCCTCTAAATATTTATATTTTTCTTGACGTCGCTATACATTGATGGAATAAGTCAGCCATTTACCGGACATTAAAAAAAAAGAAAAAGAAAAAGAAAAAATAAAAAACGAAAAAAGAAAAAGGAAAAAGAGAGGAAGTACACACTTTGGCCAAAACGCATCAAGATCTCGTCATCTTCACTCTTTTGTTTCATCCTGCATCAAAATATTCTTTACCGGCCAAGGCGACTGCCCGCTCACTAACCTCACAAGATTTTATATAAGGAGGGGGAAAAACAAGAAAAAGAAAATAAAAACGATATAGAGTCTCCTATAGAAACTCATTAGAAAAGAAGAAAATTGGTAAGATTATTTTAGCACTTGATGATTATACTAATACAAATATATTAGACTAGTTTAATATTAGTGATTGCATTATTAGAATATTCTAGTTACATGTGTGTTTATTACACTAGGTGGCATACGTGTTTGTCATTTCGGTCTTCAAATGCAAATTACATGAAATTATTATAATATAAAATTATAACCTCAACACCGATCACAACTTTAAAGTTACGCTATAGCAATATGACATTAGAGCAGTCCAAATTTTAATTCATAAATTTGAAATAGATTTTGAAAACAATTATTACCTCTACATGAGTCCATATTTCACCTGTATTAGTGACGCTCATCTATAGAGACATTAGAGTATAAAATTGTAACTCTTGACACTGTGTCACAATATCAAAATATGTTATTTGGCGTCATTTATTAGGTGGCGGCGTTTTAGGAATTTACACTCTCCTCTTTTGTGCTTGAGATTCTGACAACAAGCCACATTTCTTATAGTTTTCGTTTTCTCCCCCTGTATTAACACTTACAAAGGCCCTCTCTGTCTTGGCATAGTCACAACTGAAGTTTAATAAATATATAAAAGGGGAAAAAAAAGAAAAAAAGAAAAGAAAAGAAGGAGAATGAAGGGGAGCCTGTCTCATGAGCTTGAAGTGGCTCTGCCGGCCGACGAGGTGTGGGAAGTCTACAGCACGCTGCGGTTGGCCGAGCTCACCGTCGAGTTGCTGCCGGCTGTCGTCTCAAAGTTCGAGGTCGAAGAAGGCGATGGCGGTGTCGGCACTGTTCTTCAATTAACTCTTGGGCCAGGCAAGTTTGCTTCCCATCTTCCTACATCATCCTACGGCCACCAAATGAAAATTGTTGCCCATCGGAATTTCTATTAGATGCCTAAGTGCCCATAAGCTGATTCAAATGGATTATTCTAATTGTTGACTCAACTCTTGATTTTAAGGGCTAATTTGGAAAAAAAAAACTTAAGATTTAGATGGCATAATAGTACTTTTTGATTTGAGTGACTAATTTCAAATAAATTAAGATTGGAGACCGCCTACCAATTTACATAATTTGAAGGAGTAATTCAAAATAAAAGATTTAATGGATTAATATAGAGAAAATCCTTTTGGTTATTTAGTGACTTATTTCCACTTTGGTACTCCAAATTTTATCTACTTTACCAATTTTGAAGTCTTAGAGTACTCTTTTTGACAAGAAATAAGACTTTGTTAGATAAAAGGAGAAATTGATATAATAGTAAATCTCCATCAAAGCGTCAGGTTAAATTCTATGTTAAATGGGGTTTCCAACATGAATGCTCATGAAGAGTCTTAATATCTTTATTATTATCTGTTGAAAGAAAATGTATAAACTTCAAATTAAAATCTATACCATTTAGCAACCTAAAATTTATTAACCATTTATAAATTTTCAATACATAATTCCGGAAGTTTTAGATATTTTATCTATAGACATCAAGATATTCGTATTTTCACATTAGTCCCTCAGATATTTAAAATTGCTCATAAGCCCTTCAAATTCTAAAGGTGGGTCTTGCAATTTGGCCCCTCAATAAAAAAAATGTAAACTTTATAGTATCAAAATATTGGGAAAAGACTTTGGGGTATCACAGACAAAGAGATGTTAACTTTAGGGTATCAGTGTCAAATGAAAACTTTGGAGTATGGAAGTTATTAAAGTTATAAACTTTAAGGCTTTTAAAAGTGAAACCTTCAAATCATGCTTTCTTTTGTTATTTATCTAAACTTTAATTTGTACGTTTAGTGTTTTTATAAACCCAAAGTTTTATTCTCATTTACTTTAAACCACATAGTTCTATATCTTCTCGGACACCTATAATACAGAGTTTTCCTTTAAAGCCAAATTATACAATATAAAACGTATAGCTAGAAAAAAAAATAGACTATGTAGCTAGTCAGTGGCATAGCTAGAGCTTTATCTTAGTGGTGGCCCTATGTAATTATCATGGTTGTATTTAAGATCTATATTGATAATTTTATAATTTTTACTTCTCAGTGGTGTCCCGCCCAAATTTAGTGGTGTCCGCCCAAATTTAGTGGTGTCCCAAGTAGTAAAAACATGTAAAAGTAAATAAAAGTATATATGTAGCTCCGCCATTATGTAGCTGTGTCACTGCCTACAGTATGTAACTATACACTGTATAGCTATACATTCTATAATATTTAGGTATATACATTTTATATTATTAGGTATGCACCTTGTGGCTATACACTTTATATTCTATATTTTGGGTTTAAAGATAAATAAGCTTTGTGTTTTGAGTATATGCGAACAGATAGACCTATGTGGGTTTTAAAGTAAATGGTTGTAAAATAGTGGGTTTATAATAAAAATCCCTATTATTTATTGCTCAAGCTATTGCAAAAAGAATAATTCTGTGTCCGTAGGCACATAAAGGGGAAATCCCCTAACCCTAACCCCACCCAAAGTTAAGCTTGGGTGGGGTTAGGGTTAGGGGACAAATGTCCCCTTCCTATTGAGGGGTGACAGCGACACTCGCCCCTAACCCTACCCAAAGTTAAGCTTGGGTAGGGTTAGGGTTAGGGGACAAATGTCCCCTTCCTATTGAGGGGTGACAGCGACACTCGCTTTGGGCGAGTGTCGCTAGAAGGCCTCATTGCTATTTGCAAAAATAGCGAGGCACGTCACCATGTCATGGGTCCCACCACTTAATACGAAATTTGTGAAGCTGGTTCTAAAACAAAGGATAAATATCATAAACCCCCTTAACTTTGGTTAATTATCGGAAATCCACCTTAACTTTCAAAATATCAGAAAATACCCCTTACATTTATGGGTTATTAGAAAGCCCCCTCTAACTTGAGATTTTATCAGAAAACTCCCCTAAATTAGAAGGATTTTCGTATAAAATCTTAATATTAAAGGGGGTTATTTGATAAAACTGAAAGTTAAAGGGTTTTTTTTGATAAAACTGAAAGTTAAAGGGGGGTTTTTGTGATAATCTTTATACTTAATGACGTTTTTTCTGATATTTTAAAAGCTAAGGGGCTTTTGTGATAATCATTCAAAGTTAAGGGGTTTTTTTTTAATGATATTTAGCCCAAAAACAAAATGAGGAGAGTTGTTGGGGCATCGGGCACGTGTGTTGATGGGCCCACCAGGTGTTGAAGCGCACAACTCTGATGAAAACAAGCAGGTGTCTAGGGCTTTTTTACAAAGCTTACAGATACGAAAGTACTGCATGACAACCTTTTTCACGAATTCTCCAAAATTTCAAGGAGTCTCAATTAACCAGCACCTTTTAGCTTTTGTCACATAATTTTAAAAAAAGGCCTCTTTTGCAATTGGATGACTTTATTATCTATCCAGTTATGTTCTTTCCTTATTTAATCCGGAGTTCATCTTCTCCTCATATCTTTACTTTTCGGTGGTTTTATAGGAAAAGCAAAAAAAAATATTGGGGGTATGAAACTCTTTGTAGTATTGAGGGGTTTTACGGTAAAAGTTTTTGGGCTTTAGTGGATAAACAAAGGTTAGGGGTTTTTTGTGGAATACGCCCCAAAGTTTATGCGGGGTTTTGTGAAATTTACCCTAAAGTCCTACAGGAAACCTGCTATCTCATCAAATTACCTACTTACATTTGCTACCTCATCAAACAAATTACCTATTTGCATTTTGTCAAGGATTCGAAATCATCTTGATGACCATAAATGCTCTGCCATGTGACTACATCATGGTTTTGAGAGGAGATGTGACTATATCATGTTAGTTGTCAATAGATCTAATACCGACAATATCGCATGAGACATATAACTGGAGCCCATGTAGGGCTAAGGTTCTTTTTGTATGCTAGCGAGACCAGAGGATTCCCAAGCTCTAAACAAGAAATTTATGCTTCACCAATTTTGTATGCGGATCTGCTACATGAAAAGAAAAGCCAGCTCTCTTTTTACAAAAATCTTCATCTAGGCTTTAGATGAATCTATTACTTCACTGTCTCTGGAAGAAAGAAAAATGGGTTGTGTTTTCATTCAACTAGGTAGACATCGAAGATGGTCCAATTATTCTAATCTTTGCTGTTTATTTCCAATTCCAGTAGATAAGATAAACTCACGTGAGAATCTCAATTTTATATCAGTGGTTTTCATAATAGTAGCTCTTAGCAAAATAGCATTGTAATTAAAAAAAAAAATCTTACATGACCTAATTTTATCCCTTGCAACTAGAATAGACAATAAAAAATTAGAGTAATTAAACCGTCCCTAATTACCACCCACCTTCAAGGCGAGGATCCGAATCTAACATGAATTTATTAAAAAGGTAGGGGAGCATCAAGTTTCGAAGTCCTAGCTATGAGGCCAAGTAAGGCTCTGCTCCACCGGTTCAGGCTCTTCCTGGGTCGGGCATTGGTCCGGACTGGTCCGAGGCCTGAGGCCTGAGTGTCCGGGTTTCAGTGAGACCAATGGGCTGGACTTTAAGCCGGGCCTAACCCCAATTTTATCTTCTTCATTCAACATGCTAAAATGTTTCAAACTCAAAAATGCGACCCTACTTTCTCCTTTTCTACTCGTGGAAATGGAGAGATAGGTTTTCTGGGGATGGTTTTAGATGTAATGCCAAATTTCAACAAGTATTGCTGACTTATTGATAACTTTTCTTGTTGTTGAACGCTAACTATTGAAAATACATCAATTTTTTTTTCTTTCTAAATCAATCAAAGGATTTCAATGACTTCACAGTCCTGTTTTTGTTTATTAGATAGGAATATTCAAAGTATTAAGGATTTTGGAAAACATAATTTTTCTAAAAGAACATCGAAGCAAACTTAAAAGTTTAATTTCCTAATGGCAGGAGTTCCAGGTATGACATATTACAAAGAGAAGTTCATCAAGATTGATCATGAGAAACGCTTGAAGGATGCCATCGTCGTCGAGGGAGGATATCTGAACCTTGGATTCAGCTCATACTTAGTCCGCTTTGAGATTTTAGAGAAGAGCAGCGATTCTTCCATCATCAAGTCCACCATTGAATCTGAACTTCGGATGAACTTGCAGCAAATGCTTCCTTCGTCACTACTGCCGCCTTGGCAACCATAGCTGAAGGAGTTTCAAAGCATCTCATTGAGAAGAAAAAGGCTACAGAAGCCTAGCTAGCTAGTGCCCTGCACTTCAGTATTTCTCCTGCACTGCTGCATTGCAGACGGAAGTTTTCGTTTGTAGACTTGTAGTGTGTACAATAAAGATGGAAAATGTGTTTGTAATTTTCCCTTTGTATTGATCAGAATATTCCTGCAGAGCTTAAAGTATTTGTTTTGAATGATAACGATGATGTTTGGCGCTTTGGTTTGTGTTATCAATCAATTCTCCATTTTTAGCTAGTGTACTTGCATGAGAGGATCTTTTGCCCGGATAGTTGGTTCTGTGTATGGAATCATAGGTGAAGACTGAAGTATGACATATTTTAAAAAGCATATATATGGATGACTTCATTGTGATCGCATATATTACAGCTTAGCCGTGATTGCATACATTAATAATTGTTTGTAGGGTTTTCTCAGTATTAGTCCATTAAATCTTTGATATTTTGAAATTAGTCCTCAATCACCCAATCATTAGATTTGTACTAGATCCCTAATTCTTAAGTTATTTCAAATTTATTTCTTCAAATCATTGAAATTGCTATTAGTTCCATCTATTCTCATAATTTGTTTCAAATTATGATCTTCAATCAAGAGTAGTAAGTAGCAATTGTTGGTATCAATTTGAAACAAGTTATGAGAATTAGGAATTTAATAGCAATTTCAATGATTTGAAGAAGTATTTGGAAATGTGAAAGATTTAAGGGACTAATATAGAAAACACCCTATTCTTTAATACAAATGAAGATATTGGGTTGGGAATGAAATCATGGGCATCAGGGTGGATTTTCAGTTATACCCTTTTACATATACTATGAATTCAAACTTGAGTTGGAGCAAGAGATTTTATTGTTGAATTTTGTGGCGATAGAAAGGAAAAAGTTTCCTTAGAAGATGAAGTGGTAACTAGAGAGGAAAAATTACATTTGAGGGTGGGAGTTATTTACTAGTAAGGATACTTTGGTAATTACATAGTTAAGTACTAACCAATCTATGGTTAACATAAATTTCAAGATCCCAAGGCAACATCAATTGATAGAAAAGTTGGTGTATGACTATTCCCTATCAACTTAAGTTTACAAGAGCCTTGCTCTCTCTATATATATATATATATATATATATATATATATATATATATATATATATATATATGTAGCAAATCTCCTATAAATTTAAGTTTATAGGAATAGATACACCAACTTTTTATCCATTGATGTTGCCTTTAGATTTGTGCCATCAAGAGATGCACAAATCTCAAAATGGGCTTCATATCTTTCATGGATCCCAAGGCAACATCAATTGATAGAAAAGTTGGTGTATGACTATTCCCTATAAACTTAAGTTTATAGAAGATTTGCTATATATATATATATATATATATATATATATATATATATATAAGCATATGGAGGAACTTTGTATCAAAGATAAGTTTTGGCTGGTAATGAGCAAGACATTCCCATCCACATATTCAAATGGGGACCACATTCACATGGGTTAGAGAGTGGATAGGAATGTGTCACTTTCACTACCAAGCACGTGTTGGTACCAAATTCATATATATATATATATATATATAGGAATGATGGATATGATAGTATGTTATTTACAACGGAGCTACCACAGATAGAGTGGTAGCCCACACATTTTGATGTGACTAACAAGTGAGATACCACATTTATTTCTAGAAATATTTTTAAAAAAAAACACCATTCATATACACATTATTTTATATATATATATATATATATATATATATATATATATATATATATATATATATATATATATATATATATATATATATATATATATATATAGAGCAAGGCTCCTATAAACTTAAATTGATAAGAGATAGTGTCCACCAATTTTTATATCCATTGATGTTGCCTGGGATCCGTGAAGATATAAAGCTCACTTTGAGATTTGTGCATCACAAATCCAAGACAAGATGAGTGATGTTTTGCAGCACTGACTATTCATTGCTTAACTTAAGTTCATAGAGTTTCTTTATATATATATATATATATATATATATATATATATATATATATATATATATATATATATATATATATATATATATATATATGACCTAATTTTATTCCTTGAAACTGGAATAGATAATTGAACCATCCCTAATTACCACCCACCTTCAAGGCGAGGATCCGAATCTAACATGAATTTATTAAAAGGTAGGGGAGCATCAAGTTTCGAAGTCCTAGCTATGAGGCCAAGTAAGGCTCTGCTCCACCGGTTCAGGCTCTTCCTGGGTCGGGCATTGGTCCGACTGGTCCGAGGCCTGAGGCCTGAGTGTCCGGGTTTCAGTGAGACCAATGGGCTGGACTTTAAGCCGGGCCTAACCCCAATTTTATCTTCTTCATTCAACATGCTAAAATGTTTCAAACTCAAAAAATGCGACCCTACTTTCTCCTTTTCTACTCGTGGAAATGGAGAGAGATAGGTTTTCTGGGGATGGTTTTAGATGTAATGGTTGTCTAAGGATAAAAATCATTTACTATTCTGAATTAAGCACTAACCCAACTATGATTAGTCAATTGAATTAAGATATATAAACAAAAAGCAATTCCAAACATTTGAATGACTGTATTTTTATTTTTATTTATTTATTTATTTATTTATTGAGGCAAAAGGGACTAAGTCGAATTTTGTCAAAAGAGAGTATTTAGAGTAACGTATAGAAGAGAAATTAATACAGATGTTGGCAAGCAGAAGAGAGGTTACAACTTAGAGCAAATGAACTAAAATTGCTATGGATAACATGACTTATGAGAGTGCCAAATTTCAACAAGTATTGCTGACTTATTGATAACTTTTCTTGTTGTTGAACGCTAACTATTGAAAATACATCAAATCCTGTTTCTTTCTTTCTAAATCAATCAAAGGATTTCAATGACTTCACAGTCCTGTTTTTGTTTATTAGATAGGAATATTCAAAGTATTAAGGATTTTGGAAAACATAATTTTTCTAAAAGAACATCGAAGCAAACTTAAAATTTTAATTTCCTAATGGCAGGAGTTCCAGGTATGACATATTACAAAGAGAAGTTCATCAAGATTGATCATGAGAAACGCTTGAAGGATGCCATCGTCGTCGAGGGAGGATATCTGAACCTTGGATTCAGCTCATACTTAGTCCGCTTTGAGATTTTAGAGAAGAGCAGCGATTCTTCCATCATCAAGTCCACCATTGAATACTTAACTTCCGGATGAACTTGCAGCAAATGCTTCCTTCGTCACTACTGCCGCCTTGGCAACCATAGCTGAAGGAGTTTCAAAGCATCTCATTGAGAAGAGAAAGGCTACAGAAGCCTTCATCTAGGCTTTAGATGAATCTATTACTTCACTGTCTCTGGAAGAAAAAAAGGGGTTGTGTTTTATTCAACTAGGAAGACACCGAAGATGTCCAATTATTCTAATCTTTGTTGTTTATTTCCAATTCCAATAGATAAGATAAAGTCATGTGAGAATCTCACTTTTATATCAGTGATTTTCATAATAGTAGCTCTTAGCAATATATATATATATATATATATATATATATATATATATATATATATATATATATATATATGTAGCAAATCTCCTATAAATTTAAGTTTATAGGAATAGATACACCAACTTTTTATCCATTGATGTTGCTGGGGATCCGTGAAGATATAAAGCTCACTTTGAGATTTGTGTGCATCTTGATTTCCACGGATTCAGGCAAATGAAATATAAAGTTGGTAGAAAATGTCATCCACCAACTTTTATATCCATTGATATTGCATTGGGGTTAGTGAAGATATAAAGCTCACTTTGAGATTTGTGTGCATCTTGGGATATATATATATAGAGCAAGGCTCCTATAAACTTAAATTGATAAGAGATAGTGTCCACCAATTTTTATATCCATTGATGTTGCCTTTAGATTTGTGCCATCAAGAGATGCACAAATCTCAAAATGGGCTTCATATCTTTCATGGATCCCAAGGCAACATCAATGGTTAGAAAAAGTTAATTGGATAATATTAACAAGTTTACAAGAGCCTTGCTCTCTCTATATATATATATATATATATATATATATATATATATATATATATATATGTAGCAAATCTCCTATAAATTTAAGTTTATAGGAATAGATACACCAACTTTTTATCCATTGATGTTGCCTTTAGATTTGTGCCATCAAGAGATGCACAAATCTCAAAATGGGCTTCATATCTTTCATGGATCCCAAGGCAACATCAATTGATAGAAAAGTTGGTGTATGACTATTCCCTATAAACTTAAGTTTATAGAAGATTTGCTATATATATATATATATATATATATATATATATATATATATATATAAGCAATATGGAGAACTTGGTGCAGCATAAGTTGTTATTGGAATTGGCAGCATTCCATACATATTCAAATGGGGACCACATTCACATGGGTTAGAGAGTGGATAGGAATGTGTCATTCCTTCTACCACAGAAGTCTTGTGCAGAATATATATATATATATATATATATAGGAATGATGGATATGATATGGCATTTCATTTTGCTAAATGAGCTGCGAATAAGTGGTGAGGTCCACACATTTTGATGTGATAACAAGGTGGGCATTCCACATGACTATCTCTTGTAGCTCATTAAAAAACATAAATATCATTATTTATATATATATATATATATATATATATATATATATATATATATATATATATATATATATATATATATATATATATATATATATATATATATATAGAGCAAGGCTCCTATAAACTTAAATTGATAAGAGATAGTGTCCACCAATTTTTATATCCATTGATATTGCATTGGGGTTAGTGAAGATATAAAGCTCACTTTGAGATTTGTGCATCACAAATCTCAAGACAAGATGAGTGGATAAAAAGTTGGTGCACTATGTCATTATGAACTTAAGAAAAGCATATTTTATGCTTATATATATATATATATATATATATATATATATATATATATATATATATATATATATATATATATATATATATGACCTAATTTTATTCCTTGAAACTGGAATAGATAATTGAACCATCCTAATTACCACCCACCTTCATGGCGAGGATCCGAATCTAACATGAATTTATTAAAAAGGTAGTGAAGCATCAAGTTTCGAAGTCCTAGCTATGAGGCCAAGTAAGGCTCTGCTCCACCGGTTCAGGCTCTTCCTGGGTCGGGCATTGGTCCGGACTGGTCCGAGGCCTGAGGCCTGAGGGTCCGGGTTTCAGTGAGACCAATGGGCTGGATTTTAAGCCGGGCCTAACCCCAATTTTGTCTTCTTCATTCAACATGCTAAAATGTTTCAAACTCAAAAAATGCAACCCTACTTTCTCCTTTTCTACTCGTGGAAATGGAGAGAGATAGGTTTTCTGGGGATGATTTTAGATGTAATGCCAAATTTCAACAACTATTGCTGACTTATTGATAACTTTTCTTGTTGTCGAACGCCAACTAGTGAAAATACATCAATTTTTTTTTTCTTTCTAAATGAATCAAAGGATTTCAATGACTTCACAGTCCTGTTTTTGTTTATTAGATAGGAATATTCAAAGTATTAAGGATTTTGGAAAACATAATTTTTCTAAAAGAACATCGAAGCAAACTTAAAAGTTTAATTTCCTAATGGCAGGAGTTCCAGGTATGACATATTACAAAGAGAAGTTCATCAAGATTGATCATGAGAAACGCTTGAAGGATGCCATCGTCGTCGAGGGAGGATATCTGAACCTTGGATTCAGCTCATACTTAGTCCGCTTTGAGATTTTAGAGAAGAGCAGCGATTCTTCCATCATCAAGTCCACCATTGAATACGAACTCCCGGATGAACTTGCAGCAAATGCTTCCTTCGTCACTACTGCCGCCTTGGCAACCATAGCTGAAGGAGTTTCAAAGCATCTCATTGAGAAGAAAAAGGCTACAGAAGCCTAGCTAGCTAGTGCCCTGCACTTCAGTATTTCTCCCTGCACTGCTGCATTGCAGACGGAAGTTTTCGTTTGTAGACTTGTAGTGTGTACAATAAAGATGGAAAATGTGTATGTAATTTTCCTTTGTATTGATCAGAATATTCCTGCAGAGCTTAAAGTATTTGTTTTGAATGATAACGATGATGTTTGGCGCTTTGGTTTGTGTTATCAATCAATTCTCCATTTTTTTAGCTAGTGTACTTGCATGAGAGGATCTTTGCCCGGATAGTTGGTTCTGTGTATGGAATCATAGGTGAAGACTGAAGTATGACATATTTTAAAAAGCATATATATGGATGACTTCATTGTGATCGCATATATTACAGCTTAGCCGTGATTGCATACATTAATAATTGTTTGTAGGGTTTTCTCAGTATTAGTCCATTAAATCTTTGATATTTTGAAATTAGTCCTCAATCACCCAATCATTAGATTTGTACTAGATCCCTAATTCTTAAGTTATTTCAAAATTATTTCTTCAAATCATTGAAATTGCTATTAGTTCCATCTATTCTCATAATTTGTTTCAAATTATGATCTTCAATCAAGAGTAGAAGTAGCAATTGTTGGTATCAATTTGAAACAAGTTATGAGAATTAGGAATTTAATAGCAATTTCAATGATTTGAGGGATTAATTCGAAATAATTTAAGAATTGAGGACGTAGTAGCAATTTCAATGATTTGAAGAAGTATTTGGAAATGTGAAAGATTTAAGGACTAATATAGAAAACACCCTATTCTTTAATACAAATGAAGATATTGGGTTGGGAATGAAATCATGGGCATCAGGGTGGATTTTCAGTTATACCCCTTTACATATACTATGAATTCAAACTTGAGTTGGAGCAAGAGAGAGAGATATAAAGCACTTTGAGATTTGTGCATCACAAATCTCAAGACAAGATGAGTGGATAAAAAGTTGGTGCACTATGTCATTATGAACTTAAGAAAAGCATATTTTATGCTTATATATATATATATATATATATATATATATATATATATATATATATATATATATATATATATATATATATATGACCTAATTTTATTCCTTGAAACTGGAATAGATAATTGAACCATCCCTAATTACCACCCACCTTCATGGCGAGGATCCGAATCTAACATGAATTTATTAAAAAGGTAGTGAAGCATCAAGTTTCGAAGTCCTAGCTATGAGGCCAAGTAAGGCTCTGCTCCACCGGTTCAGGCTCTTCCTGGGTCGGGCATTGGTCCGGACTGGTCGAGGCCTGAGGCCTGAGGGTCCGGGTTTCAGTGAGACCAATGGGCTGGATTTTAAGCCGGGCCTAACCCCAATTTTGTCTTCTTCATTCAACATGCTAAAATGTTTCAAACTCAAAAAATGCAACCCTACTTTCTCCTTTTCTACTCGTGGAAATGGAGAGAGATAGGTTTTCTGGGGATGATTTTAGATGTAATGCCAAATTTCAACAACTATTGCTGACTTATTGATAACTTTTCTTGTTGTCGAACGCCAACTAGTGAAAATACATCAATTTTTTTTTCTTTCTAAATGAATCAAAGGATTTCAATGACTTCACAGTCCTGTTTTGTTTATTAGATAGGAATATTCAAAGTATTAAGGATTTTGGAAAACATAATTTTTCTAAAAGAACATCGAAGCAAACTTAAAAGTTTAATTTCCTAATGGCAGGAGTTCCAGGTATGACATATTACAAAGAGAAGTTCATCAAGATTGATCATGAGAAACGCTTGAAGGATGCCATCGTCGTCGAGGGAGGATATCTGAACCTTGGATTCAGCTCATACTTAGTCCGCTTTGAGATTTTAGAGAAGAGCAGCGATTCTTCCATCATCAAGTCCACCATTGAATCTGAACTCCCGGATGAACTTGCAGCAAATGCTTCCTTCGTCACTACTGCCGCCTTGGCAACCATAGCTGAAGGAGTTTCAAAGCATCTCATTGAGAAGAAAAAGGCTACAGAAGCCTAGCTAGCTAGTGCCCTGCACTTCAGTATTTCTCCTGCACTGCTGCATTGCAGACGGAAGTTTTCGTTTGTAGACTTGTAGTGTGTACAATAAAGATGGAAAATGTGTTTGTAATTTTCCTTTGTATTGATCAGAATATTCCTGCAGAGCTTAAAGTATTTGTTTTGAATGATAACGATGATGTTTGGCGCTTTGGTTTGTGTTATCAATCAATTCTCCATTTTTTAGCTAGTGTACTTGCATGAGAGGATCTTTTGCCCGGATAGTTGGTTCTGTGTATGGAATCATAGGTGAAGACTGAAGTATGACATATTTTAAAAAGCATATATATGGATGACTTCATTGTGATCGCATATATTACAGCTTAGCCGTGATTGCATACATTAATAATTGTTTGTAGGGTTTTCTCAGTATTAGTCCATTAAATCTTTGATATTTTGAAATTAGTCCCTCCAATCACCCAATCATTAGATTTGTACTAGATCCCTAATTCTTAAGTTATTTCAAATTTATTTCTTCAAATCATTGAAATTGCTATTAGTTCCATCTATTCTCATAATTTGTTTCAAATTATGATCTTCAATCAAGAGTAGTAAGTAGCAATTGTTGGTATCAATTTGAAACAAGTTATGAGAATTAGGAATTTAATAGCAATTTCAATGATTTGAGGGCTAATTCGAAATAATTTAAGAATTGAGGACGTAGTAGCAATTTCAATGATTTGAAGAAGTATTTGGAAATGTGAAAGATTTAAGGGACTAATATAGAAAACACCCTATTCTTTAATACAAATGAAGATATTGGGTTGGGAATGAAATCATGGGCATCAGGGTGGATTTTCAGTTATACCCCTTTTACATATACTATGAATTCAAACTTGAGTTGGAGCAAGAGAGAGAGATTTTATTGTTGAATTTTGTGGCGATAGAAAGGAAAAAGTTTCCTTAGAAGATGAAGTGGTAACTAGAGAGGAAAATTACATTTGAGGGTGGGAGTTATTTACTAGTAAGGATACTTTGGTAATTACATAGTTAAGTACTAACCAATCTATGGTTAACATATTTGATGAACTTTGAACAGAGTGACTAATTTCAAGCATCCTAGATTTGGGAGACATGATAGCAACTCAATGATTTGGGAGACTGATCTCAAAGTAGAAGGATTTACATGACTAATATTGAAATAGTCTACTATAAAATTATTTTGTAGTGGAGGAGATCCAAATTGTTTAAGTACAAGTCAATGCTATCAAATTACTTGTTTAATTTAAAGTTTAAAGATTCTTTTCTTTATTCCCCGTGCATTTGCACGTTCTCAATTTCCGAGTATATTTTTTTTAAGTATGATACGTTTTCCTTGATGTTGCTAACGATGGACCACTGACTCACCCATTTAAATACCATATAAAGGAAAAGGAATTAATGTAAGCCAAAGCCAAGTTCAATCTTAACTCAGTTCTATTCTAAACTAGTTTAGAGTTGAACAAAAAGAGCGGTGGTCTAATACCAAACTAGTTTTATACATTCTTTTTGGTCTAAGAAGAACTGAGTCAGAACTGTCTAAATTTTTGTCAATAAAAAATAAACTCAAAACTGGACATATTCAGTCCTGATCCAGTTTTAATAGTTTGCCAAATATACTCTTAGTCAACCACTTAAATCACACTAAAATTTTGGTAAAGCTTTAGGCCTTTGGAGGCTATGAGATAGGAATTTTTTTTAAAAAAAAGGTAAATTACACTAAGCCGCCAAGAACTTTCAGCAATTTATAGTAACCCTCTAGTAACTTTTAAAATCGACTAAACCCCCAATAAATTTTACATTTTGCAGAAAATCCACAATAACTTTTTGCATTTTGTAGATAACCCCCATAAATTAGAACCAAAAAACAACATAAAAAGGCATTTTGAAAGTTATTGGGAGTTTGGTGTAATTTACCCAAAAGATATTGAGGATTTTCTGCAAAAGTTATTTTTTCTAAAAGAACATCGAAGCAAACTTAAAAGTTTAATTTCCTAATGGCAGGAGTTCCAGGTATGACATATTACAAAGAGAAGTTCATCAAGATTGATCATGAGAAACGCTTGAAGGATGCCATCGTCGTCGAGGGAGGATATCTGAACCTTGGATTCAGCTCATACTTAGTCCGCTTTGAGATTTTAGAGAAGAGCAGCGATTCTTCCATCATCAAGTCCACCATTGAATCTGAACTCCCGGATGAACTTGCAGCAAATGCTTCCTTCGTCACTACTGCCGCCTTGGCAACCATAGCTGAAGGAGTTTCAAAGCATCTCATTGAGAAGAAAAAGGCTACAGAAGCCTAGCTAGCTAGTGCCCTGCACTTCAGTATTTCTCCCTGCACTGCTGCATTGCAGACGGAAGTTTTCGTTTGTAGACTTGTAGTGTGTACAATAAAGATGGAAAATGTGTTTGTAATTTTCCCTTTGTATTGATCAGAATATTCCTGCAGAGCTTAAAGTATTTGTTTTGAATGATAACGATGATGTTTGGCGCTTTGGTTTGTGTTATCAATCAATTCTCCATTTTTTTAGCTAGTGTACTTGCATGAGAGGATCTTTTGCCCGGATAGTTGGTTCTGTGTATGGAATCATAGGTGAAGACTGAAGTATGACATATTTTAAAAAAGCATATATATGGATGACTTCATTGTGATCGCATATATTACAGCTTAGCCGTGATTGCATACATTAATAATTGTTTGTAGGGTTTTCTCAGTATTAGTCCATTAAATCTTTGATATTTTGAAATTAGTCCCTCCAATCACCCAATCATTAGATTTGTACTAGATCCCTAATTCTTAAGTTATTTCAAATTTATTTCTTCAAATCATTGAAATTGCTATTAGTTCCATCTATTCTCATAATTTGTTTCAAATTATGATCTTCAATCAAGAGTAGTAAGTAGCAATTGTTGGTATCAATTTGAAACAAGTTATGAGAATTAGGAATTTAATAGCAATTTCAATGATTTGAGGGCTAATTCGAAATAATTTAAGAATTGAGGACGTAGTAGCAATTTCAATGATTTGAAGAAGTATTTGGAAATGTGAAAGATTTAAGGGACTAATATAGAAAACACCCTATTCTTTAATACAAATGAAGATATTGGGTTGGGAATGAAATCATGGGCATCAGGGTGGATTTTCAGTTATACCCTTTTACATATACTATGAATTCAAACTTGAGTTGGAGCAAGAGAGAGATTTTATTGTTGAATTTTGTGGCGATAGAAAGGAAAAAGTTTCCTTAGAAGATGAAGTGGTAACTAGAGAGGAAAATTACATTTGAGGGTGGGAGTTATTTACTAGTAAGGATACTTTGGTAATTACATAGTTAAGTACTAACCAATCTATGGTTAACATAAATTTCAAGCATCCTAGATTTGGGAGACATGATAGCAACTCAATGATTTGGGAGACTGATCTCAAAGTAGAAGGATTTACATGACTAATATTGAAATAGTCTACTATAAAATTATTTTGTAGTGGAGGAGATCCAAATTGTTTAAGTACAAGTCAATGCTATCAAATTACTTGTTTAATTTAAAGTTTAAAGATTCTTTTCTTTATTCCCCGTGCATTTGCACGTTCTCAATTCCGAGTATATTTTTTAAAAGTATGATACGTTTTCCTTGATGTTGCTAACGATGGACCACTGACTCACCCATTTAAATACCATATAAAAGAAAAGGAATTAATGCAAGCCAAAGACAAGTTCAATCTTAACTCGGTTCTACTCTAAACTAGTTTAGAGTTGAACAAAAAGATGGTCTAATACTAAACTAGTTTTATACATTCTTTTTGTCTAAGAAGAACTGAGTCGAACTGTCTAAATTTTTGTCAATAAAAATAAACTCAAACTGGACATATTCATCTCGATCCAGCTTTTAATAGTTTGCCAAATATACTCTTAGTCAACCACTTAAATCACACTAAAATTTTGGTAAAGCTTTAGGCCTTTGGAGGCTATGAGATAGGAATTTTTTAAAAAGGTAAATTACACTAAGCCGCCAAGAACTTTCAGCAATTTATAGTAACCCTCTAGTAACTTTTAAAATCGACTAAACCCCCAATAAATTTTACATTTTGCAGAAAATCCACAATAACTTTTTGCATTTTGTAGATAACCCCCATAAATTAGAACCAAAAAACAACATAAAAAAGGCATTTTGAAAGTTATTGGGAGTTTGGTGTAATTTACCCAAAAGATATTGAGGATTTTCTACAAAAGTTATTGGGGGGTTTGGTGTGAGTTTGAAAGTGCTTGAGGATTTACTACAAAACATTAAAAGTTCTTGGGGGTTTAGTGTAATTTACACTTTTAAAAATGCACATGAGCCAAAGGGGTCGAAGAATATTATTTGGGTCAAGGGGGCCTGAGCCTTAAGAAAAAAGCCAAAAGGAACGAAGCTCGCATATGTAATTGACCCAGCGTGGTTAATACAATTTTCCCTTAAAAATTCTCTACCAGCCAAAGGCGACGGCTTACCCTCACAACAATCTTTATAAACATGTACTATCAAAAGACTATCTTTGTTAACATAATTATTAATTTTAGGTAAACTACACTGAATCCCTAGAACTTTCAGCATTAAACCACCAATAATTTTCAAAATCGCGATAAATCCTAATAACTTTTGGAATTGCAGAAAATCTTCAATAGTTTTCCTCGCTTTTACAAATAACCCCATAAATTAGATCCTGTTGAAATAAAAGAAAGCGAGTAAAATTATATTCTCATTGATTTATGAAGAAGTGGTCAAAACCACATATTTATACACTTTATACAATCTCCACAAAAGGAAAACTCTAATAAGAAAAGGAAACATATATCAAAGGAAAGTCCTAAATAGAGAGATATTATAATTAAATAATACATCGAATTTAGCCATCTTCATAGAAGGTAGCATATAATATGAGATTTTCCAACAAAGGCAATAAATTGTTGAATCTTCCAATACTCTCCCTCAAGGCGTAGTGATTAATGAAGAAAAGCTTGTTCATAAAAGCGTTCAATAACTTTTTCGTCATAGTATCTCCGCCATATCAATAATTGGTGATAGCTTGTCCAAACAATGCGGACAATTTGTCCCTCGTGGTATCTTGGTCATATCAACATAAAAGAAGATCGAAACAAACCTGATCATACTATTAATCCATGAAAAGGCAAAAAAACGCCTAGAGAAAAGCTTTGCAAGTGATGTCTACAAAAAAAAAAATGTTCATGAGCAATAAAAGTTAAGAGCTTGTTTGGATTGAGGGAATAAGCGAGAACGGAAGTTAGAGGAACCATTCACCTTGTTTAGGAATATTTAGAAGGTGAAGTTATTTACCCTAGATCCCATTGGTTCACCCCATAATAACATAAAGTGTTTGGAATTCAATGGGGTTAAGGAAAGTTATGCTAAACTAGGTGAGAGAAGAGAAGGAAAGGAGTTCCTTCCCTTAGTTACACCCCAATTTGGGGTAGCAAATTTTATGTTATTAGAGGGTAAACTAGGGGAACTATGGTGAATAACTTCACCTCCTAAATATTCCCAAATAAGGTGAATAGTTCCCCTAACTTCCTTCTCTTATTTCAAATTTATTTCTTCAAATCATTGAAATTGCTATTAGTTCCATCTATTCTCATAATTTGTTTCAAATTATGATCTTCAATCAAGAGTAGTAAGTAGCAATTGTTGGTATCAATTTGAAACAAGTTATGAGAATTAGGAATTTAATAGCAATTTCAATGATTTGAGGGCTAATTGAAATAATTTAAGAATTGAGGACGTAGTAGCAATTTCAATGATTTGAAGAAGTATTTGGAAATGTGAAAGATTTAAGGGACTAATATAGAAAACACCCTATTCTTTAATACAAATGAAGATATTGGGTTGGGAATGAAATCATGGGCATCAGGGTGGATTTTCAGTTATACCCTTTTACATATACTATGAATTCAAACTTGAGTTGGAGCAAGAGAGAGATTTTATTGTTGAATTTTGTGGCGATAGAAAGGAAAAAGTTTCCTTAGAAGATGAAGTGGTAACTAGAGAGGAAAAATTACATTTGAGGGTGGGAGTTATTTACTAGTAAGGATACTTTGGTAATTACATAGTTAAGTACTAACCAATCTATGGTTAACATAAATTTCAAGCATCCTAGATTTGGGAGACATGATAGCAACTCAATGATTTGGGAGACTGATCTCAAAGTAGAAGGATTTACATGACTAATATTGAAATAGTCTACTATAAAATTATTTTGTAGTGGAGGAGATCCAAATTGTTTAAGTACAAGTCAATGCTATCAAATTACTTGTTTAATTTAAAGTTTAAAGATTCTTTTCTTTATTCCCCGTGCATTTGCACGTTCTCAATTCCGAGTATATTTTTTAAAAGTATGATACGTTTTCCTTGATGTTGCTAACGATGGACCACTGACTCACCCATTTAAATACCATATAAAAGAAAAGGAATTAATGCAAGCCAAAGACAAGTTCAATCTTAACTCAGTTCTACTCTAAACTAGTTTAGAGTTGAACAAAAAGAGCGGTGGTCTAATACTAAACTAGTTTTATGCCTTCTTTTTTGTCTAAGAAGAACTGAGTCAAGCTGTCTAAATTTTTGTCAATAAAAAATAAACTCAAAAGCAGGACAGATTCGCCCGATCCAGTTTTAATAGTTTGCCAAATATACTCTTAGTCAACCACTTAAATCACACTAAAATTTTGGTAAAGCTTTAGGCCTTTGGAGGCTATGAGATAGGAATTTTTTTTAAAAAAAAGGTAAATTACACTAAGCCGCCAAGAACTTTCAGCAATTTATAGTAACCCTCTAGTAACTTTTAAAATCGACTAAACCCCAATAAATTTTACATTTTGCAGAAAATCCACAATAACTTTTGCATTTTGTAGATAACCCCATAAATTAGAACCAAAAACAACATAAAAGGCATTTTGAAAGTTATTGGGAGTTTGGTGTAATTTACCCAAAAGATATTGAGGATTTTCTACAAAAGTTATTGGGGGGTTTGGTGTGAGTTTGAAAGTGCTTGAGGATTTACTACAAAACATTAAAAGTTCTTGGGGGTTTAGTGTAATTTACACTTTTAAAAATGCACATGAGCCAAAGGGGTCGAAGAATATTATTTGGGTCAAGGGGCCTGAGCCTTAAGAAAAAGCCAAAAGGAACGAAGCTCGCATATGTAATTGACCCAGCGTGGTTAATACAATTTTCCCTTAAAATTCTCTACCAGCCAAAGGCGACGGCTTACCCTCACAACAATCTTTATAAACATGTACTATCAAAAGACTATCTTTGTTAACATAATTATTAATTTTAGGTAAACTACACTGAATCCCTAGAACTTTCAGCATTAAACCACCAATAATTTTCAAAATCGCGATAAATCCTAATAACTTTTGGAATTGCAGAAAATCTTCAATAGGTTTCCTCGTTTTTACAAATAAAAGAAAGCGAGTAAAATTATATTCTCATTGATTTATGAAGAAGTGGTCAAAACCACATATTTATACACTTTATACAATCTCCACAAAAGGAAAACTCTAATAAGAAAAGGAAACATATATCAAAGGAAAGTCCTAAATAGAGAGATATTATAATTAACTAATACATCGAATTTAGCCATCTTCATAGAAGGTAGCATATAATATGAGATTTTCCAACAAAGGCAATAAATCTGTTGAATCTTCCAATACTCTCCCTCAAGCTGAAGCGTAGTGATTAATGAAGAAAAGCTTGTTCATAAAAGCGTTCAATAACTTTTTCGTCATAGTATCTCCGTCATATCAATAATTGGTGATAGCTTGTCCAAACAATGCTGGACAATTTGTCCCTCGTGGTATCTTGGTCATATCAACATAAAAGAAGATCGAAACAAACCTGATCATACTATTAATCCATGAAAAGGGGCAAACAAAAAAACGCCTAGAGAAAAGCTTTGCAAGTGATGTCTACAAAAAAAAAAAAATTCGCGAGCAATAAAAGTTAAGAGCTTGTTTGGATTGAGGGGAATAAGCGAGAACGGAAGTTAGAGGAACCATTCACCTTGTTTAGGAATATTTAGAAGGTGAAGTTATTTACCCTAGATCCCATTGGTTCACCCCATAATAACATAAGGGCGTGTTTGGAATTCAATGGGGTTAAGGAAAGTTATGCTAAACTAGGTGAGAGAAGAGAAGGGTAAGGAGTTCCCTTCCCCTTGGTTACACCCCAATTTGGGGTAACAAATTTTATGTTATTAGGGGGTAAACTAAGGGGAACTATGGTGAATAGCTTCACCTCCTAAATGTTCCTAAATAAGGTGAATGGTTCCCCTAACTTTCCTTCTCTCTTATTCCCCTCAATCCAAACAAGTCCTAAAATTTGTTAGGGCCCAAATTAGGGAGCAACCAAGGGGAAGGGAATTCTCTTCCTTTCCCTTCTCTTCTCTCACCTAGTTTCCCTTAACTTCCCTCATTGAAATCCAAACAAGCCATAAAAGTTAAAAAAGGCTTCACGAGCAACGTGAAAAAAAAGCTTTCAAGCTAGATAAAAAACTGTGTCATGCAATGGTACAACAAGTCAATGTTGGTTGATGACTATGCTGAGATCCAAAGAAAACCGAGTAAACACATAAAGAAAAATCGCCAAAAACGAAATCAATATAGGGCACTAGAATAACGTCAAGATCAAAATAGGAGGTCGACAACACACAACAAGCAAGAGGCTGAGAAATCACTTGAGACTCGAGGATAAAAGCCGAATTGAGGAAAACTGAAAGAGATCCAAATAAAAAATCCGATAGCCGGGTGATCTAGAATAAACGGATAAATAACAAAAACCATGATAAAAAATAATAATAATAAAGCGAGGCGATTTTCGGAAGAATTGATTATTTGATATTTATTAAAGAGACAAAAAATAATATTTTCGGCATACTGTAGGTGAAAGATATTAGTTTGACCAAATAATAAAACACCAAATAGAAACCAAGCACCAATATAAAACCAAGTGCCAAAAAAATATCAATCAAATAATCCAAGCCCCAAGCGTGCTAACCACCAGAAACAAAATATAAACACTGTTGAAGGTAAAGGATTCGGGTGTGATGATAATTGATTTCCCAAATAGCGACCAACGAAGAGGAAGAAAAACAAAATCGCCGATGGTGTCAGGCATTGGAAGATTCAGTATATTCACTGCCATTTCTTCCAACAAAGGCAATGATTCTACCGAATCTTCCAATAGATCCAAAACAACATAAAAGGCATTTTAAAAGTTATTGGGGTTTAGGTAATTTACCCAAAAGATATTGAGGATTTTCTACAAAAGTTATTGGGGGTTTGGTGTGAGTTTGAAAGTGCTTGAGGATTTACTACAAAACATTAAAAGTTCTTGGGGGTTTAGTGTAATTTACACTTTTAAAAATGCACATGAGCCAAAGGGGTCGAAGAATATTATTTGGGTCAAGGGGGCCTGAGCCTTAAGAAAAAAGCCAAAAGGAACGAAGCTCGCATATGTAATTGACCCAGCGTGGTTAATACAATTTTCCCTTAAAAATTCTCTACCAGCCAAAGGCGACGGCTTACCCCTCACAACAATCTTTATAAACATGTACTATCAAAAGACTATCTTTGTTAACATAATTATTAATTTTTAGGTAAACTACACTGAATCCCCTAGAACTTTCAGCATTAAACCACCAATAATTTTCAAAATCGCGATAAATCCTAATAACTTTTGGAATTGCAGAAAATCTTCAATAGGTTTCCTCGTTTTTACAAATAAAAGAAAGCGAGTAAAATTATATTCTCATTGATTTATGAAGAAGTGGTCAAAACCACATATTTATACACTTTATACAATCTCCACAAAAGGAAAACTCTAATAAGAAAAGGAAACATATATCAAAGGAAAGTCCTAAATAGAGAGATATTATAATTAACTAATACATCGAATTTAGCCATCTTCATAGAAGGTAGCATATAATATGAGATTTTCCAACAAAGGCAATAAATCTTGAATCTTCCAATACTCTCCCTCAAGTAGGCGTAGTGATTAATGAAGAAAAGCTTGTTCATAAAAGCGTTCAATAACTTTTTAGTCATAGTATCTCCGTCATATCAATAATTGGTGATAGCTTGTCCAAACAATGCTGGACAATTTGTCCCTCGTGGTATCTTGGTCATATCAACATAAAAGAAGATCGAAACAAACCTGATCATACTATTAATCCATGAAAAGGGGCAAAAAAAAAAACGCCTAGAGAAAAGCTTTGCAAGTGATGTCTACAAAAAAAAAAAAAAAATGTTCGCGAGCAATAAAAGTTAAGAGCTTGTTTGGATTGAGGGGAATAAGCGAGAACGGAAGTTAGAGGAACCATTCACCTTGTTTAGGAATATTTAGAAGGTGAAGTTATTTACCCTAGATCCCATTGGTTCACCCCATAATAACATAAGGGCGTGTTTGGAATTCAATGGGGTTAAGGAAAGTTATGCTAAACTAGGTGAGAGAAGAGAAGGGAAAGGAGTTCCCTTCCCCTTAGTTACACCCCAATTTGGGGGTAGCAAATTTTATGTTATTAGAGGGTAAACTAAGGGGAACTATGGTGAATAACTTCACCTCCTAAATATTCCCAAATAAGGTGAATAGTTCCCCTAACTTCCCTTCTCTCTTATTCCCCTCAATCCAAACAAGCCCTAAAATTTGTTAGGGCCCAAATTGGGGAGCAACCAAGGGGAAGGGAATTCCCTTCCCTTCCCTTCTCTCACCTAGTTTCCCTTAACTTCCCTAATTGAAATCCAAACAAGCCATAAAAGTTAAAAAAGGCTTCGCGAGCGACATGAAAAAAAAGCTTTCAAGCTAGATAAAAAACTATGTCATGCAAGGGTACAACAAGTCAATGTTGGTTGATGACTATGCTGAGATCCAAAGAAAACCGAGTAAACACATAAAGAAAAATCGCCAAAAACGAAATCAATATAGGGCACTAGAATAACGTCAAGATCAAAATAGGAGGTCGACAACACACAACAAGCAAGAGGCTGAGAAATCACTTGAGACTCGAGGATAAAAGCCCAATTGAGGAAAACTGAAAGAGATCCAAATAAAAATCCGATAGCCGGGTGATCTAGAATAAACGGATAAATAACAAACACCATGATCAAAAAATAAACCGAGGCGATTTTCGGAAGAATTGATTATTTGATATTTATTAAAGAGACAAAAATAATATTTTCGGCATACTGTAGGTGAAAGATATTAGTTTGACCAAATAATAAAACACCAAATAGAAACCAAGCACCAATATAAAACCAAGTGCCAAAAAAATATCAATCAAATAATCCAAGCCCCAAGCGTGCTAACCACCAGAAACAAAATATAAACACTGTTGAAGGTAAAGGATTCGGGTGTGATGATAATTGATTTCCCAAATAGCGACCAACGAAGAGGAAGAAAAAACAAAATCGCCGATGGTGTCAAGGCATTGGAAGATTCAGTATATTCACTGCCATTTCTTCCAACAAAGGCAATGATTCTACCGAATCTTCCAATAGATCCAAAAAAACAACATAAAAAGGCATTTTAAAAGTTATTGGGGTTTAGGTAATTTACCCAAAAGATATTGGAGGTTTTCTACAGAAATTATTGGGGGTTTAGTGCTGAAAGTTTTTGGGCGCTTCTACAATGCGATGAAATTTCTTGGGGGTTTAGTGCAATTTACCATAAGTTTTACTAAAATTTGCTTGCTGCTGTTGAGGAATGAGGATGATTAGAGATTTTGCCTCGTGGCAAGAGTTCCATTTTTGACATATTTCAGAGAGAACAAAGATTTTTTTGAGAAAAGAAGTTCATAAAGATTAATCACGAGAAACGCTTGAAGGAAGCCATTGTGATCGAAGGAGGACCTCTGGACATTGGCTTCTGCATCTTCTTAGCTCGTTATGAGATTTTAGAGAAGAGCAGTGAATCTTCCATCATAAAGTCCACCAATGAATTCGAAGTCGATGAAGAACTTGCTGCCAAATGCCAGTGGTTCCTTAGTCACCACTGACGTTTTGGCAACCGTTGCTGAAGGAGTTTCAAAGTATCTCGTTCAGGTGAAGACAAGGACTGCAGCAGCCTAGTTCCAATAATTATATATTTTATATATGAGCATGACACTTGGTTTGTGTTGAACAAGCACTGGCAGTTTTTTCCAAATAATGATAGAACATTAATTCATTATCAATCATTTCATCATTTCATCTACATTTGGGGCCAAATAATTTTGCCGTCATGGTGGTTGCCATCCGTAGCCCATGCCGGTTGTTTTTTGAGCCATTTATGGCTAAAATCGCAGAATACCCCTAACTTTGGTTGATTATCGATAACCCCTAAATTTCAAAATATCGAAACTCCCTTAATTTTATAGGAGTTATTAGAAAACCCTTTCAACTTTCAATATTTTTCAAACAATCCTCCTAAAAGAGTGAACCATAATTTTATTGGCAAAAATATCTCCTATATTTTTTACCCACCTATGTTAATATTACACTTAATGCTGTTAGGAAGGTTTTATAAATAAAAGTTGAAGGGGTTACACTTAATGCTATTAGGAGTAGGAGGGTTTTACACTTCACACATTAGTGTTTTAGAAGCCTTTAAAATATGTTAGCTTTTGGTGGCTTTTAGCTTGTATGATAAAAGAGTTATATAAAAATTATTGGGTATAATAGTAATTTGTCCGATCAAATCTAGCTTAAAACGTATAAGCTAGTTTTTCAAAAGCTAGGGTATACCGCTTTTAAAATGGGGCTTATAATCAAACTTATTTTTTTAAATGAGGCTTATAATCTAACGATTTGATATTTTACCAAACAAATCCTAAAATTTGTTAGGGCCCAAATTAGGGAGCAACCAAGGGAAGGGAATTCCTTCCCTTCTCTTCTCTCACCTAGTTTCCTTAACTTCCCTCATTGAAATCCAAACAAGCCATAAAAGTTAAAAAAGGCTTCACGAGCAACGTGAAAAAAAAGCTTTCAAGCTAGATAAAAAACTGTGTCATGCAATGGTACAACAAGTCAATGTTGGTTGATGACTATGCTGAGATCCAAAGAAAACCGAGTAAACACATAAAGAAAAATCGCCAAAAACGAAATCAATATAGGGCACTAGAATAACGTCAAGATCAAAATAGGAGGTCGACAACACACAACAAGCAAGAGGCTGAGAAATCACTTGAGACTCGAGGATAAAAGCCCAATTGAGGAAAACTGAAAGAGATCCAAATAAAAAATCCGATAGCCGGGTGATCTAGAATAAACGGATAAATAACAAACACCATGATCAAAAAAAATAAACCGAGGCGATTTTCGGAAGAATTGATTATTTGATATTTATTAAAGAGACAAAAAATAATATTTTCGGCATACTGTAGGTGAAAGATATTAGTTTGACCAAATAATAAAACACCAAATAGAAACCAAGCACCAATATAAAACCAAGTGCCAAAAAAATATCAATCAAATAATCCAAGCCCCAAGCGTGCTAACCACCAGAAACAAAATATGAACACTGTTGAAGGTAAAGGATTCGGGTGTGATGATAATTGATTTCCCAAATAGCGACCAACGAAGAGGAAGAAAAAACAAAATCGCCGATGGTGTCAAGGCATTGGAAGATTCAGTATATTCACTGCCATTTCTTCCAACAAAGGCAATGATTCTACCGAATCTTCCAATAGATCCAAAAAACAACATAAAAAGGCATTTTAAAAGTTATTGGGGTTTAGGTAATTTACCCAAAAGATGTTGGAGGTTTTCTACAGAAATTATTGGGGGTTTAGTGCTGAAAGTTTTTGGGCGTTTCTACAATGCGATGAAATTTCTTGGGGGTTTAGTGCAATTTACCATAAGTTTTACTAAAATTTGCTTGCTGGTGTTGAGGAATGAGGATGATTAGAGATTTTGCCTCGTGGCGAGAGTTCCATTTTTGACATATTTCAGAGAGAACAAAGATTTTTTTGAGAAAAGAAGTTCATAAAGATTAATCACGAGAAACGCTTGAAGGAAGCCATTGTGATCGAAGGAGGACCTCTGGACATTGGCTTCTGCATCTTCTTAGCTCGTTATGAGATTTTAGAGAAGAGCAGTGAATCTTCCATCATAAAGTCCACCAATGAATTCGAAGTCGATGAAGAACTTGCTGCCAAATGCCAGTGGTTCCTTAGTCACCACTGACGTTTTGGCAACCGTTGCTGAAGGAGTTTCAAAGTATCTCGTTCAGGTGAAGACAAGGACTGCAGCAGCCTAGTTCCAATAATTATATATTTTATATATGAGCATGACACTTGGTTTGTGTTGAACAAGCACTGGCAGTTTTTTTCCAAATAATGATAGGACATGCACATCACGTAATCAGTAAATCTCTCTACATAGTGCATTGAGACCCACATGAAATAATTTTTGCAATTTCATGGGGTCCATGCTAACTGAGGAAGTGGTAATAAGTGTGCTAAGGACTCTTTTTTGAGCTAGTTGATTTATGGCTAAATTTCAGAATACCCCTAACTTTGGTTGATTATCAGATAACCCCCTAAATTTCAAAATATCAGAAACTCCCTTAATTTTATAGGAGTTATTAGAAAACCCTTTCAACTTTCAATATTTTTCAAACAATCCTCCTAAAAGAGTGAACCATAATTTTATTGGCAAAAATATCTCCTATATTTTTTACCCACCTATGTTAATATTACACTTAATGCTGTTAGGAAGGTTTTATAAATAAAAGTTGAAGGGGTTACACTTAATGCTATTAGGAGTAGGAGGGTTTTACACTTCATCACGTTAGTGTTTTAGAAGCCTTTAAAATATGTTAGCTTTTGGTGGCTTTTAGCTTGTATGATAAAAGAGTTATATAAAAATTATTGGGTATAATAGTAATTTGTCCGATCAAATCTAGCTTAAAACGTATAAGCTAGTTTTTCAAAAGCTAGGGTATACCGCTTTTAAAATGGGGCTTATAATCAAACTTATTTTTTTAAATGAGGCTTATAATCTAACGTGATTTGATATTTTACCAAACAAATTAACTTAGAATTTTGACCCAAAAAAAAAACTCTAATCTTATGAAATTTTGCTAAGAATAAATGAACAAAAGATTCGAATATATACACGATAAAAGTAAGTGGTTATATTCCTTATGAAATATATTTCTTCGGTCTTTTGTCTGCATTCATGCATAGAGATTAGAGACTCATTTAAACATTTTCCTAATTAGTATTTCAGGCTTCAACTTTACGTCAGAGCACCAAATTGTAGAAGCAACAGCACATATAAATAAAGCTACCAGAAAACCAGCAATTTTTTCGAATGATGGACCCACGTTTTCATATTTTATTATAAGTGTTTAATGTCATATTTTATTATAAGTTTTAATGAAGCATTATCGTTATAAAATAGATAAATTACAAGAAACTTCTTTCGTCTATCATATTTTAACAAGAAATGGTGATAATTAACGAAACCACTAATTTTATACTTAAGTTTGGTTCTGCAAATGTCTGCCTACAATTTTTTAAAAGGAAACCTTGGTTAAGGGAGCTACAAAATTTTAATTTTCAAATCCTAGCACCCCTCTCAGAAACTGTACTTCTACCTAATCAAGAAAACACTGGGTGTGGAACCCACCTTGAATTCCACATAAACCTAGTGAATAGGGCTGAGGAATTGAACCCAGACACTCCAGAATCATAATGATACAATCAAATCATCTGAGCCACCCGTTGGTGGTACAAAATTTTAGTTTTATTATCAGATATTAGAATTTTTAGTTTATATAAAACTGAAGTTTTTCTCTATTTTCTTCCTTTCAACTCATAAAATCTGTAAATTTTGAATGCATGTATTAATTATGCGAGACAGCTATTCAAGTGCAAATATCTACACGCAAGTTGAAGAAATAAACTCAACTATAAAATTAACGTTTTTATTAATGATCATAAATGAGGGTTTTTCCTTAAATATTTAGAATTGGTTTTCCTTGAAAAGGATGATATAGATGAAAGGCGTTCTTGTAAATTACCCAGAACATTAAACCTTCAAAGTCTTACTAAATTAAATATTTTTAAACTTTGAGGGTTTTTTCCTTCTGGAAAGAAAACTTTGGGATGTGAAAACTAGAAAGGGCATAAATTTTACGATTGAGTAGCTAACAATTTTATAGCCTATTATGCTCTCGTCGATTGAGTGGCTTTAATTTCGTGGATGAAAATCTAGTCTCACACACATGTTTCATTGTTTAATTTATCGTCTTTAGGTTCATGGTTATTAGGATTTAAATCAGATTGCTCTATTCTTTTCACTATATCAAAACTCTAGAATTGTAGTGTGAATTATCCTACAACTAAGTTAGTTTTGTTTTTTTTTTTTTTTTGACTAGTTGATTTATGGCTAAATTTGAGAATACCCTAACTTTGGTTGATTATCGGATAACCCCTAAATTTCAAAATATCAAACTCCCTTAATTTTATAGGAGTTATTAGAAAACCCTTTCAACTTTCAATATTTTTCAAACAATCCTCCTAAAAGAGTGAACCATATTTTTATTGGCAAAAATATCTCCTATATTTTTTACCCACCTATGTTAATATTACACTTAATGCTGTTAGGAAGGTTTTATAAATAAAAGTTGAAGGGGTTACACTTAATGCTATTAGGAGTAGGAGGGTTTTACACTTCATCACGTTAGTGTTTTAGAAGCCTTTAAAATATGTTAGCTTTTGGTGGCTTTTAGCTTGTATGATAAAAGAGTTATATAAAAATTATTGGGTATAATAGTAATTTGTCCGATCAAATCTAGCTTAAAACGTATAAGCTAGTTTTTCAAAAGCTAGGGTATACCGGTTTTAAAATGGGGCTTATAATCAAACTTATTTTTTTAAATGAGGCTTATAATCTAACGTGATTTGATATTTTACCAAACAAATTAACTTAGAATTTTGACCCAAAAAAAAAACTCTAATCTTATGAAATTTTGCTAAGAATAAATGAACAAAAGATTCGAATATATACACGATAAAAGTAAGTGGTTATATTCCTTATGAAATATATTTCTTCGGTCTTTTGTCTGCATTCATGCATAGAGATTAGAGACTCATTTAAACATTTTCCTAATTAGTATTTCAGGCTTCAACTTTACGTCAGAGCACCAAATTGTAGAAGCAACAGCACATATAAATAAAGCTACCAGAAAACCAGCAATTTTTTCGAATGATGGACCCACGTTTTCATATTTTATTATAAGTGTTTAATGTCATATTTTATTATAAGTTTTAATGAAGCATTATCGTTATAAAATAGATAAATTACAAGAAACTTCTTTCGTCTATCATATTTTAACAAGAAATGGTGATAATTAACGAAACCACTAATTTTATACTTAAGTTTGGTTCTGCAAATGTCTGCCTACAATTTTTTAAAAGGAAACCTTGGTTAAGGGAGCTACAAAATTTTAATTTTCAAATCCTAGCACCCCTCTCAGAAACTGTACTTCTACCTAATCAAGAAAACACTGGGTGTGGAACCCACCTTGAATTCCACATAAACCTAGTGAATAGGGCTGAGGAATTGAACCCAGACACTCCAGAATCATAATGATACAATCAAATCATCTGAGCCACCCGTTGGTGGTACAAAATTTTAGTTTTATTATCAGATATTAGAATTTTTAGTTTATATAAAACTGAAGTTTTTCTCTATTTTCTTCCTTTCAACTCATAAAATCTGTAAATTTTGAATGCATGTATTAATTATGCGAGACAGCTATTCAAGTGCAAATATCTACACGCAAGTTGAAGAAATAAACTCAACTATAAAATTAACGTTTTATTAATGATCATAAATGAGGGTTTTTCCTTAAATATTTAGAATTGGTTTTCCTTGAAAAGGATGATATAGATGAAAGGCGTTCTTGTAAATTACCCAGAACATTAAACCTTCAAAGTCTTACTAAATTAAATATTTTTAAACTTTGAGGGGTTTTTTTCCTTCTGGAAAGAAAACTTTGGGATGTGAAAACTAGAAAGGGCATAAATTTTACGATTGAGTAGCTAACAATTTTATAGCCTATTATGCTCTCGTCGATTGAGTGGCTTTAATTTCGTGGATGAAAATCTAGTCTCACACACATGTTTCATTGTTTAATTTATCGTCTTTAGGTTCATGGTTATTAGGATTTAAATCAGATTGCTCTATTCTTTTTCACTATATCAAAACTCTAGAATTGTAGTGTGAATTATCCTACAACTAAGTTAGTTTTGTTTTTTTTTTTTTTTTTTTGATGTAAGCCTTTGGCTGACCAGAATCGACAGAGGCCTGTGAGGGAAGCAGCCTTGTTTCTTAGTAATGTGCAGGCCCACCCTAGTTTTGTTAGTTTTGGGATATCAAAGTTAAATATTTTTAACTTTATGGTATTTTTCTGGGGAAAGAAAACTTTAGAGTGTCAAAGCTAAAAGTGGCTTAAACTTTACAGTATTTAAGGGCAAATAAACATATAAATAACCCCTAAACGGAAGAAACAAGAAATACCCCTTCACCCTTTTGTCTTCACCTTACATCAAAAATATTCCTACCGGCCAAGGCCGAATCCACCACAATGCTCTATATAGATGCCTTAAAGGGACTCTCCGTTGATCACATAATTAAACCTAGACATTAATTAAGAATGAAGGGGAGCCTGTTTCATGAGCTTGAAGTGCCTCTGCGCGCCGACGAACTGTGGGAGGTCTACAGCACGCTACGGTTGGGCCAGCTCGTCGTCGAGTTGCTACCCGATGTTGTCTCAAAGATTGACGTCGAAGAAGGTGACGGCGGTGTCGGCACCGTTCTTCGACTCACACTCGGAGCAGGTTAGCTTATGATTTAATTTCTTTATATATGTTCTACGGTTTTTTTTTACTTTTCGATATTAGTCCCTTACTTCTTTGATATTTTGAATTAGTCCCTCAAATGATGGAAATATGCTATTGGCTCTTTTAGTGCTACTCTTGATTGGAGGGATTAATTTGAAACACGACTGATAAAAAATGTTAGCTTTTGGTGGCTTTTAGCTTGTATGATAAAAGAGTTATATAAAAATTATTGGGTATAATAGTAATTTGTCCGATCAAATCTAGCTTAAAACGTATAAGCTAGTTTTTAAAAAGCTAGGGTATACCGGTTTTAAAATGGGGCTTATAATCAAACTTATTTTTTTAAATGAGGCTTATAATCTAACGTATTTGATATTTTACCAAACAAACTAACTTAGAATTTTGACCCAAAAAAGAAACTCTAATCTTATGAAATTTTGCTAAGAATAAATGAACAAAAGATTCGAATATATACACGATAAAAGTAAGTGGTTATATTCCTTATGAAATATATTTCTTCGGTCTTTTCTCTGCATTCATGCATAGAGATTAGAGACTCATTTAAACATTTTCCTAATTAGTATTTCAGGCTTCAACTTTACGTCAGAGCACCAAATTGTAGAAGCAACAGCACATATAAATAAAGCTACCAGAAAACCAGCAATTTTTTCGAATGATGGACCCACGTTTTCATATTTTATTATAAGTGTTTAATGTCATATTTTATTATAAGTTTTAATGAAGCATTATCGTTATAAAATAGATAAATTACAAGAAACTTCTTTCGTCTATCATATTTTAACAAGAAATGGTGATAATTAACGAAACCACTAATTTTATACTTAAGTTTGGTTCTGCAAATGTCTGCCTACAATTTTTTTAAAAGGAAACCTTGGTTAAGGGGAGCTACAAAATTTTAATTTTCAAATCCTAGCACCCCTCTCAGAAACTGTACTTCTACCTAATCAAGAAAACACTGGGTGTGGAACCCACCTTGAATTCCACATAAACCTAGTGAATAGGGGCTGAGGAATTGAACCCAGACACTCCAGAATCATAATGATACAATCAAATCATCTGAGCCACCCGTTGGTGGTACAAAATTTTAGTTTTATTATCAGATATTAGAATTTTTAGTTTATATAAAACTGAAGTTTTTCTCTATTTTCTTCCTTTCAACTCATAAAATCTGTAAATTTTGAATGCATGTATTAATTATGCGAGACAGCTATTCAAGTGCAAATATCTACACGCAAGTTGAAGAAATAAACTCAACTATAAAATTAACGTTTTTATTAATGATCATAAATGAGGGTTTTTCCTTAAATATTTAGAATTGGTTTTCCTTGAAAAGGATGATATAGATGAAAGGCGTTCTTGTAAATTACCCAGAACATTAAACCTTCAAAGTCTTACTAAATTAAATATTTTTAAACTTTGAGGGGTTTTTTCCTTCTGGAAAGAAAACTTTGGGATGTGAAAACTAGAAAGGGCATAAATTTTACGATTGAGTAGCTAACAATTTTATAGCCTATTATGCTCTCGTCGATTGAGTGGCTTTAATTTCGTGGATGAAAATCTAGTCTCACACACATGTTTCATTGTTTAATTTATCGTCTTTAGGTTCATGGTTATTAGGATTTAAATCTGTATTGCTCTATTCTTTTTCACTATATCAAAACTCTAGAATTGTAGTGTGAATTATCCTACAACTAAGTTAGTTTTGTTTTTTTTTTGTTTTTTTTTTTTTTGATGTCGCTTTGGCAGACGGAATCGAACCTGCACCTCCATGAGGAAATGACACTTGCTTATGCTGACCCTCTTGCCACCCCTAGTTTTGTTAGTTTTGGGATATCAAAGTTAAATATTTTTTAACTTTATGGTATTTTTCTGGGGAAAGAAAACTTTAGAGTGTCAAAGCTAAAAGTGGCTTAAACTTTACAGTATTTAAGGGCAAATAAACATATAAATAACCCCTAAACGGAAGAAACAAGAAATACCCCTTCACCCTTTTGTCTTCACCTTACATCAAAATATTCCTACCGGCCAAGGCCGAATCCACTACAATTCTCTATACAGATGCCTTAAAAGGGACTCTCCGTTGATCACATAATTAAACCTAGACATTAATTAAGAATGAAGGGGAGCCTGTTTCATGAGCTTGAAGTGCCTCTGCGCGCCGACGAACTGTGGGAGGTCTACAGCACGCTACGGTTGGGCCAGCTCGTCGTCGAGTTGCTACCCGATGTTGTCTCAAAGATTGACGTCGAAGAAGGTGACGGCGGTGTCGGCACCGTTCTTCGACTCACACTCGGAGCAGGTTAGCTTATGATTTAATTTCTTTATATATGTTCTACGGTTTTTTTTTACTTTTCGATATTAGTCCCTTACTTCTTTGATATTTTGAATTAGTCCCTCAAATGATGGAAATATGCTATTGGCTCTTTTAGTGCTACTCTTGATTGGAGGGATTAATTTGAAACACGACTGATAAAAAATGTTTCAATGATTTGAGGGATTAATTAGAAACAACTTGTGAGAATTGGAAAACCTAATAGCAGTTTCAAAGATTTAGGGACTAATTTGAACATATTTAAGATTTAAGTGACTTAGAAAACCTCCCTTGTATAAGCTATGGTACAAATTAAGTCAGACTTTACTTCAAAAATTTTATAACAATTTAAGAAAGTAACAAAGAGGTCGGAGCGAGTTATGGAAAATATCAAGTCTTTTGCCACATTATGATAGTTGGGTGTAAATTCAATAACTTTGAAAAGTCAGTGGTAAAAGAAAATCTCCAAAAAAAAAAATATATACAGTTTGTGATAGAATTCTCGTTACCATCAAGTAGAAGGATCTTATTGGTAACGGAATAGAAATAAAATAACTTAATGTATAGTTGCAGCATTTTAAAATATCCCATCGCTAAAAGGATCGAAATAAAATACCGCTCTGATAATTAGTCTTTGAAGCAATGTAAAATATTATCTTTTAGCATTTATAGAACAAAAACTTTTCTGTCAAACTATTTAGAGAAGTTCTTTAAAAAACTTTTTTTGATCGCAAGAAAAAACCTATTTTAGAGAAGCGTATGTTGTTACCAAATTTTGATAATGAAAAGAACGTGACTTATCTTATGTATATCTCTAAGATTTGGATAACACAGGACCATTTCCTCAATTTTAAACGATTGGGTAAATTGTACAAACCCTCAATAACTTTAGAAAATCCATAAAACTCCCAGGGCGCGTACCTGAAAACCCACCTGCTAACTTACATGTTGCATTTTAACCAGAAAAAAAGACAAAAAATTACATGCTGCCTAGAATCTAGTTCAACAAAACTCTCGCCGAATCTAATCTCTATGATCAATTACCACTACCTAACACACTCCAAGTTCTTCGTAATTCCTATTACATATCATATATATTGTAAGAAACTAATAAAATTTTGGCTTAATTCTACTTAAAGAACATGTAGTTTCCCTATTTTGCAGTTATCTACCCTCAATTGTTTTCGACAACACTTATATACTTTAAAGTTTTTAAAATTTGCACTTTAATACACTAAGTTATGCAAACATGAGAATTTCACCCGAAAAATCTCATGACACTCACATGATAATTTTAGAATACTTTAACTCTTAATATTTATTAAATTTATAGTTAAACTTATCAAAATCCTATTTAAATAGAATTATGATATATTTATATTAGAAGTATAGTAGTTCTAATAGTAAATTTAACAAAAATTAAACATTATAAAGCTCTAAAACATGAGTGTGTCATAATAACTTATTGCAAGCGGAAGTTCGTGTTTGCGTAATTGAGTATTTAAGTACAAGTTTTAAAATTTTAGGATATACAAATGTTGGAAAACAATTGAGGGTATATAAGTGCAACTTTGGCTAAAACTATGAGGTACTTAATGTTGGAATTTTCGTTACCATCAAGTAGAAGGATCTTATTGGTAACGGAATAGAAATAAAATAACTTAATGTATAGTTGCAGCATTTTAAAATATCCTCTGCTAAAAGGATCGAAATAAAATACCGCTCTGATAATTAGTCTTTGAAGCAATGTAAAATATTATCTTTTAGCATTTATAGAACAAAAACTTTTCTGTCAAACTATTTAGAGAGTTCTTTAAAAAACTTTTTTTGATCGCAAGAAAAAACCTATTTTAGAGAAGCGTATGTTGTTACCAAATTTTGATAATGAAAAGAACGTGACTTATCTTATGTATATCTCTAAGATTTGGATAACACAGGACCATTTCCTCAATTTTAAACGATTGGGTAAATTGTACAAACCCTCAATAACTTTAGAAAATCCATAAAACTCCCAGGGCGCGTACCTGAAAAACCCACCTGCTAAGTTACATGTTGCATTTTAACCAGAAAAAAAAAGACAAAAAAATTACATGCTGCCTAGAATCTAGTTCAACAAAACTCTCGCCGAATCTAATCTCTATGATCAATTACCACTACCTAACACACTCCAAGTTCTTCGTAATTCCCTATTACATATCATATATATTGTAAGAAACTAATAAAATTTTGGCTTAATTCTACTTAAAGAACATGTAGTTTCCCCTATTTTGCAGTTATCTACCCTCAATTGTTTTCGACAACACTTATATACTTTAAAGTTTTTAAAATTTGCACTTTAATACACTAAGTTATGCAAACATGAGAATTTCACCCCGAAAAATCTCATGCGACACTCACATGATAATTTTAGAATACTTTAACTCTTAATATTTATTAAATTTATAGTTAAACTTATCAAAATCCTATTTAAATAGAATTATGATATATTTATATTAGAAGTATAGTAGTTCTAATAGTAAATTTAACAAAAAATTAAACATTATAAAGCTCTAAAACATGAGTGTGTCATAATAACTTATTGCAAGCGGAAGTTCTCGTGTTTGCGTAATTGAGTATTTAAGTACAAGTTTTAAAAATTTTAGGATATACAAATGTTGCCGAAAACAATTGAGGGTATATAAGTGCAACTTTGGCTAAAACTATGAGGTACTTAATGTTGGAATTTTGGGTGTATTTCAAAATGGAGTGTTCTCTCTTTTAGTCCCACATAGGAAAATGATAGAGTTTAAAGTGTTTAAATGTGTTGTTTCTTTTTTATTAAATAGACCTACGAGTAGACGGGTCCTCGCATGCACATAAGCCCAATAGAGTACAGAACTGGAAATCATGCAATTGGATTTGGAATCGGGGCTGCAAATCTTGGTTTCGGAGCCATTTTGCTCTGCTCTAGAAAAATGTATATGTGCTTGTTTTTCCCTTGTGGTAGAGATTCTCTATAGATCTCCTTTCTTCTCATGATCAATCTTGAATCCTGGAGGGTAGGCCGCCAACAACCTGCGGCACCAATTGATATTTTCCGAGGGGTGAAATCTACTCTTAAGGACAGTGTATTAGCACACCTCGATCACATCGAGAGCAGTTCCCTTTCATCTTGAGAGCTTGTTTTCTGTTTAATAGTAGAAATTCGAGCTAGTTAATTTTCCAACACTTAAGTACAACCTAAAAGTTTTACTTGTACCAGGAATTCCAGGTGTAACATATTACAAAGAGAAGTTCGTCAAGATTGATAATGAGAAACGCTTTAAGGATACCATCGTTATCGAGGGAGGATATCTTAACCTTGGCTTCAGCTTGTACTTAGTTCGTTTTCAGATTTTAGAGAAGAACAGTGAATCTTCCATCATCAAGTCCACCATTGAATATGAAGTCGATGACGAACACTCTGCAAATGCTTCCTTCGTCACTATAGATGGCGTGGCGGCCATTTCCGCAGCTGTTTCAAACTACCTCATTGAGAAGAAGAAGAAGAAGGCTACAGCAGTCTAGTCCCCTTCAATGGCATTCAGTATTATTTACTTTTTTTTTAAAAAAAAGGATGACCTTGGGCTTGTGTTATCTTGGAATGCAACTTTTTGAGAGATGTTTGGTTTATCTTACCTTTGAATTTGAAGAATAAGAAAAAGTCTAGTCGTGGAGGACTTTAATTCTATGTATGGCGATAATTGGTATGAGGTATGTCATATTGTAAGCAAGCATGGATGATTGTGATTGCACATTACAGCTTAATAATAATTTGCATATAATGATACACCACTAGTAATAGTTTTAGGATAAATTTCACTAAACTAGCGGTAAGTTTGGAAATACTAGAACGTGTCAAAAATAAATAAATTTATTTAACGGCCACCAATTACTACTTTATGATAATATTTATGAAATATTTTCATAATTGGGAACTCAAGGGCTTACGCTGTTATAGGGGCTGTTATAGGGTTAAGTGAAAAAATAAAAAATTTTGGGGATAAAGTACCAAGTTAAGGCTCAACAAAATTAGGGGTTTACTTTTGTGAAATACCGTATATTTTGTAATGTAGATACCACATGTTGGGATTTTATCTTAAATCCGCTTCAAATTTCCTATCAGCATCATGACAGACAATTGCAGTAGTCTAAATCTCTAAGGGGTGTTTGTTTCAAAAATTTTTGGGATTACAAGTTTATGGATGAGGAGGGTGTTTTGAGTTTTTGGATTTCATAAACTTATTTGTTTCAAAGTAAATTTTGGGATATGAGATCCCAAAATAATAAAATACTAATATATTTTGGCATTTGTTATTTGTGAAATCTCTCTTGGAGAGAGGATTTCATTATTAGTATTTTGGGATATGAGATCCCAAAATATATTAGTATTTTATTATTTTGGGATCTCATATCCCAAAATATACTGAAACAAATGAAATCTACATACATAACAACAATCCCAAATTCAAACACGAGGCATCAAAACAAACATACATCAAGTGTTCGAGGCATCCTGTTTGAAGTTGAATTGCTTGAACATACATTTCCAGGGAATTTTTGGGAAACTAGTCTGCAGAATTAGGATTTCTTTCATTCTTGTAAAATTCATTAAAAGTCTCTATAAGATGAGGGTCGTTTAGAATAACTTTAATTTTGGAGAAATTTGAGATCTTGCAATTGGATTTGGAATCGGGGCCTGCAAATCTTGGTTTCGGAGCCATTTTGCTCTGCTCTAGAAAAATGTATATGTGCTTGTTTTTCCCTTGTGGTAGAGATTCTCTATAGATCTCCTTTCTTCTCATGATCAATCTTGAATCCGGAGGGTAGGCGCCAACAACCTGCGGCACCAATTGATATTTTCGAGGGGTGAAATCTACTCTTAAGGACAGTGTATTAGCACACCTCGATCACATCGAGCAGTTCCCTTTCATCTTGAGAGCTTGTTTTCTGTTTAATAGTAGAAATTCGAGCTAGTTAATTTTCCAACACTTAAGTACAACCTAAAAGTTTTACTTGTACCAGGAATTCCAGGTGTAACATATTACAAAGAGAAGTTCGTCAAGATTGATAATGAGAAACGCTTTAAGGATACCATCGTTATCGAGGGAGGATATCTTAACCTTGGCTTCAGCTTGTACTTAGTTCGTTTTCAGATTTTAGAGAAGAACAGTGAATCTTCCATCATCAAGTCCACCATTGAATATGAAGTCGATGACGAACACTCTGCAAATGCTTCCTTCGTCACTATAGATGGCGTGGCGGCCATTTCCGCAGCTGTTTCAAACTACCTCATTGAGAAGAAGAAGAAGGCTACAGCAGTCTAGTCCCCTTCATTGGCATTCAGTATTATTTACCTTTTTTTTAAAGAAAGGATGACTTTGGGCTTGTGTTATCTTGGAATGCAACTTTTTTGAGAGATGTTTGGTTTATCTTACCTTTGAATTTGAAGAATAAGAAAAAGTCTAGTCGTGGAGGACTTTAATTCTATGTATGGCGATAATTGGTATGAGGTATGTCATATTGTAAGCAAGCATGGATGATTGTGATTGCACATTACAGCTTAATAATAATTTGCATATAATGATACACCACTAGTAATAGTTTTAGGATAAATTTCACTAAACTAGCGGTAAGTTTGGAAATACTAGAACGTGTCAAAAATAAATAAATTTATTTAACGGCCACCAATTACTACTTTATGATAATATTTATGAAATATTTTCATAATTGGGAACTCAAGGGCTTACGCTGTTATAGGGGCTGTTATAGGGTTAAGTGAAAAAATAAAAAATTTTGGGGATAAAGTACCAAGTTAAGGCTCAACAAAATTAGGGGTTTACTTTTGTGAAATACCGTATATTTTGTAATGTAGATACCACATGTTGGGATTTTATCTTAAATCCGCTTCAAATTTCCTATCAGCATCATGACAGACAATTGCAGTAGTCTAAATCTCTAAGGGGTGTTTGTTTCAAAAATTTTTGGGATTACAAGTTTATGGATGAGGAAGTGGGGTGTTTTGAGTTTTTGGATTTCATAAACTTATTTGTTTCAAAGTAAATTTTGGGATATGAGATCCCAAAATAATAAAATACTAATATATTTTGGCATTTGTTAGCATTTGTGAAATCCTCTCTTGGAGAGAGGATTTCATTATTAGTATTTTGGGATATGAGATCCCAAAATATATTAGTATTTTATTATTTTGGGATCTCATATCCCAAAATATACTGAAACAAACAAGTTTATGAAATCCAAAAACTCAAAACACCTCATTCATAAACTTGTAATCAAATTTTGAAACAAACACCCCTAAGAAAATCCGTCTGACAAACTTCAAAACAAATGTCTACATACATCAAGTGTTCGAGGCATCCTGTTCGAGTTGGAATTGCTTGAACATACATTTCCAGGGAAATTTTTGGGAAACTAGTCTGCAGAATTAGGATTTCTTTCATTCTTGTAAAATTCATTAAAAGTCTCTATAAGATGAGGGTCGTTTAGAATAACTTTAATTTTGGAGAAATTTGAGATCTTGTTGGGGAGTAAGTGGACCCAACCTAGACTTAATGGGAGAGACCAGCTAGAAAGTAATTTTAACTAAAAACTATAGCTTCTAGGTGTTGGCCCTATATTTTAACTCATAACTCTTCTTTATTCTATCCGATGTGAGCTTATACTCACACATAAATATCCAATAATATCCCTTTCATTTGTGAGTATAGTTCAATCTCTCAATCTTTCACGGGAATCACTAACTTGATCTTAACCAATAACCATCCATTCAGCACATGACTGCCAAATATCCGCATAATCTTTCACCACTTCACTTGTTGGCTAATCGAGTATATTACTCCTACGAAGTTTCGTGGGTTAACTTGACTTGGTCTAACTTTGATCTTCCTGACCTATCGTGCTTAAGTAGAAGTTGATGGGCCTTAAATAGAGGCTATGAACTAAGTTTAACACAAAAGCATAAGCTATTAGGTGTTGGTCCCAACTCCTATTTAAGCCCATCACTCTTTCTCATCTTTTCTACTATGAGACTATACTCACATATGAGTATCCCAACAATGACTATATACTCACACAACCCAACAATCTTCCTTCATTTATGAGTATAGTTCAATATTCATGGGCATCACTAACTTGTTCTGAACCGGGAAGCATACATTCGTCATGCTATCAAACATCCTAGGATCTTCCACCATTTGTGGGCGGCTTCACTATCTTGATCTCGAATCGACAATCGTGCATCCGGAGGGTAGGCCGCCAACAACCTGCGGCACCAATTGATATTTTCGAGGGGTGAAATCTACTCTTAAGGACAGTGTATTAGCACACCTCGATCACATCGAGAGCAGTTCCCTTTCATCTTGAGAGCTTGTTTTCTGTTTAATAGTAGAAATTCGAGCTAGTTAATTTTCCAACACTTAAGTACAACCTAAAAGTTTTACTTGTACCAGGAATTCCAGGTGTAACATATTACAAAGAGAAGTTCGTCAAGATTGATAATGAGAAACGCTTTAAGGATACCATCGTTATCGAGGGAGGATATCTTAACCTTGGCTTCAGCTTGTACTTAGTTCGTTTTCAGATTTTAGAGAAGAACAGTGAATCTTCCATCATCAAGTCCACCATTGAATATGAAGTCGATGACGAACACTCTGCAAATGCTTCCTTCGTCACTATAGATGGCGTGGCGGCCATTTCCGCAGCTGTTTCAAACTACCTCATTGAGAAGAAGAAGAAGGCTACAGCAGTCTAGTCCCCTTCATTGGCATTCAGTATTATTTACTTTTTTTAAAAAGGATGACTTTGGGCTTGTGTTATCTTGGAATGCAACTTTTTTGAGAGATGTTTGGTTTATCTTACCTTTGAATTTGAAGAATAAGAAAAAGTCTAGTCGTGGAGGACTTTAATTCTATGTATGGCGATAATTGGTATGAAGTATGTCATATTGTAAGCAAGCATGGATGATTGTGATTGCACATTACAGCTTAATAATAATTTGCATATAATGATACACCACTAGTAATAGTTTTAGGATAAATTTCACTAAACTAGCGGTAAGTTTGGAAATACTAGAACGTGTCAAAAATAAATAAATTTATTTAACGGCCACCAATTACTACTTTATGATAATATTTATGAAATATTTTCATAATTGGGAACTCAAGGGCTTACGCTGTTATAGGGGCTGTTATAGGGGTTAAGTGAAAAAAAATAAAAATATTTTGGGGATAAAGTACCAAGTTAAGGCTCAACAAAATTAGGGGTTTACTTTTGTGAAATACCGTATATTTTGTAACGTAGATACCACATGTTGGGATTTTATCTTAAATCCGCTTCAAATTTCCTATCAGCATTATGACAGACAATTGCAGTAGTCTCTGAGAAATCTCTAAGAAAATCCGTCTGACAAACTTCAAAACAAATGTCTACATACATCAAGTGTTCGAGGCATCGAATCCTGTTCGAGTTGGAATTGCTTGAACATACATTTCCAGGGAAATTTTTGGGAAACTAGTCTGCAGAATTAGGATTTCTTTCATTCTTGTAAAATTCATTAAAAGTCTCTATAAGATGAGGGTCGTTTAGAATAACTTTAATTTTGGAGAAATTTGAGATCTTGTTGGGGAGTAAGTGGACCCAACCTAGACTTAATGGGAGAGACCAGCTAGAAAGTAATTTTAACTAAAAACTATAGCTTCTAGGTGTTGGCCCTATATTTTAACTCATAACTCTTCTTTATTCTATCCGATGTGAGCTTATACTCACACATAAATATCCAATAATATCCCTTTCATTTGTGAGTATAGTTCAATATTCATGGGCATCACTAACTTGTTCTGAACCGGGAAGCATACATTCGTCATGCTATCAAACATCCGTAGGATCTTCCACCACTTGTGGGCGGCTTCACTATCTTGATCTGAACTGACAATCGTGCATCCGACACATGGCTATCAAACATCCATAGGATCTTCAAGTAAATGTGGACTAATCAGACTATATCACTCCTACGGACATCTGCGGATTACCTTGACTTGATCTTCCTAATCTTAGTCATCCTCTCAACGCATTGGGGCCTTCGTGCTTTACTTTGCATTTTACTTTTATCTAGACAACACAACATTGACTCTAATACAATTTTTGGGAAGTAACCCGATCGAGAGTTAATTGGCTTTAACTAGAGGCTAGGAATCAATTTTAACCCAAAAGCTATAACTCATAGGTATTGGCCCCAACTCCTATTTTAAACTCATCACTCTTTCTTATTCTATCCTATGTGAACTTCACACATGAATATCCAACAATCTATCCTTCATTTGTGAGTATAGTTCAATCTCTCAATCTTTCACGGGAATCACTAACTTGATCTTAACCAATAACCATCCATTCAGCACATGACTGTCAAATATCCGCATAATCTTTCACCACTTCACTTGTTGGCTAATCAGAGTATATTACTCCTACGAGTTTCCGTGGGTTAACTTGACTTGGTCTAACTTTGATCTTCCTGACCTATCGTGCTTAAGTAGAAGTTGATGGGCCTTAAATAGAGGCTATGAACTAAGTTTAACTCAAAAGCATAAGCTATTAGGTGTTAGTCCCAACTCCTATTTAAGCTCATCACTCTTTCTCATCTTTTCTACTATGAGACTATACTCACATATGAGTATCCCAACAATGACTATATACTCACACAACCCAACAATCTTCCTTCATTTGTGAGTATAGTTCAATCTTCATGGGCATCACTAACTTGTTCTGAACCGGGAAGCATACATTCGTCATGCTATCAAACATCCGTAGGATCTTCCACCATTTGTGGGCGGCTTCACTATCTTGATCTGAACTGACAATCGTGCATCCGACACATGGCTATCAAACATCCATAGGATCTTCAAGTAAATGTGGACTAATCAGACTATATCACTCCTACGGACATCTGCGGATTACCTTGACTTGATCTTCCTAATCTTAGTCATCCTCTCAACGCATTGGGGCCTTCGTGCTTTATTTTGCATTTTACTTTTATCTAGACAACACAACATTGACTCTAATACAATTTTTGGGAAGTAACCCGATCGAGAGTTAATTGGCTTTAACTAGAGGCTAGGAATCAATTTTAACCCAAAAGCTATAACTCATAGGTATTGGCCCCAACTCCTATTTTAAACTCATCACTCTTTCTTATTCTATCCTATGTGAACTTCACACATGAATATCCAACAATCTATCCTTCATTTATGAGTATAGTTCAAACTTTCAAGGGAATCACTGACTTACTCCCATTTACCTCCAGACTTCACATTGGACTTTATTTTAATTTGGACCACAACCTTAGCTCTGATATCATTTGTTAAGGAATAACTAGGCCTAAATGAGAGTTAATAAGCCTTAAATGGAGGTCAGGAACCACTTTTAATCTAAAAGCTTAAGCTATTATGTTGTCCCAACTCCTATTTATACTCACACTCTTTCTCTTCTTTTCCAATGTAAAACTCAAACATGAATAGCCCAACAGATCTATCAATTAGCAAGAATATCTTCTAGTTGTAATTCTCTAATTTCTATTTGGAATATAAAATTGTAATCCTCAATCTTTACAATATTTTTGGAGTTTTAATGTAATGGTTAAGGACTTTAAAACTATTCTCTTTGATGGATTTTGATTCATACCTATGACAATTTCGCGAAGAATAAATGAACAAAAGATTCGATATATACACGACAAAAATAAATCGTTATCTTCCTTATGATATATATTGTTTCTGTCCTTGTCTCCATTGTAAACCAAACCCATCATGCATAGAGAATCACCTAATTAAACCTTTTCCTAATATTTCAAGCTTCAGCTTTACGTCAGAGCACCAAACGGCAGAAGCTATAGGACATATAAATAAAGCCACCAGAAAAAAGAAAATTTTAGGATGATGGACCCATCTTTTCATATTTTATAATACGAGTTTAATGAAGCATTTTCAGTTATAAAATAGATAAGTTAATAAAAACTTCTTTCGTTTATATCATGTTTAAATCACTAATTTTACACTGGAGTTTCGTTCTTCAAAGTCTGCCTACAAAATTTTAGTTATATGAATAAATGTTAGATTTTTTTTAGTTTGTACAAAAACTGAATTTTTCTCTATTTTCTTCTATTCAACTTAGAAATCTATGAATTTTGAAGTGGAGAAATTCTTCAAGACATAAATGAGTGGTTTTTCCCTTAAATATTTAGAATTGTTTTTCTCCTTTGAAAATCATGATACAGATGAAGTGCGTTGCTTGTAATTTACACAAAACATACAACCTTCAAAGTCTTCCAAAAATTTACAGAAATGAAAAATACTTGTTTTCATATGAGCCTATAAATAAGAATGCCAATCTGAGCAAAGGTACCATAGCCAAAACAGTCTTGGCTTGAACGAACGTCAACACCAAGGCACAATTATAATCTCTCTCTCTGAATTCCGTTAAATTGAAGGTTATAAGGAAAGAAGAATGAAGGGAAGCCTCTCTCATGAGCTAGACTTGGAAGCGACGGCCGAGGTGGCGTGGGGAATTTACGGCACGCTTAAGCTGACCGAAGTTGTCCTCAAACAGCTCTCGGGTATCGTCTCAAAGATTGAGGTTGATGGTGATGGTGGAGTTGGAACTGTTTTTTGTGCCACTTTTGGTTCTGGTAATTAATTAGCTTATAACTTGATTGCTATACTGTGTGTTATAAGAGTTTGATAATGAATAGCCTATTACGTTCTCTTATTAATCAACAAAAAGCTTCTTCAGTCTATTGAGTAGAGCCTGAAATATTTTAGGGCTATAGTATTGCTGTTTTGGACTTAATTGCTACCTCTGTTTTTTCTTTTTCTTTTTCTTTTTTTTTTTCAGAAGATCCCCTAGGTGAAATGTTTTATTTTTGCCTCTTTTACCCTAAAATAAACTTAATTTAGACATGTGGAAATTTAGTGCAAATTAAAGAAGGGTAAATTTCACAGAACCACAACTTAAGTTTGGTCGCTTCTGAGATAACCCTCTTTCAGTATTTCAATAGATACAATGTCCACTTTAGCTTGAGGGATTTGCAACCCCAAAAAAAAAAAACAAAAAAAAAAAAAAAGAAAGGAAAAAAAAAAGAACAAACAAGACAAAAAAGAAGAAGAAGAGAAGAAAAGAAAAACTCTTTTCTATTCCAGTAAACACATTGAAAATTGTTCTTTAAACCATAAAACCAGCATCCTCAAATCTAAGTTGTCATGTTCCAAATAAACGATGAAAAAAAGGCAAAAATACAATTAGACCTAAGAAAATAATATAATAATAAAAGGGTCAATTTTTTAGTGTTGAGGAGTATTTCTTCTTTTACGGTCACATACTTTACACATGACACACATGTTACTTTGGAGGATTAAAGTGAAATATATTAATTATAGGAATTTAGTGGAATAGAAAAAGTTCAGGAGTTATATGAAACATCCTCAAAGTTAATGAAGGTTAGAATTGGGGTCATCAAAAAAGGGCCAAACCTAAGGGCCGGTGTTCTCTGTGAAATTTATCCATAAAAGAACACAGGAGTAATAAGTTGCCAATTCAATATCATGCCAGTGTATCTGCAACTAACCATTTTATGTCATCTTTCGTCTTGGCAGAGAACAAAGTTTTCAAGGAGAAGGTTGTGACACTTGATAATGAGAAGCGTATTAAGGAGTTATCGGTGACCCAAGGAGCGCTTTTGGACTTGGGTTTCACATCAGAGTTGGTTCGTTTGGAGATTTTGGACAAGAACGAGAGCTATTGTACGATCAAGACTACTATCGAGTACGAAATAGAGGATGAGCATGAGGCTAAAGCTTCACTTGTCGACATTGCTATTTTGGCGATGATGGCTGAGGCAGTTGCAGAGCATCTCCGAGAGGAGAAAGCTAATAGCATTTAAGTGCGAAATTTGTTGTATTTTCAACCTTAATTTCTTGTTGGATAGGGGATGTCCTTGATAATAAATAATAAGGGTTTTTTCTCTTAGAAACTACCTTAAAAATAAGGTAATTATTATACGGAAACCACCTTTTATTTTTAATTTATACATGAGCCATCTTTAAAGTTGGTTTTTATTGCAATCAACCACCTCCTAGTCAAATTTGTCACTAAAATCCAAAATTATCCTAAGGGGTGTTAGTCAATCGAACTTTTAAGTACAATTGGAATAATTGTTCAAGTGGGATAATTTTATGCAAGTGGGATATTTTAATAGAACAATCTTTGGATAATTTTTAGAAGTGGGATATTTTGGTAAAATAATGTGGGATAATTTGGAGTAATAGAAAGTATATAATTATGTATTTTGATAATATGACCTTAAGTTATAAATTTTGAATATAAATTGATAATTATATAAAGCAATATTAATAATTCTTATAAAAGAGTAACTATTACTTAAACTATATATAACCTTATTGTTACTACTTATTACTATCAATAATCATGTAAACTAGCCTAGTAATAATCATGAAATAGTTCATCAAAAATAATAATAATGAATATCAATTAATAGTGCAACACACTTGATCATCACAAATACTATAATAATCATGAAGTATAAAACAATTTTAATCATATGTAATCATGTATTCGCTAAGTCCCTAATTTCTTAAATCAATCTCAAGTTTTTGATCACTTGCTATTAATCTTTCATCTTCACTCTTTTCTCATTCATACTAATTAAATTTAATGCTTGTTCCCATCATTATGTTATGCATTACTTATTTATTAAAACTTCTTATAAAATATTGTTGATTCAAGTAAATATCTATTATTCGGTGTGATTATGTGTATCCTAAAACGTTACTTATCCTTTTTTAATATCAACCATTAATTATTCAAATTTTCCTATATGCATTGCAAGTGCTATTTGCATACTTTTATAATGTATAATAATGCATAATGTATGAGCAACATTTATTTTATTGGACTCAACTATTAATAATTTTTACCAATTCAAAAGCTCTAGTTTGTTCTCATCTACGGGTTGAAAAGTGGAATAATTTCGGGAGAAGAACTCATATTTTTCTATATATGTAGAACAATTAGTGGGATAATTTTAAAAATTATCCCAGTTCTAGTTCTTCTAGAATTCTACTTGACTAACACCCTAAAAATTATCCCAATTATAGTTCTAATTGACTAACACTATAAAAATTCATCCTACAATTATCTCAGTTCTAATTTTTAGTTCTAATTGCTAACCCCTTAAAACTCACATTCAAGGCACATGATTAATTCTTTTAGTGTTTAGATCTTGTTAAGATACAACTCACATACCTTGAACTTGAATTTTGTAAGCTTATTTTTAGTTTTTTAGTGAAAATCTGACTGAACGTGGTTGATTGCAACAAAGACCAACTTTAAAGGTGGTTTATGTATAAATTGAAAATAAAAAGTGATTTCCATATAAACCCTAATTTTTTAGGTGGTTTCTGGGGAAAAAAAACCCTAAATAATAAGGTGTGGAACTTTCTTCAACTTCATTGTTATTCCTTTTGGACATAGAAAATTTAAAATTATCGTTAAATTTGTAATTCTAAGATGGCTAAATATCAGAATGCCCCCCATAACTTTAAATGATTATCAAATAACCCCCCAATATCAGGAAAAAACCCTTAAGGATAGGGATTATCAGAAATCACATTTAACTTTGAAATTTTATCAAAAATCCTCCTAAAATCATCGCTTATGGGTTTTCTAATAAAATCTCAAAATTAATGGAGGTTTTCCGATAGCCCCTAAAATTAAGGGGGTTTTGATATTTTCAAAGTTATGGCGGGTTATCGATAATCGTCCATAGTTAAGGCTACTAATATTTAGCCTTCTAAGATTCATAACATTGTGGAAATTTGAACCTGTTCTTATGAGTATATAATATATCAGCCATCTATCTCCTTACATGATAAATTCCCTTTCAGTCATATTCCTTTGATTTATGTAATTTTCATTCATATTTTCCTAGGACTTAAAATTTTAAAGATGCAGTGAACAATTTTTAATTTGCATTTGAATTGCACATTTATTAAATTTTAGCATGAAATAAAAATAAAATGATATAATACCAAAATGTTTTGTTTTAAACAACATTCAATATAAAACAAGTGTACATGAGCTAAAAAGAAATCAACATTGCCAACACTTCTATATAGGTTTTACTTTCGAATTAACATTCCTTATACACATCAAGACTATGTTTAAGATGTGTGTCTTGATATATATCACATATCAATATGAATCTTAAAGTAAATTTAATAGATAAAAAGTTTGTGGTCAAGTGCTTCTATCCACTTAAGTTTACAAGAACTTTTACCCTTAACTTATTACTTTTAAAAATGATTTTAAAGATTTTTAATGTAAATGTTACTCTTAACTTATATTTATCATTTTCTACATTTTTCTTGCTTCTTTAAGGAAAATGTGATTTACATTTCGACCTCTCTCAGAGATCTGTAATCCTTTCTAAAATAAAAGCTTTCTATAGTTTTTACTTTGGAGCAGGGTTGAATTATAACACTTCCATGAACTTTTGTAAAGACCAGAATTTCCAAAGAGAGGCCCTCTTTAATCAATGTTTTCCTCTGGCTCTTGGGAATCCATTCTATAAGGGCTGTTTGGATGGGTTAGAAAACTAAGAAATAGAAACTAACACACCACATTTTATTTAAATAATTTCCATTCTTTGTTTGATTGGAGGTAGGAAAAAAAGGAATACATGCAGAGACCCACCCTAGAGATGTAATTAATGCATTGGGCCCCAAATTTAAAGAAAGGCTTAATATCGAAAACCCCTTTACTTTGAGTGATGATCGAAAACCCCTAACTTTCAAAATATAGTAACCCCAAACTTTAGGGGTTATCGAAAACCCCTTTAACCTTAAGATTTTATCACAAAACCCTAACGATTGTTATCCTTTATTATCCCAATTTTTGTGAAACAAAATACTCGAGTAGGATTTCACCCACGTAATAAAAAATTAATAATTTAGTTTAACACATTAATTTAATTTTACGTAGAAAAACTCTCTGAGTTCTTTAAAAAAACTCTCCCACTGAAAATCTCTACCGGGAGTACTTTTGTTTGCTGATAATTTGGTATAATCAGGATAACGCTGTTAGGGGGGTTTTGTGATAAAACCTTAAAGTTAAAGGGGGTTTTCTGATAACCCCTAAACTTAAGGGGGGTTTTCTAATATTTTGAAAGTTAAGGGGTTTTTTTGATAATCGCCCAAAGTTAAAGGGGTTTTTTTTTCTGATATTAAGCCTTAAAGAAACCCATTTCCCGACCAATAACCCTGAAATGCGCATGAAAATGAAGATATGGGTCCCACAACCCATTTTACACTTATATCTCCCAAAAATAGGTTTCACCGAAATGAACCAAACAGCCCCTAATATACCAATCACGCATTTGGCAGATCAATCTAAATATATTATTATATTTCAGGTCAACTCTGTGTCCAGATTCTAAAGATCAGGAGAAAAAAAAAACTCCAGTTTCAGAGCAACAAACGGCAGAAATCATAATATAATATAAATAAAGCTATTAAATCACAAACGACCTAGACCCCTAAATAAACAATTGCAAGAGCTGCGTAGACGCAACAACTCCAATGGGGATACAAATACTAGTTAAATTTAACAACAATTGCTATATTTTGAGTAGTTGGAATTTTGGTCTTTTATCTAATTAGTAACAAACTTACAATTGAAGTTACAGTATAACCCTAGTTACGACTCAAAAGGACTGCAATTGCAACTTATGTTCAAAATTGCATAGACCACTGGATGCAACTGGTAATTTTTATTAAAAAAAATGTTCCTAAAATTTGGGGATTTTGCACAAACCCCTTGAACTTTGAAATTCCACAAAATCACCCGCGACTTTTGGGAGTTTCATGACCCCCAACTTTGGCAAAGTACCACTAACAAAGTTAACAAAATAGCGACTAACATTCACACATTTAGAATGTATCAGAGTTTAAATAACTATATATAAGTTTGCAGAATATTACAAGACAGTAGAAGGTTTACACAAGATTTAATTAGAATGAATCAGAACTTTTTCCAAACATTTGGGGTTCTTGTGAAACTCCCAAAGTTTAGGAGTGGAATTTTCAAAGTTAAGGAGGATTAATTTGTGCAAGAAAACACCAGAATTGGGGGTGTTTTGTAAACTTTACCCCTGCATTTATTAGTTGCAGATCCCTAACTTAGAGATTAGTGGGCAAAACAAGAAAGGAGAGAGAAATGAAGGGAAACGTTTCACAGGATGTAGACATGGAAGCTACCGCCGACGAGGCATGGGGAGTTTTCGGCACTCTTCGAGTCGTCGAACTTATCTGCAAAGTGCTCTCCAGTGCAGTCTCAAGGGCTGAGGTTGATGGTGACGGTGGAGTTGGCACTGTTATTTCTTTCATTTTTACTTCTGGTTTGCTTCAGAAACCTTTTACCTAATTTTGATTGTTTTAGTTTTAATTTTGAAGTTATATTATCAACATGTCATAATCAACCTCTAATGTTCTGTTGGTATCAGCATTATGCTTCTTCTACTATTGAGTCGCAACTGTTTGAGCTCTGACAATAGCCTCTCTTTACGATTTTAGATTTGATAAGGCTAATTAAAAGAACTTTTGTGATTCAAAACAAGACATTTAGGGGGTGTTTGGTTCACCCTTTTTATAGATTTGGAGTAGGAATTGGATCTGACAGGGGCAAAACTATAAATAACGGATTCTGGTGGCATCCTAAAACTTAGTTTGGTTCAAAAAACTTTTATAGATTTTGATATCTATGAAGTTGATAAAGTGGTATTTTTTGTAGATTTCAACATCATATGGGTTTGGGTGGATTTTAGTTAGAAAGTGACACACTTTTATTATTTTAGAATAAAAAAATCCAAACTCCATAAAAATTTTCTATTAAGTTGGATTACAAACCAAACAAAACAAAGAAATAGGAATTGGAGGGTTCATAAAGTGGGATTCATAATTTCATGTTATGAAACAAACATGGAAAGGTAAAAAATGGGATTCCCAAAATTCTATGGCGTCAAAAATTATCCTACAAATTTTTATAGATTAGGTAGGAATCCATAAAAAAATGAGATTCTAATCCTATTCCCAACCACCAAGAACCAAACACCCCTTACAATAAAATCCTATTTAGTATAGTGGAGAAGTGCTATTATTGAATAATTAATAGACTAATGAATGGTTTGTTAGATTTATTTGGATTTTAGGAATGAGTGCAATTCTTGAGGGCATTATGGTGAGTGATAGATTTAGAATGAATCAGAACCACTCTAGATAATAAACAGTTATTATAAAAAACAGTGGTCTCTCAACTACTTTTTTGATAGTAGAGAAGATCCAAATTATATCCGGAACTAGATACCAATAACCTTTGCTTTAATTCAACTAAATGTTGTTCACCTGTTTTTGAATGAATTTGCATCATGGCTTTGGATTGAAACCTTACTAGACTGAAATTGTTGACTAAGAAGATGGATTATAGCTTACAAAAGTGCCTTGGCAGTGTTTCGATGGAGATACACAATTTGTTGCTAGATTTGGTTTTATTGGAGACACTAGATCTCGGATTGGGATTTTCTCCAATTAGGTGATAATTGGAGAGAGTTTAATGGCCCTAATCATTACCGTTGATTTGAAGGGATGATCATTACCGTTGATTTGAAGGGATGAGATGTAGGATTTTGCAATCACAAATAGTGGTTTTCACTATAGTGGTTTTCAACACAATGGTTTTTAAAATAAGTACAATTCCTACATTGTATCATCTCATACAAACTACAATCAATGGTAATGATTAAGGTAATTAGACTCTCTCTAATGACCATCTAATTATAGAGGATCCAAATCCATTAGATCTCTCTTTATTATGGTAAAAGAGACAGATACCAAATACCTTGACCCCTTGAACCAAACAAGTCATCACCACATAACTCATACCATACTTATGTCATCTACCTAAATGAAATTTACAGGAACTTAGCTTCTGTCTTGCAAGGTAACAAAGCTTTCAAGGAAAAGATTGTCGCACTCGACAATGAGAAGCGCATTAAGGAGGTAGAGGTAATCCAAGGAGGGCTTTTGGACTTGGGTTTCAAATCACACTTGGTTCGTTTTGAGGTAATGGAGAAGAACCAGAGCCATTCCATAATCAAGTCGACCATCGAGTACGAAATCGACGACGACCATGCGGAGAAAGCTTCAGTCGTCAACAATAATAACATCGGTCGCTTGGCTACTCTTGTTGAAGGAGTTGCAAAGTGTCATCTAGAGGAGAAAGCTAACGGTGTCAAGTGCCAAATTTAATTTGCTAATGCGTTCATCTCTCTTGTTCAATAATGAATTGCCCTCGGCGGGGGCTAACTGAACCTTTGATGCTAATGCATTTTGCTCTGGTGAAGGAGCTGTTTAAGTTACTTATTCCTTGTGATTTCCTCCTTGACTTGAATGTCTGTGTCTTTTTATTTTAGCAGCATTACCAAGTTTTCAAAGCTTCATCCATTTTGAACTTGATACCTCCAAGTTTATTTTTGTTCATTTGGTAAACGCCCTCGAGATAGATGGGAATTAGCAAATTCTGCAGTCAATCGTATTGTTTTGAATGTTTACAGCAACTTAGTCACGCATTTCGGGGGCTTTTATAATTACTACAAAGGTTTAAAAGTCGAAATTCTCAAATGTAGGATAATGAAGTTCAATTTCTTTTTGAAATGATTTTTCTGATATCAGTCCATTAAATCTAATGATTTTTCTGATATCAGTCCCTTAAATCTTTTATATTTCGAAATTAGTTCCTCAAATCATTAAAATTGCTATTAGGTCCCTCAATTCTTAGCTCATTTTGGATTAGTCCTCAAAATATTGAAATTGCTATTAGATCCCTCAATTCTTAAGTTTTTGCAAATCAATCCCTCTATTCAACTGTAAAAGCAGCAATTAGAGAGACCATCAATTAACATCTATTGTTGTGGATTACCATGTTCCCCAATTCTCATAAGTCTTTTCAAATTAATCTCTTTAATTGTCATTTCTACTCTTGATTGGAGGGAGTAATTTGTAAATAGCAAAGAATCGGAGACCTAATAGCAATCTCAATGATTGAAGGACTAATTTTGAAAAAACTTAATTGAGTGACCTAGTAACAATTTCAATGATTTGAGGGACTAATTCCAACTTAGAAAAGATTTAAGGGCCTAATATTGAAAAAATATATTTTTAAATAATGGAGTATCAAATGGGCGAAACGAATTAACTAAATAGCACTTAATACCTTATAGTTTCACTCACTTAGCACTTAGCACCCTCATTAACTAAATAGCATTTAATACCTTGTAGTTTCACTCACTTAGCACTTGGTACCCTCAGTTGTTTTGCATAGCAATTATATATCTTAAGTTGTTTAAAATTTACACATTAGTACTCTCTATTAAGCAAACTTCATAATTTGCACCGATATAGCATTCACATGTTAATTTTAGAATTTCTTAACTCTTAAATTTGTTAAATGTAGTGCTAAATCTATCCAAATTCAATTTTTAAAATATGATAGGATACATTTAAATTAAAATTTGGATAGGATTAACAGAAAACTTAATAAATATTAATAGTTAAAAACTCTAAAATTAATATGTGAATATTATATGGAAACATTTCGGTGAAAAATTTCACGTTCACATAATAAAGAGTACTCATATGCTAATTTTAAAGAACTTAAAATATATGATTGCTATAATAAACAACTGAGGTATATAAGTGAGTGAAACTATAAGATATTTAAGTGCGATTTGGCCAAATAAATATGGACGTATTGCAGTTCAGAAGGAGAGAAAATGAATATGGACGTATTACAGTTCAGAAGGAGAGAAACTCTGGGTACCAAAGTGCAATAAATCCTAAAGGGTCTAATCTCCGCAACTAACACATCGCAGCAGAGGAAAAAAAAAAGGCGGCGGCGGCGGTTTTTTCGCCATTAGGTTAGGGTTTTGGTTTTGGGGTTTCTACGCACGAATTGATTCCGGCAGCGATCTTTTAAGTTTTTTGTTTTAAGTATTAAAAAAAATTTAAAAGGGTCGCTGCAGGAATCAATTCGAAGTTACCTCCTTGCGTAGAAATCCCTAAACCCTAACCTAATGGCAAAAAAACCACCGCCGCCGCCTTCTTCCTCGTCGGGGGACGAATGCGCCTCCTCCGACGAGGAGCAGCAGCCCGTCGACGAGAACCCTCTCTAACCCCAACCAACGACAAAGAGGAAAGCAGCGGTGAAAGCGAAGAAAAATCCAGCGACGACGAACATAAACCCGAATCCGACGACAAAACCCCTACTCCCTCCATCTCCGCCTCAGCCCCGTCCAAATCCGCACCCGAGGCCGGATCCGGCGAACCCGAATCCGAATCGGACTCCGACTCCGAGGCCGCGAAGCTCGTCGGCCCTGTCAGCTCGAAGCCTATGGAGGAGGTCAAAACCCCCATCTCAAAGTCCGTCGACGCCGAGAAATCCAACGGCAAAGCCAGCGGCAAGCGCTTGTTCCAGAGAATCTGTAGCTTGGACAACGAGATTGCGATCCTCAAAGCCATGGTCGAATTCGACGCCCGACACGGGCCCATCAAGCTGAACGCATCCGCTGTAGTATAATTCCATGCCTTTGTCAAGAATTCTTTAACCTCAGGGTTAGTGATACCGAGCTTGTTGAGAAGATGAGAAGGCTGAAGAAGAAGTACTCGGGCTTGGATGCCCGTGCAAAGAAAAGCAAGAAGGTGCTCAAGTTTGCGTAAGCTCGTGATCAGAATGTGTATAAGCTCTTGAAGAAAGCTTGGGGTGAAGGAAAGAATGACGACGATGGTGATGATGAGCAGCATAAGGTGGTGAGAGCGAAATCGGTGAAGGGGAATTCTAAAGGGGGAAGTTTTAAGAGAGGGTACCCTTTCTTGAAGAATGTCGCGGTGAAGATGAGGAGTAGTTTGGCAGCCTCGGAGGCGATCCAGAGAATTGACCCGGAAAAGGGTAGGGTTTTGATAAGATGTTTAAGGAGCAAAAAAAAAAACGGTGGAGATCAAGCACAACATTCATGGGATGGACCTACTGAAGGAGATCGTTAAGATGGTAATGGAGGGTTTAGAGAGGGCAAGTGATTGAGTTTGGGAGATGTCTCATGGTAATTTCTCATCATCCTTTTTCATGTCTTGTTGAATTAAGCTCTTGCAGTGCTAACTTGCAGCGATTTTGTTGTGCATTTACTCGCTGTTTTTTTTGGCATTAATTTCGTATTGTCTTTGTGATATATATTTCGAGTTGACACGTCTTCTAAATTTATAGTTAATTTCTATGACTTCTGATTGGGTGTGAATCTTGCGATGATCACATTTATGCAGAATAATTTGTACGTTAATTTTTCTCTAATTATGTTTGTTTTTAATTATTTTTTTTAAAGAATTGTTGATTAAAATAGTGGGTTTTATGGGTAACAAGAGTGACATAAGCTTGTAAATAGTGGCTGGTTTTGTTCTAGGAAGACATTTGTAAGGTAGTAGAAAATTCTTTACTCTGTCCATCTCATATCTCTAGGTTTGAGAAGGGCTCTAACTGTTATCTAAAAAGGACTTTTTTCTAAAGCACGTGTCCTTATGCTGTTGTTTGAAGAAGCTAGATTTTCTGGCTTATCTCATCTGCAGTAGGTAAAAGCAATGTTGGGAAAAACACACTATGTTACTTGCTATTTCACATTATGTAACATAGCAAACATTAACTATTACATAGCATTTTGTAATAACAATACACATTGTAACTCTATGCTATTGCAATATAGTATCTGCATTTCGATATAACATATGCTATTTCAATATAACATGTGTTATTTCAATATAACTGTGATGTTTGTATGTAGTTATAGTAGATACTTGAGAGTATCTTCTTTGTTTACGATGATTGAGGCTTGACGTAATTAAGTAGTTGCTTTGGATTGTTTGTTAAGTCTTGACGGCATCTTTCATTGTCTTGATTGATACTTAGTGATATCATTATTCTTGTGACGGTGAAATTTTGATAGGATTAACAGAAAACTTAATAAATATTAATAGTTAAAAACTCTAAAATTAATATGTGAATATTATATGGAAATATTTCGGTGAAAAATTTCACGTTTACATAATAAAGAGTACTAATATGCTAATTTTAAAGAACTTAAAATATATGATTGCTATAATAAACAATAAGATATTTAAGTGCGATTTGGCCAAATAAATATGGACGTATTGCAGTTCAGAAGGAGAGAAAATGAATATGGACGTATTACAGTTCAGAAGGAGAGAAACTCTGGGTACCAAAGTGCAATAAATCCTAAAGGGTCTAATCTCCGCAACTAACACATCGCAGCAGAGGAAAAAAAGGCGGCGGCGGCGGTTTTTTCGCCATTAGGTTAGGGTTTTGGTTTTGGGGTTTCTACGCACAAGTAACTTCGAATTGATTCCGGCAAAAAAAACTTAAAAGGGTCGCTGCAGGAATCGTAGAAATCCCAAAACCCTAACCTAATGGCAAAAAAACCGCCGCCGCCGCCTTCTTCCTCGTCGGGGGACGTATGCGCCTCCTCCGACGAGGAGCAGCAGCCCGTCGACGAGAACCCTCTCTAACCCCAACCAACAACAAAGAGGAAAGCAGCGGTGAAAGCGAAGAAAAATCCAGCGACGACGAACATAAACCCGAATCCGACAACAAAACCCCTACTCCCTCCATCTCCGCCTCAGCCCCGTCCAAATCCGCACCCGAGTCCGGATCCGGCGAACCCGAATCCGAATCGGACTCCGACTCCGAGGCCGCGAAGCTCGTCGGCCCTGTCAGCTCGAAGCCTATGGAGGAGGTCAAAACCCCCATCTCAAAGTCCGTCGACGCCGAGAAATCCAACGGCAAAGCCGGCGGCAAGCCCTTGTTCCAGAGAATCTGTAGCTTGGACAACGAGATTGCGATCCTCAAAGCCATGGTCGAATTCGAGGCCCGACAGGGGCCCATCAAGCTGAACGCATCCGCTGTAGTATAATTCCATGCCTTTGTCAAGAATTCTTTAACCTCAGGGTTAGTGATACCCAGCTTGTTGAGAAGATGAGAAGGCTGAAGAAGAAATACTCGGGCTTGGATGCCCGTGCGAAGAAAAGCAAGAAGGTGCTCAAGTTTGCGTAAGCTCGTGATCAGAATGTGTATAAGCTCTTGAAGAAAGCTTGGGGTGAAGGAAAGAATGACGACGATGGTGATGATGAGCAGCATAAGGTGGTGAGAGCGAAATCGGTGAAGGGGAATTCTAAAGGGGGAAGTTTTAAGAGAGGGTACCCTTTCTTGAAGAATGTCGCGGTGAAGATGAGGAGTAGTTTGGCAGCCTCGGAGGCGATCCAGAGAATTGACCCGGAAAAGGGTAGGGTTCTGATAAGATGTTTAAGGAGCAAAAAAACGGTGGAGATCAAGCACAACATTCATGGGATGGACCTACTGAAGGAGATCGTTAAGATGGTAATGGAGGGTTTAGAGAGGGCAAGTGATTGAGTTTGGGAGATGTCTCATGGTAATTTCTCATCATCCTTTTTAAAGAATTGTTGATTAAAAATAGTGGGTTTTATGGGTAACAAGAGTGACATAAGCTTGTAAATAGTGGCTGGTTTTGTTCTAGGAAGACATTTGTAAGGTAGTAGAAAATTCTTTACTCTGTCCATCTCATATCTCTAGGTTTGAGAAGGGCTCTAACTGTTATCTAAAAAGGACTTTTTTCTAAAGCACGTGTCCTTATGCTGTTGTTTGAAGAAGCTAGATTTTCTGGCTTATCTCATCTGCAGTAGGTAAAAGCAATGTTGGGAAAAACACACTATGTTACTTGCTATTTCACATTATGTAACATAGCAAACATTAACTATTACATAGCATTTTGTAATAACAATACACATTGTAACTCTATGCTATTGCAATGTAGTATCTGCATTTCGATATAACATATGCTATTTCAATATAACATGTGTTATTTCAATATAACTGTGATGTTTGTATGTAGTTATAGTAGATACTTGAGAGTATCTATTTTGTTTACGATGATTGAGGCTTGACGTAATTAAGTAGTTGCTTTGGATTGTTTGTTAAGTCTTGACGGCATCTTTCATTGTCTTGATTGATACTTAGTGATATCATTATTCTTGTGACGGTGAAATTTTGATTTGTGAAGGAAGTGAACATGAAATTATGAAAGAGATACAAAAATGCAGTGATACATTTGAGCATTTTATTGTGGTATTTATTGGTAAATTAATATGCCTTGTACTATATTTATGCAATCTGATTCAACTGAATTTTCAATACTTTCTTTCTATTCTTTTAATAGTTAATGTAATCTAAACCTCTTTTATGTGACATCCAGTTTTATCCAAATTCTTGAAATGAATCTAGTCTGAGTCTTAGATAGTAGCCTTTCTTGATAAGGATTTTAAATTTTAAAGTATCAATTACCTTAGTTATGTTTCATTCACTTTATGGCTTGCTAATGGCTTGTAGTTGGAACAACAGGTTTTGTGTTTCCATGCTATGAAACAACCATTGTTAGTGATGTGTCTCCACGATTGTTAACTGTATATAGGTCCTGATGTGTATGATATGGAGTCTTCCTTTAACACCTATTTTTTATAGGTATTATACAAATATTGTCCTCAGATATCACCATAACCAATGAATCCATAATTTGATAAAATGGTTTTTTCGACCTTGACCTCACATAGTTAATCATTTTGCTGAGGGATTCCAATTAGAGTTTCAGGTTAGCACTTCACTTTTCTATTAGGTGGAAGCTTGGAATTTATTCTTAGAACAATTGAATAGCCAGATCTTTGGTTCGAAAAATATGTGATAACATCTTCCGCGAGTACTGGAAATAATCAGTGTCTAAGTTACAGATGTAGCATTGAGGTTCAGTTCAGGAATTACCAACACATCCAATCAAAAAATAGGATTGGAGTCCAGTGAATGACAAGTTGACACCCCAAGAAAAAGAAACCAGACAGCATAGAGTCTGATCCTTCTTTTCTCAGGTTTCATTTATGGGACTTATATAGTACATTTCTTTATGTCTTCCATTGCTTAACCATGGTTACACTTTACAGTTTACAGAAATTGAATAATGAGTGTCCCATGTTCCTCTGATTTTTGTGCTTATTATTAATTTCCACCTATAAAGTGGCCTTGTCATTAAATTTATTTGCAAGCAGTTCAAATAATTGAGTATTCATGATTAGGGAGTAGGATAGTGCCGGTGGTATGTATACAAGGAATTTAATCTTAGTCCTTAATCTTTGGTCCCAAAACCATTGTACAATTGTGGTGTCAAAATTGCTTTTTCTCATCTCACTCACTCACACACACACACACACACACACACGTATGTGCTTTTTCACAGTGAAATGATTTCTATTTGTAGAGACATTTCATAACAAACTCCCACAAAATTGATCCCATGCATGGATGATTGATTTGGTCAACCTAACTAAACATTTGCTATCCAAAAAAGACATTTACAATCATACTTTGCCAAACGGATGTGGTTTGGTGATCCCTTTAGTCTTCACTTGTTTTATCTTTCCTTCCTGAATTATTGAGAGATTTTGGCCTTTATCTCCTAAAACAGGTACATAACCCTAGTTGCACTAAACACCTTCACCCCTGAAATCAGACAAGTCACCATACAACTCATCGCATATCTGTCATCTATAAATGGATTTAATGGTATTAATTATCCATTTGTCTTTCTAGGGAGCAAACTAGTTTTCAAAGAGGAGAGCAAAGTTATAAAGGAGGGATTGTGACACTTGATATCGAGAAGTGCATTAAGGAGTTATTGGCGATCCAAGGAGGGCTTCTGGACTTGGGTTTCAAATCGCCCTTGATTCGTTTGGAATTCTTGCGGAAGAACCGCCAGAACAATTCTGCAATCAAGTTGACTCTTGACTATGAGATCGACGACGAGCATGAGGCTGAAGCTTAACTTGTCTTCGCTGATCAGTTGCCTACTAATGTTGAAGCGGTTGCAGAGCGTCACCTAGAAGAGAAAGCTAATGGCGTCAAGTGCTGATTAATTTCTTATATAATGTCTTCATCTTTCTTGTTGGTTAATGAATTTGCCCTCCGCTGGGGCTTTAAATAGTTATAGAGTTGGAAACTCTCTTCAACTTCATTTTAAGTGTTGGTAGTTGTGTTGTTTTTGTATGTTTCATTAAGTTCTTATTAATGAAACGCCGGGGGTTGTATTTGCTTGGCACGCCTGCATCAACAGTAGTAATGTCGAAGCCAGTCAATCTTTTGCTCACGATCCTGTTATATTTTTCTCGCAAAAAAGTTGCCGAGGCTTTCAGATTTTACTGTAGTATAAGGATTCTGCAAAAACTTCTTGTGATGGTGGAAAATTTCCTGATTTTGTTAATGAATTGATATGCATATATGTAAACAGGTTGAAGATTGAAGACAACCAAGGTAGGTGTTCATTACTTTCTGAAAGTTCAATATAAGGCCATGTATTGACATGAAAATTATAAGTGTTGGTTCTTGTGATTATTGTATAAATGAGTTACTTAAGGCCATTGTACAATTTTTTATTTTTATTTTTTTATTATTATTTTTGGTTGCTAGAGTTTATATTATAGAAGTAATTAATTTATATATATAATTGAATATGTATCCCCATAGGAAATTTTTTTTGGATCCATCCATGGCTACCAGGTTCACCCAACCCCGTAAATTGGTTTTTTTTTTTTTTTTCTTTCTTATTTTGAGATGACGCAGGTTTATGAAATTAACCTTAAATTAATGGTCAGGGGAGACTCATCCACGTACCCCTAATTGATTAATGAGAACATCCCAAATTTCTTATTAGCCCCCTCTGTTCGAAAAAGCAGCAGAGAGGGGGAAAAAACAGATTCACGTTCAGAGCACCAAATGCTAGAAACGATATTATACCATTAAATCTATTAAAAGAATATCCATGTCACCAAACGTTAGAACCGATATATATTATAAATAAAGCTATTAAAACATAAACAAGCTTTATCTTTATAATTTTCCCTAAATAAAAACATGCAGGAGCTGTTGTGCCACCTCAACTCCAATTATTACTAGTTAAATACAACAACAACTACAGTTATAGTTGCTTGTTTCTGTTTTAAAATTTTCATACTTACAAATATATTGTGTTTGATATATTTATTTTTAGGTATATTTTGGACTTCTATTACAGACTATTAGAATTAGTTGCTTATGTATCCAAATTATATAACAAAACAAAATATTTGACTGTCACTTGGCATATTCTTAACAGTTGACTTTTGAACTTGTGTATAATTGCAACTCTGCCCGCAAGCAAAATTCCGAAGGAAGTAGACGTGGAAACGACAGTCTACGAGGCATGGGGAGTTTACGGCAGTCTTCGGGTGGTCGAACCGCTCCCCAGAGCGCTCTCCTGTGTCATCTCCAAGATTGAGGTTGATGGTGATGGTGGAGTTGGCACTGTTTTTAGCATCACTTTTGCTACTGGTATTAGCTTCTTAATTTGTAGCTTACCCTTTCTTTAATACTCTTTAATAAAATTTTTTTTTTTAAATTAGGAACCATTCATTTATTATCAAAAACCTCTAATGTTCCGCTAATATCAAGATAGAGCTGCTTATGCACCAATGATCGATGCTTACTTATAGTTTACTTGCTTAACGTGCACATACCTGAATAAATCGTCAGTGTACCGTGGGTTGTTCTTGACATAGGACGGCAATGCACAGCCGACACGTATATGCATCTACCTTTAATTGTCTTTTGTTTTCCAGGGAGCAAACAAATTTTCAAGGAGGAGAGCATTGTTTTGAAGGAGACGATTGTGACACTTGATAACGAGAAGCGCATTAAGGAGTTATTGGTGTTCCAAGGGGGACTTTTGGACTTTGGTTACAAATCATATTTGGACCGTTTGGAGTTCTTGGAGAAGAACCAGAGCAATACTACGATCAAGTTGGCTCTCGAGTATGAGATTGAGGATGAGAATGAGGCTAAAGCTCCACTCGTCTTCTTTGATCAGAGGACTGCTCATATTGAAGAAATTGCAAAATACCATCTCCAAGAGGAGAAAGCCAATGGTGTCAAGTGCTAAATTTGTTTATGTCTTCATTTTTCTTGTTCACTAATGAATTATCTTCAGCTGGCTACCAGTATCTTGTCATTATTAACTACTAAAGTTGGAAACTCTCAACTTATCTTATTGGACCATCTTGACATAAGATACTATGTTTATTTGTGTTCATGTTATTTAACTTCTGCATCAAAGTCGTGGTAAAATATTCTCATGGAAATTCTTGAAACAGTGCTGTTCTTAGTAATCAAGTTGGAATAGATAGCACAGACTCAATACATATCCTAATTTATAACCATTACAGTTACAATTGCATGTATTCCATTTTCCCCTTGATTATTTGCCTCCTGCTTCTGTCCACCATCACTATAAACTTCTAGTTCATTACTACCAAATTCTGATGCATGCATCAATCCTTTGATCATCAAATTCAAACACCTAGGCTACTGCATCTACACACAATCATGTTATTCAAATCTCCCCAGAAGAATGGCAACATACTCGCAATACTTAAGTTCAAGAACCGAGTTTATGAGTTTTTACAAGGAATACACATATGATGCACGTGCATCGAGCTAAAAAACTAGTGTTCATATACAAGTACAGTGTGTATAGTACTAAACCAACCGACAGCAAATAATCCTAAAGTAACAACTTTTTTCCCCTTCTCTGTGTGCTATAAGGATAAAAGGACTTAAACAGCTTCACATAAAGCACTATCTGAACTCAAGATTCTGGTGCTGTTTCTGACTAGAAGGGTGCTGGTTTCTTTACATTTGGACCGTCTTGAAATCTTCTTCTCAGCGTTCTTCCAGATTTTTGAAGAAAGAGACTTCAGTATACCCCTAAAGTATTTTGCAACTTCTGCCACAATTTGTCTGCGCATGAATTTTTGAGGGCTTATCACTGAAAGGAGGGAGATAATGAAAATAGCAAATAACCACATGATATAGCAAACAAACAACATGACACTGCATCAAAACAATTGGAAAGGGAAGGAGCTAGACTTTTTGGATAACATTTTATTTAGATTTTCTCTGAATATACGCAAACTCTACGAGGATAAAGTATTTTACTAAACTTTAAGGGTTTAATTGTGGATAGATTCCGTGTAGTATTGTCGTTTTGAACTTACTACCCCTGTACTTTTATTTTTGCAAATAGACCCCTAGAGTGAATTTTTTTGAACTCCTTTACCCTCATGGGGTCCATTTGTCGAAAAATGATTTTCTTTTTCTCTGAGGGTAAAAGGTCAAAATGTCGGTCAAAGGGTCTATCGGCAAAAGTAAAACTAAGAGGGATAGTAAGTCCAAAACAATGATAGTACAGGGGGTCTATCCACAGTTAACCCTTAATTAAATGGTAGCAAAATAAGAAAAATTTGATGACAGAAGGTTGAATACTTGAAATTGTGGAGAGTTATTATGACCTATGAATGGAACTACTATTGTCTGAAAGGAATTAGGTCGTGTTTCACATACTAATCAACGTCTTTCAAGTCATTAAATGCAAGTAAACGACCAAATGCAAGAAGTTGATCATCCAAAACGTAAATATGATCAGACAACACCAAGTTAGTTCTTAACTTACAGCATGCAATTTTGGAGCAAGTATTGGCGTACAAAAGGGAAAACTACTTCATGACCAATAGAAAACCAAACGAATTTACAACTGCCCATGTTGGTTATTAGGTGAGTTGTAATATTACGGGTAAAATTCAGTCTTTCTTTTTGTTCACATCTTTTCCTCGTGTTCTCTCCTTCTCTCATCTACATTTTGTTATTCTCCTGTTCTGCAAGAAATCTCACTTCTTTTTTTTTATGTATCCAAGCTTCCATGCATCTGGACACAGGACTAATGACTCATGTCAGACGCATGCAAACATATGCTAGAAAATTTGGTCCCCAAATTATTGCTATGTGGTATTAGTCTCTAGTAAATAAAAATATAATCATTTATATGTACAAAATCTTGAAATAGATGACAGCACGAATAGCGAAACAAATTGCCTTCTTTCACAGACTAGTGTTATGCTTAATAACACATCCAATGATAATAAGATTCAAATTGTTCAATTATTCTCAACTAACAGGGTCGTTGATAATGTCTATGAAAGAGAACCAGTAATCAGAAAAGCCTGATCATCAAGATTACCGAAGGTCATTCAAACAAATTAACATAGTGATGGTGAGACATGTTCGTGCTAGAACTTTTACTCTCTGGCCATCTCATGCATTCATCATTAAATAAACTAACCCTTAATCATGAAAAACAAAAGGCTAATGTGCTGTCCCTTGTGTCTTCCCTAGTTTTCTCTTATTTTGTATTTCATCAAGCTCTATAAGTGACTTAAGATAAAACGAAATAGATGAAGGTCTTGGAACTTGGATCATGGAATCTCTCCACTACAAAATCGATATTAGAAAATGCAATTAACAATAACCCTGAGAACAAAATAACGTCAGTCTTTCAAAGTGAACCACTTAGAAACTTTGTCCACACTTGGTATACATAGGACCTTCTTTCATCTTATGATTGTTATAAAAAAAATGCGACAGTTGAAGTATATAAGGTCAAACACACTCTTAACATACAGAAACTGTGCTTAGAAAAATCATGTAACCATGGTGAGGCTCAACTGGTATCTAAGGTCTTCTTTCATTTTATTGATTGCTAACAGAAATATTTTAGTCGAAGAAAGTATACAATTCAAATATACTTTAACATATCAAGACAACATGGTAAAAACATAATCAAAATCATATAAAAATTAGTACTCAAAGCAAAGAACAGTTACTTACAGTGGAGAGCAAGGAGACCGGCCGCCATTTACATAGTAAACAAACAAGAATGAATCATAATGCTGCCCATCTATATAGTAAAACTTTTGTAACCTCCTTACAAGCTTAAAGAGCATCTTCTTGTAAAAATGGATGGCCGGATTGTTATAGGCAATGACATGCAAGTAAACCGCTTTGCAACTTGTAATACTTGAAGCATATTTTATGACCTCTTGTATAAGTGAGCTAGCTGCAGAACACAAGATTAGACAAAGAAACAGGCACTAAAGTGGAAAAATGAGTAATCAGTGAAGAAGTAATATGCAAGAATATAGCCAACCTATTCCAAGATTTCGATAGCGTTCGACCACACCAAGTGTCAAGATATACACAAGAGTTGGGTCTTTCCACGAAATATCATACCTTAGCAAGTCATCAATCTGTTGAAACATTTATAAGTGCAGATATTAGCTACTTTAGATTTTTCATTTAAATGACAATTTGAACTGATTTCTAAGTTACCTCACTATCTTTTGCTGCAACCATACGCGTAGTGACAAATCCAATAAGTTCGTCACTTTGTCCATCAGGCTGGTCAACAGCAACAGCAGCCCATGAGGTAATACCACGGCCATTGACAACATTGAGAAAGAATTCTCTCTCATACCTGAAGCAAATATTCAAAAGAGTTAATTTCTATGAAACAGTGATATTTGGTAATTGTGATATCTCAAAATAAACATAGACGCCTTAGGACCACAAAATTCCATCATTAAAATGAAAGGGAAAATTGCGGATGGACACCCTGTAATATTGCTTAGTCGAACTTACTACCAATCTAGTTTTAATGTTACTGATAGACCACTTGAGTGAAATTCTTTCTGACTTTTTACCCACATGGAATCTTATTCAGCAAAAAGCAATTTTCTCTTTCTTTTGAGGGTAAAAGAGTACAAAATTTTCACTCAGGAGGTCTTCCTGCAGCCATAACTGGAGTGGTACTAACTTCAAATCAGCAATACCACAGGGGGTCTTCCGCAATACACCCTAGATACTTATCCAATATGTGATTGAATCACCTTACAGGAAATAAGGCAGCATGGATCTTCTCAAGAGGTTCAAGATCAGATGGCCGCATTGGCCTATAAATTATAGTTGGAAAATGTATACTTCTTGTGTCTAACATGGGAAGAAGCACTACTAATCCCCTGAAAACAGATATGTTTGAAAAGAAGATGCATATACAATGGTTGTCCCATCTATGCCGCATTTACTTCATCAGAATTTCCACCATTATGTGCAGTATATTGTATCCGTTTGACCTCCGTTCGATCACTGCAATCATTAAGTGAAATATTCTATAAGTTCCACACAATAATTGGTCATGTCCATAAAAAAAACTCAAATATTTTTCATATGTTTCTAAAGTCATAACTTGGTAACTGAAGTTAATTTGTTCTACTTGCCTATGAAAACTACTGGAAGTTAATAGAATAACGATCAAGCAACAAATGAGAAACTGAAGATGTAGGGTAACTCTTAAATTGTAAGAACATAATTAACTCACAGGTCACAACCCAACAACTGACCCTTTTGGGTAAAGAGGTTACCATGGTACCAAAGCACAAAGTCTGAAGAGGTTCTAGATTAAAACCTCATCACCTAATTTAAATTTAAATAGGCCCATGTGAGGAGGAGAAAATGCTACAGCTATTGTATTAAGTTAGTTTAGTCTGCATCGTTCGCCCACCAGCCACTATCTTGAACTTATGGACTATCTCACAGTTTCAGTTTGAAAAGAAACCACTTGGGTCAGTATAATCATGATTCTTGACTAACTATAGAGACTACAGGAACTCGCTTTCTATCAGAGGAGATGGGGAGGTGCACTTCTCATAGAATTCTGCTGCGGTATGTGGACATTTTCCGAAATTACTGGAATGATTTAATAACTACTCCCGTTCCATAATTATTGATTTCTCTCCTTTTAATTACCGCTCTCCAGTCAAATACCCCTATCTTTTGAAATACTAATCATTATCTTTCTGCAGTATCCAGTTAAGTAATATGTTTCTACTACTTGCATTCAAAATCTGAGTTTATTAGATTATATTTTAATATATGAACCTAAAAGGAGGCTGACATTGCAATTTTTTTCTCACAAATTCTTGAAGTAAGAAAAAAAATGTTCACAAATTTCTCATCCTGAAATCAAATACAACTGCCTTGGGGGAAATCAACTACTTCTACAACCAAAAAAAGGAAAAAAGGAAGAGGAACAAGAATCTAAGCTTTCTATATACTCAAGCGCTCTTATTTCTCTTGGTTGATCCATATGTTTGATTACAGAAGGTGCTTTGTCCACTTAACGTTCAATTCAATTAATCATTATCTTTTTTTCTCCTTCCATTTTATCTATTGCCACTATTCACTCTTGGTTTTATGTGTGCCTCAAAGTTGAAGCAAATTCGTTTAGATAAGTTATCATCCCCTGAAAATAAAATAAAACACACACACCCCCCTTTTCCAGACTCAAATTAGAAGAGTTTTTTTATTTAAAAAGCCATTACTTCTTTAATTTAAGACAATAAAAGTCACTTTCTGAGCATGGGTAGACGTTTCATAATTTGTATATTTCATGAGTGTCTTCGTTAGAATAGTAGAACAGAATAAAAATCGTGTAAGTTCACATCACTTACATGCCCCAAAAAAAAAAAGAAAGCCTACACCCCGCCAAGTCCCAGAACTAACCCACTTATATGACAATTTCAGAAATGTAAGATGTAGGAATATTACAGCGTTAATCCCCTAAAAATTCCAAGAGCTAGTCAACATCATGAACTTGCAAAATTCTCAAAAAATCCTCAAGATTTACAAATATTAACAAAAAAAACTGATATACTTCACTAAGTTGCAAAGTTTGCTGGAAAAACCCTAGAATTTGAATTTTGAATAAAACCCCAAGAAGACCTCCACCTCAATGACTGTTGTTTTCTACAAAACAGAAGATGTGAAAGAAAAAAAAAGTTAAACAATTTTTCTCTCAAAAAATTTAGAAAAACGATCCTTTCAAGAAAATCCATCTTTTTAAACCTTGATCAGCGACAGAGAATTCCATCTTGCTAGCCTCCATTTCTATTGTAGTTCTCGGCGGCTTTTCTTGAGTAGATTCAACCCAATCAAAGACCGCGCTAACCCATCCGTGATAAGAGGGCTTCATTTGAACTTGATGGTCGTCCATGAGATCTTCCCTCCCCTGCTTATCTCTATATTACCGACATCCCCCCTCCGTGCACCCGTCAAGTTCAAATGAGGCACCCTTATCATGGACAGGTTAGCATGATCTCCGACTGGGTTGAATCTGCTCTAGAAAAACCCCAAGGACTGCAAGAGAAATGGAGGCCACCGGAATGGAGAATAACTGATCGCTGATCAAGGTTAAAAATGAAGGATTTCCTTTAAAAAATTCTTTTTTTCTAAGCTTTTGAAAGAAATTGTTAAAAAAAAAAATTCACATATTTTGTTTTGTAGGAGATGACAACCATCCAAGTGGAAGTCTTCTTGAAGTTTTATTCAAAATTTCAAAATTCTAGGGTTTTTTCTACAAACTTTGCAACTTAGTGAAGGAGCTTAACGCTTATCTATGCACAATGAGAACATACCTACATCTTAGATTGTTAAAATTGTTTAGTTTCAAGATAATCGGTTGCTAGAATATCACAATAGCTAAAGAAACAGGAAGTGACAGAACCTATGCTCACGTAACAGAACCTACAGTTAGACCTGACTCATTCATAATATATGTTAAATATGCAAAGGAATCTGTACAGGCTAACATCACCAAACTAGTGCACAATGGCAATATTTGGGTACCTATTATACAACAGTCTCTGCTGTTATAATTTAACGTTCTGTCCCCTTGCAGTAAATTTAGTCATGCAAGCTTAGTTGACATCAATGTTGCCAACATATTGAAAGATCTTAATCTGAATAACAGAAAACAATGAGGCAGCCCTGGCCACTTAGATGCATATATATAACATGCTAGATTGTCGATGCTCAGTTACATATTATCTATACTGATTGCAAATGATAAACAATTCAATAATTATGCCACTAAAGCATGTGTCCTGAGGAGCCAGCATCTTCATGGAAGCACTGCAAACTTATTGTTCTCTTCTACATGTACAATACACCTTATATTGGCTAGCATAAATTATAAATTCAAATCAATTCATATAGCAAATAGCATCCAAAAAGAAGAAATCTCACCACTAGTAGATCAAAAAACATACAAATGTCTTCATGTAAAGGAATCTCCATACTGCTACAAAGCGTTTGGCTTAAGTATCTTCCTAATAAATCATATTTGTTGTTTACATCAATGCCATCATGAACTAGTTCAAGATTTGGACACCCCCACCACGAAGATAAGCTTTTTTTGATCCAGATTGAACACTTTATAGGGTCCAATTTGATATTGTTATCTATATTCACACCATACAATTTTAAAATGATGGTTCCGGTATAATTTTGAGTGGATGTTAACATCCAATCAGGTTGAGCCCTAACATAATTCCAACTTATACCATCTCTGACCAATAAAATGTCAACATTGGGTTTTTAAGTCCAAGATTTGTTTGAAGAAAGAGTCTCCAAAGTGTTCAACCAAGTCTTCTTTCAAGTGCATCTCCCAGTAACAGCTTAAGCCATGAAGATATTTGATTCAAATATTAGAACGACAGAAGTATTTCACCAACAGGTTTATAACAAACCTCAAATTTTCACTTCTCTGTACAAGTAACAATTTAGTGCACAAATTCTGTAAAACCTAATGAGGAAACAGGCCATTGTTTATTCACTAGGAAACACAAATTGCTATAAAGTATTATAGCATATAAAGTATGGAGGCAATTTGAATAAATCATTTCATGAAACACCAAATTGAACTAGAGTTTCACCATAGCTGTTTTCATGCAATAAATAGTCTAAAATTACCAAAAGGAAAAGACGTTTAAATATGAACTAACTAAAAAGCAAAGCTAAACTAAAGCAAGGGAACTACAAAAATTAACAAACTTCAACTGGGTCCAACTCCAAAGTTCTGATCTTCAATTAATACTGTCTAACTAATAGCAAAGGAATGAGAGGAAATCTGAAGATCTAATTTAATATCAAATTTTAGCAGCAGAACCCCAAACTTACGCCTTTTCCCAATATCTAAACGAAAAATTGAATTTTGATTTAAAAAAAACGCATAAACAAAATTACTCAAATTAGACAATCCATGAATAATTCAATCAAAATATCACCAAATCTAGCACAAAATCAATTCTAAGAACCAATCTCGACGCCTAAAGAATAATAGATAGGAGAGAGACAGAGGACTAGAGATTGGAACCTGTGATCCATCGATGAAGAATTCAGGAGAGAATTGAGAAAGAGTAGCTCTGTTTGGGTCGTCGAAGGATTTTTGACCCGGTCCAGTTGCTTCTCTAATTTGCAAGAAACTTAGCACGGTGGAGTATCATTAATGTTCGGCTGAACCGTGGAACAGTATACGGGATGGGCTTAATTGCAGTTAAATACACTATAGTTTCCCCTACGTTTTAACTTTTATACCTTCACTCGTTTTTGCAGCACTTACAGACCCTGAAGTTTGTAGAACTTGCACTTAAATACCTTAAACCTTGCACTTAAATACCCTAAAGTTTTTAAAACTTGCACTTAAATACCCTCATAAGTGAAAAGTAGGGGAAACTATAGGGTATTTAAGTGCAATTAAGCCGGATGTCAATATTTATTTACTGAAGGCTAAATTACCAGATTGGTATTAAAAGTAGTATTTAATAACTAAATTGGTGTTGAAATTAATTCCGATGCCAACAACACATTTAAACTTGCACGATGAGACAAATAGACCCAAAAAAAGATTCTGACGAAATTTCTCTGGTAACCACTCATGTGATTTGTCGCATGATGCATAGTCTTACATCTTTAGATCAACTCATCCTTCACACTAAAACTGCTCCTCAAGCCAGTGATTTTCTCCCTCAAATGTGGAACCAATTGAGTTTCCGCACTATGTATAGGCTTGTCAACCTACTTTCATAATCCACAACCACCAATCTAACACTATGCAAAGCAAAAACAAAACCAAATTACAGGATTTCACACAAACCACAGTCACTCAAAAAAAAATCCAAGATGACTTACATGTCAAACCATTGAGTCTTTTTCTACTTCTTCCACCGCTTATGCTTGATGCTGACCATGAGCGGGAGCTTGAGCTTGAAGAAGCCATCTTCTCTTGCAATGGAGAACCCCCACTCTCACCCCAAATTTGAAAGAAGAAGGAGAAGAAGTCCCAAATTAATAACCCCTCTTTTTTGCCCTGATTTGAAAACCCCTCTTTTCTAACGGAATAAATAGTACTATCATTTCTAGATCATCATAAATATGCTACCTAAGCATCATGGCACATCACGTGAGTGATTATCATAGAAATTTGGCCAAAATTTTTTTAGGTTTATTTGTCTTATCGTGCAAGTCTAAGTATCTTGTTGTTGCGAATTAACTTTAATATCAATCCATTCATTATGTACTACTATTAATACCAATCTTCTAATTCAAACTTTATAAAACAATAAACTTTGATTCATATGTGACATGTTTAATAATCAGACTATTTGTAAGCGACAAATACAACAAGATTACGAATAGGCCTTGTCAAATGTAAATACTTTAGAAAACAATTTAATAAGTGAAAGCAATTGAATAATATGAAGAACATGTGCTTTAATATTCTAATCAATAACGAAAACAATTTAATAAGTGAAAGCAATTGAATAATATGAAGAACATATGATTTAATATTCTAATCAATAACGAAAATTATCTTTTACAAGTGAGTAATTGTTTATTCCATTTATGTATCACTCATATGAAATATTATATTTTTAAAAAAGTTTATCAAATTTTAATAGAGTCGGCCTAGAATTTGGAGGAGGTTGGATTGGATTTTGAGTCAAAAAATTGGAAAATTCAATGTAAAGGTTGTATTGGATTAGTATTCGACTTAACCCAATCTTACTAAATTACACCTATACAAACTTGCTGTTATTTGTATATAATATATAGTTTTGCTGTTGCATGGTATATTTGCAGAGTTTCACTGAGATAGTAAGTGTATAGCTCATGCTTAAGCTTTTATAATTCACAGTTGTACTGTTTGTATCCATGCCCTGATCAAAGCAAAGCCTATACGGACTAGATGGAATCTACCTCTTAAAATATAGCCTAAATATCTAAATTTTTAATCATGAACTAGAAATCACGGAGATAAACTAATATCCGTTTTGAGTAGCCAGGCCTAGGATTAACTATGATAAAGACCAAGTAATGGTTTTGTGATTTTGGCACCAAAATCTTTTATGTTCTTGCTTATCAACACTAACCCTGTCCCAATAATGAAATTCAACCGATTGTCACCTCAACTCCTGGACATAGTTGGTAAGATCCAAAACATCTCATTTGTATTGAAACTTCCTTTTTAAAGTTGATTAGAGATGTGTAGTTAAAGCATAGATTATACTGCCAGCTAATTTATTCCTTGCGTTCATTCAACCATTGGAGCGAAATAGCACCATAACCTGAAAATTTTCTTTTCTAGAAACAAGACAAAACTAAAAAGACTCCTGTGGGGTCATATTCACTCCACAAAATTTGCACCTTATACCACTGCTGATTGCTTTTTAAAGGGTTAAAAGAAGCGGTGGCCCATAATAAAACAGAATGGAAGAGTATGGATCATGTAGCCGACCCCAAACATTTAAGATAAAGCTTTTTATTGTTGTTGTATGCCTCTGATGATAGCTGTGTATAATTCTGATTATATCAGAAAATCCTATTACTCTGATGAAAAGTATGAGAATATGATCTTATCTTCATAATGTAGAAATTAAAAATCAGAAACACGTAGTTAACACTTGCAAGCTAATAACAAATAGAACTGTTTTAAGTAAGACTAGCAAAAAGATGGTTAACAATAAGCTTGACATTCTCATTGCACCAACAATACTTTAGCTCAATCTCACTAATTCAATTGAATTATTTAACTAATTACCCACATAATATTACCATAAACATCCAACCCAAAAGATACAACACTTTCACAATAACATCAGGTACTCATAAATGCCACAGCGCCATGTGCATTATCAATGCTGGCATATCTAGAAATATATGTACACATAACAGAAACCAAAGAGGACTGAATCAAGTCACTGAGAACTTTGAGGCAGAAGAGCTTTGAGCAGAAGAAGCAAGCCGTGCCATTCGATCTGAAGCCTTGGCGAGACACTCCAACATCCGAACGATCTCAGTTGTGTCTTCCAAGTAGTATTTAGCTTTGCTAGGCTTCTGACCAACTGTGCAAGCAAAAACTTCAGCCACTGGAGATAGCGAAGGCCCCGATGTTGCTCTGCTGATGACCTCGAACATATCTTCGTCAGATCTGTCAAGAGTTGGACAAACATTTCTCTTCGTTATTGATCAATAAAAGTGAAATGGGATAATATGCTTTATATATACCCATATTGTAGGCGACATATGAAGCATGAGAAAGGAAATTTGCGAAACTTCACAAAAGTATTATGAATTTTAGGGAACTTCGCACAAATCTGCCATAAACGTCTTTTTATCAGAGATAACAATCATGAATTTTTGTTTACTAGACTACTATGCCTGATGACGTAGGGTAAGTTGTCATATTTTTTGACAATTTTCCCACTATGTACTTCATATATTTTCTATAATACCTCTTCCATTTTCAAAGTAGTTTACCCTTTTTATCCAAGCCATTAACGCCATTCACAACAATTCCTAATAGTTAATGGCATTTTTTTGCAGCTTTGAAAAATTCATGGTCGTTTTCTCATACAAAAGTTTAGGGTAGTTTTTTTGTAAATTGCTCCAATCTTCATAGTAGTTTTGTGAAATTTACTCTAAATGAAAACTAGTATGATACTGCATTTAACAGGACCTGTCATCGCCGATGCAAAGAACAAAATCCGGAAGCATACTCTTCTCCTGCATCATATCCAAAAGCCTTTCGGCAACAAGGCCCTTAGTGACACCCTGCATTGGATTAGGAAATGTGTGAATCACTGAAATCTAAACAATTTCTGAAAATACGAAACAAAATTATAAATAAACCTGTGGTTTAACTTCTACAAAGTGCTGGCCGCTCTTTACAGACACAGGCTCATTCGAAAGAACACTCTCTAGATGGTCTAGAAGCTCTTTGGCCTGGCACGATCCAAAGTCAGGATCAGCATATTGATAGTGCCAAACAAGTCCACTCTCTTTAGCCTCGATGGTTGATCCATCAGTTGTTTCAGTGTAAACTTTCATAACTGGCTCAGCAATTTGTTTCCAGTCAAAATCAGGTACAGGAACACAAGTTTCCCACTCTTCATCTTGCTTTTCTCTGGTCGAAATTTCAAGTAAGAAAAAGAGTTTGAATCCAATAGTTTTCTATTGAGACTAAGAGTTGAAAATGGTGCCAATGGAAGCATTACCAATGCAGACCCTACTAATAAGCTTAATTATAAGATAAAATTTCACACAACAAACGAAGGGGGGTTTCACGAAAAAAGAAAAAAAAAGTACCATAATCTTCTTATTAAAGAAAACTACCATGAACTTTTTTCACTATAACTACCATGTCTAACGGCAGTTAAGTTATCATATGCTGAGCACATATCATATTTTGGACAATACTGCCCTTATTTTCTTTTTATATATGTTTTAACTCTCCCTTCTCCTCTCTCTTTTTAGCCGGAAATTCGCGCATGTCCCTGGACATACCTGTCAATTTTATTTATTGATGGCAAGAATAGCCATTAAAAGCTTATGGAAAGGCGGATTCCCGAGAGCTTTCGAACATGTGGAAAAGCAAGATATTATAGCACTCTCTCCCTCCTCTCCTAATTTAAAGAGTAATAGACCTTTTGTCACCGTTAATGCCATTAGGAAAAATTTCCAATGGTTTATCGTACTTTTTGTGCAATTGAAAGTTCATAGAAGTTTTTCCTAATAAAAAAAAGTTTATGGTAGTTTCATGTGAAACCTCCAAAACTTCATGGTAGTTTTTTTAAACTTACCCTAAAAGTAAATAAAATACCTAAAGGCAGATAGACAATTTTGATGCCAAATATCAAGTGCACATGAAAATAATACTTCGTTGAATAACAAATGGTAAGTTCTTGAAAGACCCAAATAGAATAAAATATTGTCAAGTAATGTTTAAGTTATTCTAATCACGACTACAGGACTCATGAGCTACATCTCAACTGACTTAATTTATACTGAAAAAACATTCATCCAATGATCGATTATGTCATTTCTAGGCATCTAACTCATAATTAACCACTTTTTGCCCAATTATGATGTTTGCAATGATATGGACTCTTACCTTAAACAAGCATTAGCTCATTTTCAGGTCAATTAATGAAACAAGTACTAAAGGATTTTTCCTACCTTATTTCGCAATAAGACAGGTGAAAATACACAGAATAAAAACTAGTATACACAGTTGATGATAGTAGGACTTACCTCATAAAGTAGCCATGCTCAGCCGCGAGAACTAGCTTATCACAAGGGGAAAACCACGAACTAAGAGTTTCTTTATCAGTTCCACTAACAAGAAAAACAACATTCATCGGATCTCTACACAAGCTATTCAGAATACTGATAGCCTCAGGAGTTGGCGTTTTGTTGATCGATGTTTGAGGCATCATTGTGCCATCATAATCCAAAAGAATGGCTCTATTCTTGGTTCTTCTGTATGCTGAAGCTATATGCTCAACCGAAAGTTTCCTAAAATTTGGATCAAGTGCAATGACTCTAAAGCCCAACCCAAATCCTATACCCCAGCATCTTCTCCTAACATGGTCTCTACATGTCCTCTCCAAATCTTGCAAGAAACTATTAGCCCAATATCCAACATGATGACTACTAACATACCTATAATGCTTCTCATGCCTTAATTGCTTCTCACTCTCTCTCATTGCCAAAGCTGCATCCATTGCTTCAGCCACTGAATCTATATTCCAAGGGTTTACTCTAATCGCCCCGCTAAGAGAAGGAGAACAACCGATAAACTCTGACACAACCAACATACTCCTCTTTGGTAATAACGGGTCAATTTCCAAAGTCTCGTCTAATTTGTCATTTCCTTGACGACAAATTATGTACTCATAAGGTATAAGATTCATCCCGTCTCTAACTGCAGTGACGAGGCAACACTCTGCAATCACATAATAGGCAATTCTTTCATACACTTGAAGAGGACTGTCGATAAGAACGATTGGTTCATAGCCTTGACTCCCAAATGTCTCGTTAATTCTTTTAGCGGTTGAGTAAGTTTCATATTGCACTTCTTGGACATCTTTTCCACGGCCTCTTGCTGGATTTGCAATTTGCACTAAAACCACCTTCTCTCTCCATTCCGGATGTTGGATAAGAAATTGCTCCATTGCCAAAAGCTTCAAACTGATTCCCTTGAAAATATCCATGTCATCAACTCCGAGCAAGACAGTGCGACCATTGAACTTATCTTTAAGCTCTGCAACTTTAGTTTCAGTCTCTGGGAGATTTAGTACATTTTGGAGCTGCCTCATGTGAATCCCAACCGGAAGTATTTTGATACTAACAGTTCGACCATAGTATTCAAGTCCAATATACCCCCGTTTTGACTTATAAGCTAGACCGAGCATTCTACTGCAGCATGAAAGGAAATGCCTAGCATAATCAAAGGTATGAAATCCAATAAGATCAGCATTAAGAAGCGCTCTAAGGAGTTCGTCTCTAACAGGAAGAGTTCTATAAATCTCCGACGAAGGAAATGGGCTATGGAGAAAGAATCCAAGCTTCACCCTATTAAACCTCTTACGAAGAAAGGTCGGGAGCACCATCAAATGGTAATCATGTACCCAAACAAAATCTTCATCAGGGCTAATAACCTCCATAACCTTATCGGCAAAAATCTTATTAACCGAAACATAAGCTTGCCATAAAGAGCGATCAAATCGCCCACCAAGGTCACGTGATAGAGGGAGCATGTAATGGAACAAAGGCCACAGTTGTTGCTTACAAAACCCATGGTAGAACTTAGTAAAAAGATCAGTCGGGAGGAAAGTAGCAACACATTTGAAAGTCTCAAGTAGAGTTTGAGCTACTTCATCTTGTTCCCTAGGCTCGATCTCTTCTTTCAAGCAACCAACGTAGACTACCTCAGCGTCTTCCCCAAGCCCATCCTTGAGTTGGAGAAGGAGAGAGTCTTCATCCCAACTGAAGTCCCAACCACTGTTATCGGATCTTCGATGAGCATGAAGGGGGAGTTGGTTGCCTACGATGATTATGCGCTCTTGGGAGATTGAAGAGGGAGCATCAGAGCCATTGCTAAGGGAGTTTTCTTCGTCGAGGTCAGAGATTATTCCAGCCACAGTCATCACTCGAGGCAGCCTCTTGCCCATATGGCCAATTGTTAATGTGTTGCCGGAGGCCAGATCTAAAAGATTGGAGTATGATCTCGAGACCATTGTTTCTGTTGTCTATGTAACCCGATCAATGAACTGAATGACCTGAATTGGGGGAAAATATGCAGTTTAACTAATTGCAAAATGAAATTTAGATGATAATTAAGAAATTACTCAAGTTATGCATGAATAAAGTGAAGATAATTAAGAACCCAATTGAACTTTCCACTCACACGTACACAATCAAAGAAAAAACGGTAATATAAATAAAAGAAAAACTGAATGTTCTGCTGAACCCACTCCATTAAGTTGGGTTTTCAAGCATATTCGATTCATAATTTTGTTATGACCCAATGAACTGAATGACCTGAACTCGAGAAAGAAAAAAATGTAATTAAAGCAATGCAAATTGAAATTTTGATTGAATATTTTTCGTCGAAGAAAACTGCTCAAGTTATCTGTTCAGAGAACAAAATCCCATAAGTCATGCATTAAAAAGTGAAGATAATGCTAACACCCAATTGAACTTTTAACTCAAAACACGTACAATCAAAGGAAAAAGGTAAAGAAAAACAGAGTTCCCAGTTGAATCCATTGTTTTAAGTTGGATTAAATTATGATAGAAACTAACAAAATGTAAATTAGCATACAGAATCAAAGAATTGAAGAAACAGGATAAGTGATCCTTTCCGAAAATCTTAATCTAATCAACCAATGAACTTACAAAAAAAACAACCAAAAATTTTAAAAAAGAAAAAACTACACTAAATGAGAATTGAATCCATCAAACCCACCAAAAAAAAAAAGGGTAGAAGCACAAGCAAACCCACCAGTTTATAGAGAAGGAATAACATGCAACAGTGTTCTGTAATTTTTTTTCTGACAACGGCTAGAGAATTGCCTCAACTAGTTGAAGAAAATGACATTAGGCATACAATCTAAAGTTTAAAAAAAATTAAAAAATATATATATACAGAGTTAATCACAGAGATAAAAAGATCAGACCTTTTGCTTCTCAAATGAGTAGAAACAGAGAGCTTTGCATTCCCTGTTTCTTTCTCTCTCTCTATGATAGTGATTTACAAATGGTCACAGTGAGAGAAAGACAACGCATTTGATTCCTCTCATTCTCAATCACCACCATCCACAGCGGTGACAGAGGTAGCGAAGAGAAAGAACAGGAGAATAGCGTAGCGCATGCTTTGGTTTCTAGTCTTCTAGAAAGAGAAATCTGGAGAGTGTTAGTGTGAGGTGTGCTTACCGGGGGAGTGACCCGATCCGAGGCTGGGACGTGATCAGGGGCCCACTGAATGGACGGTAATAATTCGGGGGAGAAAGAGTTGTCGACGGTAAGATGTGACGCGGGAACGGCGTGAGTTATCGTGGACCGTAGGATGCCAAGTCCGTGTCCGGTCCCGGGTTATCAGCTGTTTTTTCGCTCGCAACCGGGCTGTGAGACGGCTGACAGGGAGTGAAATTGAAGAAAGTAATCCAGTTTATGTGGTTTATTCGATGCATCTGAAGGAAAGTTGAAAGATTGTAAATAAACCCATGCCCCGTTTGAAATTACTATTTTGTTTTAAAGGATTTTTAGGTATTTATCTCTTAAATTCTTTTTAACTGTTAAATTAGTCTTTCAAATCATTGAACTTGCTATTTACTCTTTCAGATCCTGTTTGGCAACGGGCTAATGGAGAGATTAAAAAAAAAGATTTAACTGCTTCATAACCTTTCAAACAAGAAAAATTGCTGAAGGCTAATAAAAAACCTCACATGAGGTTTAATTAAAAATTAAGCCATCATCGCTAATTATTCCACGTGAGAAGGGGACGTAAAATTACTCCGCCTCCTCACATAACAAAAGTAATTTGAAAAAAAAAATTTAAACAATATATAGTTATTGATTTTAAACTTATCATAAGGCTATTATCCTCTATTCATGTAAGGACACCTTCATCCGGAGAGACCCCAGCCACACCTTAGGAGGCGTCACGATGTTATTATCCTCTACCCACATAAGGAATCATTTACCTTAGGGAGGGGCTCCCTCTCGAAGATAACTGAGTCATCGATAGAACCTGCACTTGACCAAGTAAATCCCGAATGCTATGTTCTCCCATAAGTCTCCCTATAGCACCATGTGAATTTGGGATGAGGAATTAAACTCGGCACTTAGCTGGTATAATGCTAAGCATCAACCATCTGAACTCACCCCTTAGCTGGTTATAGTCTGCGGCTTCGTTGTTGAGCACCATTAAGTTTTAGGTGCAGGGTGACCTACGCTGAGCATGATATGAGATTATACCAACGTGAGTTCTAAGCAATGTGTTGGTATTTTTTTTTCCCTCATCTGTCCACTTTTGCTGAAGTGTTCCTAGGGCTCTCAGTTCTGCTGGTGAGGTACTCTTGTGAAATAATTACCAATGAAAGAGATATGCAATTATTTTATGTGAAAAAGTTGAAAGGGTAGTCTAATTGTATTGATTTGTTAATACCTTTTGGATCTTTTATACTTTTTATTTCATCTATGGGTGCTATTTCTATATGTTGATTTTAATTATACTATATGATTTACGATAAGACCTGTAGAAATATTTGGACAGAGTATGCGGAATAAGAGAGACTAATTTATCCTTGTCTCTTTTTTAATGGAAATTGACACGCACATATTACAAGTTGGATTGCTTCCTAAAATATAGTAACATTTTAAGGTTTGGATATTGTAAGGTCTTGTTAGCATTAGACGGTTAGACTAGAGGAGGGAAGGCTCAAGGTGGTGAACATTTGAATTGATATTAAAAAAAAAAAAAAAAGTGTATTGCTTGATGGAAGAATATTTAATTCTAGATGCTCAAAATGAATGAGGATATAACCCATGCAAAGTGTTGAGACGGTGACTTTATGAGAGTCCAAACATGAAAAGTTTTTAGTTCGTGCTCTCTTGCCTTTATTCCATGCAAACGTCATTTGTTCTCTTCCTCCATTTCCCTTTTATCCTTGATCTCTTTGTATCATGATATTTCTGAAATGTGTACCTAGCTAAATTGTTGAAGCGCAATTCCGCACCAAGAAGTACTTAAAGAGTTCGATTAAAACTAAATAATGCGTGACAAATAGTCCGTTAGTAACCAAGAATAAGACGTGACATGCATTGATTAAATAAAGATTTATATAGCCTAACTCTGTTTATCATGGACCTTTCTTCTTATGTAAAATTGAATTCCAAGCTCATTAGAGAGGCCATTGGAGGTACTGTTAAGGATTCAGAAATCCTCTTCGCTATCAAAAAATTAGTGGAAAAACTACTACTTAATCACAATCACTAATTATCTAGTGGGTAGTTATGTTTTTTTTCTTGAGTACAAATTAAGAATGAGTACAATACATGAGATACAACGAGTATTAGAATTAAAATGCATCACAATCATCCACTAGATAATCAGTGATTGATATTAAAAATAATAACTTCTCCGCTATATTTTAATAGTGGAGAGGATTCAAATTCCATCCTAATGTAATTTTTGTCAAGTTACAGTGTAATGCACTGTACTTAATAAAATTCTAGTGGGGATGGGGTCACTGCACGCAGATGTTGGTAAAATATGGTGCATAAAAAAGTGGCAGCAGACCAAAAAAAAAAAGTCTCGCTCTCACAGTCACAGTACCAAACAAGCTACACCAAATTATTAACATTGTCTATAACTAGAACATGAATGTAATATAAAATATTTATTTTTGCATTTTTTATTTTTTAGGAACCTGGATGAAAGTTATTTTCATCAATGAGATAACACTTGAGACAAATCAATTGATTATTTCGACACGACTTTGATTTCATTTTCATCATTTTCTTTACATTGATATTAATTAATACACATAGGTGACATAAGTATATCTTTATGTTGCTAATATGTGACTAGCAAACCAAATAGGAGCACCAACCCGACATGTTCCTTGAGTTTGGGTCCCATGAGTGACAATCGCACCAAAGCATTACCCTACTCGACTCATTCAATTTCTCCCAACCGTCGAAGGCAACCGTACATAAGCACACTTGTCTATAGTGTCATTTTCTAAGTGCTTCACCCACCAATCCCAGTAATGATTACAACTACTGGGCGCTGGTGACTGCACAATTCCAATCCTACCGAACTTTTCTCTTGGCGAACAAACTCAAATCAGGCGCATTAGTGAGAGACTGATTCATTTGTATGAATTTTAACTTTGAAGTTTTATTTGATACCATCTAAAGTGAAAGCGATACTTGCCCCTATGCTATCGGCGGCCACGAACAGATAATTGAAGCCTCCATGCTCCGCTAGACACTGGTCGACGCAGAAGACGATGCCATTGATCTCTGCGTGGAATTGCGAGGAATTCTAGGAAAATGCATGTGTCATGTATGACTCGTAATTGGGCACATAAATTATGGGTCTTAAACAGAAGCTCCTCTTAGTTCAGATGATAAAAGTATTGAATTCAGATCTCAAATTTGTCACCGGATCTGGATTCCAAACGGTGGACAAGTAAGCTCACTCATACATATAAGATTGACATAAACTTCTTAGTTACACCGTGTGTGTCGTAGCTTACTCATACATATAAGGCTTCCTTTGAATGAAAATCTGAAAAGCGAAATTAAGCATATTACCAAAGACAAGCCTGTATGAGAACTTGATGTTCCAGACAGAATGCTTATGCATTAGAAAACTTAACAGACCATGACTAGATAAGTGAAGACCCTCTATATATACAGCCTAAAGGTCTCATTTGATCAACTGAACTACTGAAGAGTAAATGGCACAACCATGCATACACATAGCAGATCTCACATTGTCCAAATAATCTCAGAGAACTGAGCCAGTCATGAAACGATGGTTCAAAACTGCTTCTGCAATCGGCCTCTGACGATAATCAGGATTCAGCATTGCCTATGAAAGGGTTATTAAAAACAGAATATTTAGGAAAACCAACAGAAAAACAAAATTCATCATATCTTTTTCTTCTGTGTGCCATAGGTAAATGCGGATTGCATTTAACCGAAAGGTATGTATTATCTTTTTACTACTTTATCATGTTAAGTAGAAATAAAGTCCAAAGCCAAACTTATTATGTTCCATGTAATTTGAAGTAAAAGTTAATTGTGAGCTTAGAATTTTTAAATCATGAAAAAGAAAATCAGTTTATCAGGAGATTCTAGTTTATAAGGATCCTAACTGATGATACACAATCTTAGAAGTTCAAATTCTGGAAATGATACCGGAAAAGCATGGGAAGAACCTGTAAGTTCTAGAGTTAATTTCTGCAGGAAACCAATCAAGACAGAAAGAATTCTAGTAGTCACGGAAATTGGAAGGTAAAACAGAGATACTACACAAAATATTGGAAGTCAGAAAAATGTATAACATTGAGTCCTTTGTCCCTCCTTTTCAAAAAACCAAATGGGATTTGAACCTAAAACCTCTAGCATGCTGTAGAAGGACTTTGTCATTGACTGGTTCAAGAAGTCCATAACCAATACCAGAAGGAAGCAAAAGGAAAATTGACTAATTTCCTTGGAAACACTGGATCTAGTTAATCACTTGGAGATTAGTTATTGCCGACACTCAAAGCCAAAAATTAGCTGTTGTTTCAACATAGTGTTAAAGCTGACTCTCCAGAGTTATGGAAAGTGCCCAATCCCCCATTTCATGTTGCCCTAGATTTATGTGCACTTATGTGAATGGTATAAGAAGATTTTGACAATAGGCAACTACATAGCAAGATCACTGATGGATAATAATAATAATAAAAGTGGTCAACCGGTCATATTATTTGAGAGAGGGATGAAACTAAACCTGGAGTAACTCCCAACCAGCACCATCACCTAGATCAAGAAACTTGACAGCTTCTAACAAGCGATCATCTGCCAAACAATATCTAAAAAGAAGAAGTAAAATCAACTTAGTTGCATGTTCAAAATGCAAATTCTATAATATTCTCTATAATATGAAAAACATAGATGCTTTCACTCTAACGGTCCTTCTGTTTACTGTCTTAATTCGAATGAACAAAGAGATATGACATACCACTGAAAATACTGATCTAATCATTTGCAAGAAACTAGCTTGATGTATATAAAAAACAATCTACTAAAATGTCAGGCGGAAAGAATAGAAACTCGAGCAAGGTAAATATTTACGATCTGAAATTAATATCTGCAAAAAGCATTTGCAAATTTGGTATACTAAACTAGGATTAGCATGATTTTTCTCGATGCACCAAAGATCTATAGACAATTTACTATAAGCAAGAAAACTAAAAGATGAGTCAGTCAAACAGAAACTTCTACCAGTTTGCAGGCTCAAATGAAGATTAACTGGGACTGTATTGAGCATAAAATAAAGATAATTTTCTGTATGTTGTCAGTTTTGTTGTTTATTTCCTAGCCAATTGGACCAACTTTTGACATCTAGGCATGCACGCTGGGAAAGTAGACAATCCATGAATGTGATTATGAGTACTTGTGAGATATCATCAAATACAGTCCCATTTTTGGAAATCCATGAATATGATTAAGTACTTTAGAAAGATAGAATAACATATGAAAGGGACTAAAGGTTGGGAATGGTTCTTCTGTGTTCTTTATGCATCTATTATTTGTCAAACATAAAGATACGCCACGATAGTGAAAATATGAATTAACAGTGCGAAAAAGCTTACTCCCTTGCAGCACTAAGGTCAAGCTGGAAAGTACTTTCAAAAAGCCTCTGCAGATAAATACGAAGAAATCAGTAAATAGGAAGAAATGTCACAGTGAGGAGCACAATTTAAAATAAAAAAGACACTGCTTACTTGCAATGAGAGGCCATCCATCACACCTGCTTCACAAAATGGAATGAATGCCAAGAATGCAAAAAGAAGTCCTGCTTCATATCTGCTTATTAAAGAGATTCCAGATAAATTATATATGAAAATGAGCAGTACACCAACCAGCATACTGTTTCAATGGTATGGAATAAAAAACAAATAAAAATAAATGTCAAATAGTTCCAGTATATATTACATATCATCGGCTATTCCATAAGCTCGTTTCTCCAAAGGGGTAAATGCGCCAGCTGCCAATGCTCGGTGCCATAGTCCCTCTGAAAGTGGCCCACTACCCGCTCCTAGAGATGAATACCTGTAGTTTTCTGATGTCTAAGTAATTGTTTTAGACATTATTCATTTTCACCATGCTCCAAATCAAATTTATTAGCAGGACCATCAAGAAGACTTTTTAGAATAATATTCCACAATTTGGCTGCCTATAAGGTTGTCCACTTAACAGGCTGTAAAAAGCTGATTTGCAAAATAAAAGCAAGACTTTACAGTGATCTAAAATCTAAACAAGTAACGAGGTATTTGAGCATAAAGTTTCATTAACAGCATCGACAACGAGTAAACAGATACCAAGCAAAACAAAAGAACATGTTACACTTAATGTGTTTAAGGACCTCCATAAAGGCTCTAAAGACAACTAAGGACCTCCACATTTTTTTTGAATATTCATCCAAATAATAATTGTAGCTAGGCTGCAGCAGTCTTTAGATTAATTTCATTGTGAAGGGAAACAAAACTTTTGTGTTTGAGATGCAAAGATACAGTGAAAAATGATTAATATCTGGACAACCTTCATGTAAGATATAACACTTATTCTCCTCCCAGTATGCACTCACAAACAAACAGGTGGAAAAGGATGAAGGATAAAATGAAGAAAGGTCCATCGTCAATTATCATCTTGTTTATAGACAGTGAATATCTCTTAAACATCCAAAAGATGGATAAATTAAAAATTACCACAAAGTTAATGAGTTTTTGGTCTTTTCAAAGGATGACAAATAACTACGAATTTGTTACACTTTGATATAATTATGAGACACAAAGTTACTGATTTAATTAAAAAAAAAAGAAAGCAGAAAATAGGTAAAGAGCGTACCCAACATCAACTGAAAAGGCCAAGTCTCGGAGCCGTGGAACTAAATAAGCTACATCTTGTTCCACTATTGTGCTGCCAATATCAACTAGTTAATCTTTCTTCCATTTTGATAACCATCAAGTAAAATTTCGCAAATTTTCAAAGACGATTCATATTACTTTAGAACAACAGAGGCAGGACCCAGACTCTGGTGCAGTCTATCACGGTCATGCATGTATGCCAATCCTCTTATAGCCCCATTGAGCAATTTGATGACAAAAAATCTTCGGCGTTTCAGCTTTCGATTCATGTCAAAGTTCCAGAGCTTTTGTTCTCCTCCAGAAAGTCCCTTTGCCATTGATTCACTTGTAACTTTGGCATAGTCTGCTGCACTATATATCCCATCATTACGAAAAGCAAGCCACTGCAAACGCAATTTTTATTTATTAACATCCACTAGAAATGGCTGATAGCATTTCAACTTTCAAAACTGGAGGTTACAAACCTGTTCCCCTGTTTTTGTCTCAAAACCTCCTAACAAAATCTGCAGATTTTGACAAATGTTTCTGCTGTCACTCTGCAAGAGTGAGCATGACTAACATATTAAGAGAACACAGCATAATCAATGTGCACTAAGGCATTTCAAGAGAGAAATTCAAGAAATAGACTAGATAACTCAGAAAGAGCGGAAGCTTTAGTTGCAGTTATCTTACTTGGAGAGAAGCATGGGCATTTAGCTCATTAGCAGCCATCATGTCTGCCTCAGCACCGCCAGCACGTTGTCCAGGGTAAACCTATATAAACAGCAACCTAGATTTTAGAAAGTGATGAAATTTGAACTTTGAACGATAGACAACTACCTAGATTTCAGCTAGTAAAAATTAATGAATTGCCATATTCTGTTGCAAGGGAAAATAATAGAACTTAGCCAGGTAACAACTCAGGAACTTGTGAGTCATGACATTCAACTCTATTAGAATCATTGCACGAAGTACGAGCCATGCTATTTGGAAAGGTGTCACTAACACCTTTGACTTCAAAGAACTCCAATTCTCGCCAATAAGTCGGTTGAATTTGGAATATGAATGCTTGCTAGTTGCTATTTAATGTTTGACCTCTTTGCTGATGATATCTCGAATGAACACTAAGATAAGTTCTCAAAAGTCAAGACACTTTTGTACTCCGTTGGTCTTAAGGAGGAAGAGCATCAAAATAAATAAATTTCCAACTTAGAAAGTAACGGGCTGCTGAACTTCATACATGAAAACTCAGGAGTCCAGGCTTTGGAAAAGTCAGCAGGTAGTCCACATTGAAATCGACCAATAGGCAATGGAACACACAGCCAAGCATCACTTTCTCATGTTATGACTCCATTCAGGGGCCGCTTACACTTTACTGAGTTGACACTATAAAATAGAATCAGCTTGTGTCGGCCACTGTTTAAAGCTAAACTCGTAGCACTATACTTTGACCCATGAGGTTTCTCATATAAGTGTCAAAAACTTATAAATACATGATCTAGTTTCTTTGGATAAATAGCTACATTGCTGTGAAGACATCTGATATTCTTTTACATCTCAAAAGAGAACCTTACATACTGCTAGTCTCGTGAAGGTAGGTTCTACCAAGCCCTTCAGATGTGCAACTCACTTAACAACCTTGAATCCTTGATATTACAAAGCAGTTGGCAAAGTACATCACAGCTACCAACTTCTCAAATCCCAACCAATACTTCAGATTAGTTGTGTCTTTTCAGTATCTGCATCTGTTAACATATGTACAATGTGTATTTTTTTTTTTGCCCTCCTAGATATCCGAAGATCTGAAAATCGTGAAACGGGATAAACCCTATTTGCAAAATACATTCCTCTCGACCTCAACTTCTCCAGCCAAAAGACGATCACACCAGCCCTAAGAGTTTATCCTTATAAATCTCAATGAGCATCATTTTTTCATACATTATACAATAAGGCAGAGCCGAACAAGATATTAACATTTCTGTCTCAAGAATCTAGAGTTAATAAAGATAAAATAAGTTGATGACTGCAGTAAAAGTTATATGAAAAGATACCTTGAATATGATTCCAGTACCAATTAGCGGACCTTGGACTACTCTTCCTTCATATAGCCTGCAATGAGACTGTAATAGATAATATTACCATATTAGTCACAAAGGTATGTGAAATTGCAAGTAGATTTGCTGACGTGAAAAGCACCTGATCTTCACTTGACCCTCTCCAACATCTTGGACTCTTAACCGCTCAACATCCTCAGATGAGTATCCAAGAGACTTTTCATATGTAGCAGCACTAGAAAGACCTCCTGCTTGAGATGAAGAATAGCTGCAATATTTGAACATCCATGTCAAATAGTATTAAGCAATATTTAAACAAATGTTCTAATAGACATTTCCGTCCTAGTTAACCAAAGAGATTCAATGTATGAATTAACTATAAATGTCCATACAATCAATCATGAAACTGCACCCAAACATAAGATAGCCTGTTTACACAATTTGACAAAATGACCTGTGATGTTTTAATGAAGTTTTTAATTTTAAAACCACTTTATAGTTTACGAAATCACTTGTCATAATTTTCATTTTAATAAAACTTATAATATTTCCTGCCAATTTAACACATGTGAATAAACTATACATGTATAATCAAAGTAATTCTTACACTGAAATCACCCACAGTTTCAGTGCCTAATGAACATCATGGCTATGAATAAGATCCTGTGGGAACATATAACCATTCCAGATCCTTACTCCCTACAAGACATGGTTTTTTATCTAGACAAGTAGCAAATGAAGGATGACAAGCCTCTAGAGTTACAAATTAGTTGAATCCGATTCGCCAAAAAAGAAAATCAGTTGAGGAATTAAGAAAATATGGCACAACCGTAGCAAGTTAGGCATGAGCCCGAGTTCATCTGTTGGATTAGACCAAGGCAATGCCAAACATTTCGGTCCCTAATTTAAAAGACCATTTATTTTTAGGGAAGCTTGTCGCTAAAGAAACATACAATTCATAAATTATATAAATAGTTGAAGTTCAAACATGATAAAGTTCAGAGGAGTTTGAAGAGGTGGCTCATCACAGTGCAAAGAAATATACATCAGATATGCAACCTTTTAATTTAAAATTCTAATTGCAGTAGAAAAATTAAAAGAAAATAACCAAGATCGACTAGTATTATCTATAATTTTTTGAAAGAACTAGGAAGAGTTCACCCGGTATCATCAAACAGAAGTTAATGAAACAATAGAAAGACGAGAAGAAAGTTGCACAGAATTCCACACGAAGGATCCCAGCCCGACTATGAAATATCCCTTTTTCTCAAAAAGGAGCACCAAAATAAATGTCTGCTTTTTGTGTGACTAAAGCGGACCCATCTTGATAAGTCCACGGCTGACAAATCTCACTAGCTGGCACTAATTCAGACCTTATTATGCATTTTTTCCAAGAAAACTATTCCCATCAACGTCTAGTAATAATATGCTGATAGTGCATTGACACTTTATAGAAGAGGCATATTTGTTTCAGGTGTGTATCCAATACTTGGATGTTAGAAACTCTGATGTATAGAGGATATGTGACAAATACTCCACTTAGCATATCTTAAAGTTTATAATGTATGACAGATTCACAGATACATGCATGTATCTCATGTCACTCAAAAATAAGAATTTAAGACATGTAGACATGAATGACAGGGATTACTACTACTACTACTACTACTATTATTATTATCATCTGTTGTTTATAATATGCATTTTCAATTCCAAATTAATTCAGAGAGCATTGTGATTATTAGTTAACTATAGGTTATACAACTACAAAATTTATTTGATAATATCAAACTGTTATCATTCCTACAACTGAACGTTACAAATAAAAGACATTTGCTGTAAATTTTTAGTATCCATGCCTCCATTGTATATTCATATCTTGAGCTTTTGGGGCTTCTCATGTCAATATATCTATGTTCATTCCATATATGTTTTGGCACAATATAGTGATATATTGGTGGAGCTTTAATTATCTTGGTTGCTGATATGTATTTAAGAATCAGCTGGGACACTTTGTTGCACTGAGAATCAATTGGTGCTCTGACTCTGTACAGTGGATGCCCACTCGCATGAAAAATTCCAGTGTTGCACTAAGCATAAAGAATTCTTCTTTAGTAATATGTGACATGTCAAGTCACTGGATCATTCACTTCCATCTTAAACATTATACTGGTGTATATTTATCCAAAATCATCAGTGAAACTGAAAACAGCCCAGAGTTCAGTTGTCCATCAGTGGGTAACAGTATCTATCACTTCGCACTAAAAGAATAAACAGTATCTATAAAAAAATTAGCAATTAAAAACATGATGCATCTAGGATTACAAATTGCATTAGTGACCCCAGAAAAATCCAACTTTGATGATGATTCCATAAAACCAACATCCAAATTCAAATGAACAGACGCAAAATTTCCCTTCAAAACCAGAAAAAGGTAAGAAAAAGGAGGAGGACCTGGTGATGTTCATGAAGCCATAGCTTCCAAGGAACCTGCCGACAGCAAAAGAATCTGGGTTTGTGATCAGAGCTCTGATCAAGGGGACTTTGGGCGTAACAGCGGATCGAGACCTCGAACCAAGCTTTGGGATTTGGTGCAGGAAATCACACTGCAATCTGCCATTAGGGTTTCTTGCGGTTAAAGCTGTGAAGGGGTGATTTGGTAATGAAATTAGCATGGCCGGCGTCTGTTGCTGTTAGGTGCTGAGTGAAGAACAAAAAGAAAAGGTCTGGTGACGGAAAGAAAAGGATAATGGGAATTTCGGTACCTTTTAAAATCTCTCATATTGTTATAATTTTATAGCTAAATTGCACTTAAATGCCCTACAGTTTCACCAATATTGCACTTAAGTGACCCATTATTTAAAACCGAGCAAATAAATACCGTAAAGTATTTAAATATTACAGAGCAATATCTTGAAGTTAAAAAATTTTGAAAGTGTTAACATTTCTCTACGTATCCAAGAATATCATATAACGTAGGTACTAAAGTGTAACTTTTAGAAACTTTAGGACTTGTTTGGATTGAGGTGTATAAGGGAGAAGGGAAGTTAGGAAACCATTCATCTTGTTTGGAAATATTTAAGAGGTGAATTATTCACCCTAGTTCTCCTTGGTTCACCCCCTAACAGCATAAAATTTGTTACCCCCCAAATTAGGGTGTAACCAAGGGGAATGGAATTCCCTTCCTTTCTCTTCTATTCTCTCACTTAGTTTCCCTTAACTTCCATTAACCCCATTGAAATCCAAACACACCCTTAGGGTATTAAAGTGAGGTTATTTACAAATTAATGGTATTTATATGCAATATTGGCTAAACAAGAGAGCAGCAGCATGCAACATTAAGTAAACAAGAGGGTATCAAAGTGCAATATTTTAAAATTTTGGGACATTTATCTGTAGTATTTAAATACTATAGGGCATTTATTTGCTCGGTTTTAAAATAAGGGTCACTTAAGTGCATAGTTGGTGAAACTATAGGGCATTTAAGTACAATTTAGCCTAATTTTATTGATTATTATGTGGGTTTTTCAATATTAGTACCCAAATATTTCAATACGAAATTAGTCCTCCAAATTCATATTTTGACTTAGAGGGTGTTTGGAAATGCTTATTTTTTTAAGCTTTTTAAGTTATACTAGTTTTTAGTGGCTTTTGGCTTTTTTGATAACAATGCTATAAAAATTGTTTGAGTAGAATAGAAATTTATTTGGCAAAACTTAGCTTTTTTAAATGAGCTTATAAGCTAGTTTTTCAAAAGCTGAGGTATACTAACTTTTTAAAATGTGACTTATAAGCTAACTTATTAGGCATTTTATCAAACAAATAAAAATAAAAAAGTTATCTTAAAACTAGTTTGACCAAAAAATAAGCCTCCTTAAACACCCTCTTAGTCCCAAAATCTTGCAAGTCTTTGAAAACAACCACTTTAGTAGTGGTAGGCGGGCGGAACTCAAGAAACATTCAGAGTTCTTTTAACAATTTTAGGAGTAATATCAGTTATACCCGGCCATCTGAAGTTTGGTTGGGGAATTTATTTTTTTGACAATAATTTGGTAAATACGATTCCTGGTTAACCACTAACTTATAGTAGTAGTTAACAATTTGAATGATAAAATGTAATAAAGAAACTAATTTTAGAACAATTACAATACTTGGAAGATTAATTGCAAAATATGAAGATCTGGGGACTATTTTTAAAATATGAGATTTGAGGGTCTAATATTGAAAAGATTTTCCTAAGGAGTCCTAAGGGAGAAAGTATCTAGTGTATTAAATGTACTCGTTAAGAAAAGAGAGAATTAGAAAGATTGAGCAACTAGTGGATTCATTGGCGGATTCAGGATTTCTAAAAAGTAATGTCACTACATAATTAATAATTAAAACAACTATACAATTGCCTACAATGAGTTTTCACACTTTGAAATAAAGTACATAATCATAATATTAGTAACACTATCAAATAAATACTTCCCGATATATGATACTAGTAACGAGTTCTCAGGTTATAAACTTCAATTGAAATGTGAGGTTTATAGTGGATAAATTTTAGAAACCCTCCCCTCTCGAGTTTGTGAATTTCTGGGATAACCACCTGAACTTTCAAACAACACAAAACTCTCCTTAAGTTTTGGGTTCTTGAAAATCACCTTCAACTCATCTTCCACAAAAAACCCCTTAAAAACTAGGCTAAGTATCAGAAAACCCCCCTTAACTTTGGACATTTATCGGAAAACCCCCCTTAACTTTCAAAATATCAGAAAAACCCGCCTTAAGTATTGGGATTATCACAAAACCCCCTCTGACTTTTAGATTTTATCAGAAAACCCCCTTTAATTTTGAGATTTTATCAAGAAACCCACTTAAATTAGGGGGGGTTTTGATAAAATCTCAAAGTTAAGGGGGGTTTCTGATAACCCCTAAACTTAAGGGGGGTTTTCTAATATTTTCAAAGTTAAGGGAGGCTTTCTGATAATAATCCAAAGTTAGGGTTGGTTTATGATATTTATCCTAAAAACTATGGTTTATACTTTTAAGGTTTTTTAAAGAACACCGAAAGTTGAAGGAGATTAATTTTCTGAGAAGCAAAAGTTAAGAGGGTTTTATGACACTTACAAAAGTTAAGGAGAATTACCTAAGAAACCCACAAACTTAAGAGAGATTTTTGGTCCACCTTGACCAAAGTGACGTGACCCCACTTCACTTTGGTTGAGGTGGATCCGACTCTAAGTGGATTCTTGATTACTCATATAATATATTCCCTAATTCTCTTTTATTTTCTCTCCTCTTTTTATATCTCTTTCTTTAGCTGTTGCTATTGAGCACATGTTAGAAAAACCTTAACTTTTAAATTATAAATAATATTGTTATTATTTTGGAATTTTCTAATAAACTGAGAAAATATCTAACGGATCTCAACAATTAAGCAACTCGCTCTTCTAGGAAGGGAAATTTTTGGTTTGACATAAAACATGAGGATTTAGAGATAAATATATCAATCTAAGAGCCATCTCTTTTTCATATCCAAATCCTCTCTACTTAGTTGGTAATTAGAGAGTGACCAATTATTCCAATTCTTATTGTTCATTCCAATTTCAAGTAATAAGATGATGTGACATAATGTTACCACTATTATCTTGAAAATCACTATTTGTCTTGAAAATTGTTAGTGCAAAAATCAATTTTGTTGCTGGAAATCCTATGTGGCATCATCTTTCCCTTGAAATTGGAACAGACCGTGAGGAGTGAGACAATTGGACACTTTTCAATTACCACCTAATTGGAAATGATCCGAATCCTTTTTTCCCCTATTAAGTGTATGAACATATACACTCCACTAAATAAGTTTCATTAAAGAGTTATATTCAACTAAAGAAGTTTCATCAAAGAGTTATACATGGTTTTGTTTCATAGCCAAGAAAAAAAAAAGCAACATAGTTTCTTAACTCAGAAATTTCAACTTCTCTCCCATAATAAATTTCAAGTTACTCATACCAAGTTATTTGGGAACCTATTTGTAGTAAGGATGGCTCGTTAGCATTCGGATTTTATCGGATTTGATCCGGCTCGTTAGCATTCAGAACCAGCACTAAACCAATCCATTTTTTATCGGATTTGATCCGGCTCGTTAGCATTCAGAACCAGCACTAAACCAATCCATTTTTTATCGGATTTGATCCGGCTTGTTAGCATTCGGATCGGGTCTGACCTGATTTGATTCCAAAGTGGTAGGGTACGGGTCAGTTTCTAAAATCCATACCTGAACACGAACCCAACCCACAAACTCGGTCCAGCTCGAATTGGACCCAGGCCCGGACAGAGCCCAAACCTAAATTGCACCCAACCCCACATTAACAGTAGTTATCAGTGACTAAATTAGTTGTTAGTAAGTTATAAAACTATTACTAAATATTTAGTAATGTAAAAATTTAATAATATAGTTAAATGTGCATGTTTTTCAAGCAAACAATTGGTAGGTTGAATCCGAAATTCTTCTCAAGAAGTAACAAAATTCCAGTCTGCAGGTCAAAATTCATGTAAATCAAGTTAAAAAAAAAGAGTCAAAAGAATAAAAAGGGGGAAAAAGAGAAAGAAAAATAGTGGGCTAGGTTGATCAATCCAGCCCAACCCGAATGGACCAGGTCAGTGAGCCGGGTTGGGTTGTGCTCCCAGCTCGGATACCCGAGCTTTGGCCTAACCCATCATCGAGATTGGCCTAGATTAACTCAACCCTGATCAGTCTGAAACCGTCGGGTTTGGACCTGGGTTGGCCCAGTCTGGCCCAGTCGCCAGCCCTAATTTGTAGCATGTGTCATGACCTGCACAAGCTTCTGTTATTTGCGATGCAATTTTAATTTTTTTGATAGTGATTTCTCATGAAAATTATTTTGTATAGATAATAGGATAAATTTCATTAAACTCTAACAAGCTTTGGGATATTTTCTGCAAAATCCTGCGCAACTTTGTTTTTTGTTTTTGTTTTCACTAAACCCTCAAAATTTTCTCCACAAAACCCCCAAAAAGCAAGGAGACGAGCAGATGAGGAGCCCACCGAAAACAAGTAAACAACAGCTTGATCCGAAAATAAGGTTGTCCAATTGCAACCAACAATTTTTAGGTGTTCTAAGAGAAAAAAGTTTGAGGGCTTATTTAACATACTTTGGAGTTTTGGAGGTTTTAAGGGAAAAACTTCAGATTTTTATTGGGTAAAACAAAGCCTGAGGAGGTTCTGTAGGAAAGGACTCAAACTTTTGCGCGGTGTTGCGAAATTTAGCCACGAAACGTATAAAGTCGACAGAAACCCACGTGGCCGCATGCGTACACACAGTAGCATTGCCACTTTTTTTCCCGGCATCACGACCCACGACCCACCCTCCTATCAACCAATTATAATAAGCCAAGTCACGGAATCCACGAAGGGTCACGTGACACCACGGTCCCAAACACATTTTATGCAGCTGTCCCTAGAGCCACGTGGATATCTCATCATGTAGCCACCTGTCCATCACCAGCCCAATTTTCCCTTCGAGCTAGTAACGCCACATAACTCTCACCCCTCTCATTCGACCGAAATACCCCCTATCCCTTCCCCTGTATAACCCAACCCCACCGCTGCAAATCTCGATATATTCCATTAATCCTGGGGCAATTTAATTCCATTTCCTCCCGAAAACCTCGACGCCCTCTTCTCCCCTTTTATACTCCCCTCTCGATTCCGGTCACCGCCGGTGACGATAACCTCAACCTACAACCCATAAGATCCGATGCCGGCCGTTGGATCCGATCGAGTGGACGCCGGAGCGGCGGCGGCGGCAGCCACCGCGAACGCGTCGATGCAATCGAACGCGCCGCCGCCGTTTCTGAGCAAGACGTACGACATCGTCGACGATCCGGCGACGGACGCCGTCATCTCGTGGGGCCCGCAGAACAACAGCTTCGTCGTCTGGAACGTTCCAGAGTTCTCTAGGGTTTTGCTGCCCAAGTTCTTCAAGCACAGCAATTTCTCGAGTTTCGTGCGCCAGCTCAATACCTATGTAATGATCGATTAATTTCTTGTTAAGTCGATTATCATCATCATCATCATCATTATTATTGCAATTGATTCTAATTTCTGTATAAATAGGCGCTCGTTATGACAAAAGTAATTGTTTTTCTTTAGATTTTGTTATATTCGTTGGTTGTAACTATTAAAACTAGGGTTTGGCTGATTCAGAGGACTTTTTTGGCTAAGGAGGAGAATTGAGAGATAACTGTAAGAGTAGTTCTTAGCTATAAAGGCTCTTCTGGATGCTATTTGGTTGCTGACTCAAATGCATTGTGGTGTATATATAAAATCTCTCACTCAATCGTAATAGTTAAATCGAAATAAAAAACTTTAACCCCTAGTTGAGAGTTTACTTATCCGATATTTACAAATGGATTGGAGCTGCAAACTGCCCCCATCATGGGAGCGGTACACACATTTTGCACACAGAAGTTTCTGCTTTCTTATGTAAACCTAACCCAACCTAATATTTGCACCTATATCTGACATAGATTCCACTGAAACACGTATTATATTGTAGTTAGCAACTAGTTCCCTTCCTATTCTCCATCTTAGACATACTTGTCAATGTGTCATCGATCATGGACAGTCATGATACCCTGTATGGGGAACAACCATGTATAGATTTTCTTTTTAAGAGACGAGAATGACACGGCACAAAAAATGAATTATAACAATCGTGATTTAGTATGTCAGAGTATCCAAGTCGCTTGTAACACATCAAGGAGGTAAGAAATCCTAATCTAAATGGATTTCTTCTCATGCTGATCAGCTAGCTAAACTTATTCACATCTATTTCTGCTGTCAAAAAAATTGATTGGACCATAACAGATGAACTTGCAACCACTTCCTTTTTAGATCATTGTGCTACTGCTTGATATAAAAAAAATTAAATATCTAGCATAATTTATACTTTGTCCTCAACAAAATGCTTGAAAGCATACCTCAATCAGAGTCACCAATTTGGCATGTTACCTGCACAGCCGCTTTAAGGCTTTTGAACTGGTTTCAGATAACATTAGTCTTTGATCCTCCAATCAAAATACAGTCAACAGCTCTTAAGCTTTTATCCTTCATCTTTTGCCTAAACAAGCGACTTAGATTGGCTTACATTGTAGTTACTGATATTTTACTTATGTTAGTTATTCCCTAGAATCACCATATGCTATCCATATTTATATGCCTCTGTACACCTGTTCATGAAAACGCTTTGCATATCCAAAGGTCAGGCTAATTTGATAAATATGATCATAAGTTGTTTTGCATTGAGACCATGCCTTATGGAGTTTTTTTGGGTGTTGCTCGTCTGAGAGTAACATTTGTCGGTCTTGATGCACATTTTAGATATTTGTTGCCAACACAAGTAAATTGTTTTGATACAATCAGCAATTCACCATATCTGTGCATCGTAGCAAATCTTATAAAAAACATGTCATTATGCATAACAAGTTTCATAAGTATCTGCAATCATGTCTTCGTAAAGATATACCCTAGTACTTTTTTCTTTCTTGACTAGTCTTCTACAATGTTATATGCTGTTTTATTACTTAATATTTTTCACGCCAGTGCAAAGCTCATTAGCACTTCATTAAGTTACAGTGCTTTTCAAGCACCAAACTGTAACTATGATAGTCCAATAGTCAACTTCTAGTTTTATTTGATTTAGACCAACCACTGCAGTCAAGTTAGCGAAATGTTAATGGAGGAAAGTCAAGCCAATCAGTTTCTCTAATAAATTGCAGTGCTTTGCAATGCTCAGCTGTGACCATTACTAATATTGAGATAGACCCAGAGGTGGTTCTGTTTTATTTAAATCAATTAGTAGGATAGTAGTTAGGTACATAATGCTGAGTTAGCAAAACTTCTGCAAGGAAGATGGATGTTTCTGTTCTCGACATTGTTAAAATGTTGGAAGTCCTTTTTGTAAGTGTAAGTTGTTATCTGGTCCATTTATTTTCTTTCCCAGTTCAGTTTAGGCTAATCAGTACTCTAATTAAATTGCAGTGTTCCTCATTTATAGTTGGATAGTCCGTGCCATTTCTATATCGTTTTTAAATCAATTACAGAGCTAAATACAGTCAAGCAAGGGAAAACTTCCAATTTGTGACTTTGGCTCATAAATTTAGTCTTACCTGTTTATAATTAATTTGCACACATCTTTATGGAACCTGAAGCAAAGGTGCATCAGTATTTGAGATTGATTTGAACTAGTCATAGCAGGTAATATTATCTGTCAACAATCTACCTTATAGTTTTTTGTTTCTCCTGTCATGGAAATCGAGGACGCTTTAAGAGAATAGACCTGATTGTATTATTAATTAGTGCAACCATGGCAGGTGAGTCTTATTCCATACGTCAGGAACCAATCTTATTAATTCTTCATCAGACGCAGCTTTAAGGAAAATGCCTGTGCAGGGGAAAGAACCTAATTTCCTTCTACATTTTCTTTCATACTATTACAAAACTTGGTCAATCTGGCTGGGCAGTAAGTACTTGGCGTGCTCAAATTTTTCTGCTTTCTGTTTGTTCTTGTAGAGCCATCATCTATTGCGTAACCATATTCTATTTTAGTCCGGAGTCCCACTGATCCTTTTTTTCTGGGATTCGATGTGCAATGTTGACAGGGTTTCAGGAAAGTTGATCCAGATAGATGGGAATTTGCTAATGAGGGATTCTTAAGAGGTCAAAAGCATCTGCTCAGAAACATCAATAGGAGAAAACCCTCTCAGGCACACAGCCAAGAACAACAGCCTCAAGCACTGAATGTGTCTTCTGCAGCGTGTGTTGAAGTTGGGAAATTTGGGATGGAAGGAGAGATCGAGATGCTCAAGAGAGACAAAAATGTACTCATGCAAGAACTGGTTAGGTTAAGGCAACAGCAGCAGGCTGCAGACAATCAGCTCGAGATCTTGGGCAAGCGCCTCCATGGAATGGAACACCGGCAACAAATGATGATGTCATTCTTAGCAAAAGCTATGCAGAGCCCTGGACTCTTTACCCAACTCGTGCAACAGAATGAAAGCAACCGCCACATTGCGCGAGTGAAGAAGCGTAGATTGCCAAGGCAAGACAAAAGTGCTGCTCCTGATGGGCAAATAGTAAAGTATGAACCATTAATGAACGGTTCGCCATCAGCGATGCTAGCACAGATGCTAAAGTTTGATTCATCTCCGAAGTTGGATGAACCTATGAATAATTTCCCTTCACATGGAGGAAACTCTTTGGATCAGAATTCTGGAGTTACTGCAGAAGTCCCTCAAAACTCGGGGGTACATCCATTTGTGCCGGCGACCTCTGCCTTTCCAAGTGCTTGTTCATCTTCAGCTTCTTCTCATGAGATTCAGTCTGAAGCGGGCATAACGGATACCACGATTCCTGATGCTCTGCAATATATAGACATGCTATCTGAGGTTCCAGTGGCAATTCCATGTGAATTTCCTGAGATTCAAGAGTTTGTTTCTGATGAGAGTATCGCTGATATTCCCATTGATGGCATGTATCTCAACCAAATTGTTGAAGAAGTGGATGGTCCTATGCCTATAATGGGAACCAATGATGACCAAAAGTTTTCAGAAATCATGGATTCTTTGTTGGAAGAGTTCATTTCTAGTCCGCAATCTGGGGAGACAGAGGAGCTTGTTTTGAGTGTACAGGAACCAGGTAGCAGGTGGGAAAACGGTGGGAATATGGATAATCTCACAGCCCAAATGGGGCTTCTTGCATCTGATTCCAAGGTTTGACGTGGGATTTATGTGTATTTCCGTGTCATTGCCATGTCAAAACTATAGTGTGGTTACATATCCCTGTGCAATTTACTAGATGGCAGATGTAAGGTTTTGGGTTCACAAGGTGAAGCATTTCTACGTGGAGTTAATATCTTAACTCGCAGGATTCGATCTTGTTTGAAACGCATAGAGCTTTGTCGATGATATGATCTTATTCTGTTTCGAACATTGCAGCAAGGGGCAGCGCAAGTTCTATCTGGAGGTGAATATGGACATTTACAATAATTTTGCTTGCTGTTTTTGCTGTATTTGAGATCAAATCCAGTCCTGGTCCAAATGAGATTTCAATCCAGTTGATATGGTTATGAATATGTAGTGGAAACTAATAAGCTGTCTGAATATATCCGCGTACATATTTGAGTTTATGCATATATGCATGAAATAGTCTATGTCATGAGTTCCCATCTTGAGCTTACTTGATCCTAAATAGCGTGTTGTTTGACCAGAAGAAATGAATATGGAACCGGTCCCTTGTTTTGTTCTATGTTTGGCTCCATCATTACTATTAAGCTATAGTTTTTTAAAGATTTGTTTGGACATCTAAGTAACATTTTGTTAAAGCTGGAGCTAACCAGAAACTATACCTACTTGTTTGTTTTTCACTTAAGATTTGACTTCATAAAATCTTTGAATTTGGCGCCAGGGAGAAGACTAGTCATTTCCCATACAAGGAAAGAGGTCATTGATTTAAAATATCATTTCATAATTACTAAGTTATTATTTATGTAAGAAACTTCTCCGCGTAGGTGGTGGTTACATCCTTTTTGTTACTCTCACTTGCTTGTTCTCCAGCAGTTACTGGAAATGGATTATCTATGGAGAACACACTAATCGTATAAAAAGGAGTTTTATTTAATCATTCAAAAGCATGAATTACAACGGATCAACAAATCCCAGAAACGCAGCTACTAGAATTTAAAATCTGAAACAAATAACAATATTGACCTATTTCAAACAAGTACTAACTGTAAAATAAACATCTAAGTGGATCAAACTTTCATTTCAAGCATTTGAACTATAAGTTACAAAGAAGAGGTATATCCTGATATAGAGCTACAAAATTTGAGAAAATACCAAAACGGAGCGACACATGAAGATGGGCGCGATCTTCTGCTAACCAGGATGTAAGAACAGCAAAAAATAAATTTGCAGTTCCACATGATTCCATCCCATAACCTACATTTGAGAACCTGCTTAACTGTGAACATTATCCTCGGACCGTATCAACGGCAGCCATCGCTCGTTAATTTTCATTGTTTTCAAAACACATGAAGTCATCAAAGTAAAATTAGCAAAGTGGAAGGTGGATCGATAGAGTAAGTTAAACATTCTTCAACTGTACGTACAGATGAATGGGTATTCTTGAGGCACCTTGGTATATCTTGCGTCCCCGATAAATAACATCAGCGGTCTCTTCTTCCTTGTCTCCTGCTGTATCGTCACCGATGGCATTGGATTAGGATGCTAAACTAAGCAAAACAATGGCCAACAGAACTAAACGAAACAAATACCGAAGCTCATAAACTTTCTTTAAGAAAGAACTGCCAACATAACTAAACTAAATAAACAATAGGCGACTCACAAAAGAAGCTCATCCTTTCTAAGCACCGAGTGGAACCAAATGGGACAGATTGCTCAGGCTAGAGGTTCACAATTTCACAACGTCACAAAGAATGGTACGCGCATGGCCAAATACCATGCGCCAAACAAAAATTGACAATTATCAAATGTATTTCACACATACCTAACAATCAGTAGTCCAGTTAGTTACTTCCTTGATTTAGCGTCATTTAAATCTATACAAATGAATGTAGTCGATACGTAACAGTTGTAGCTCATTTCAACATACAAATGCTGTTTGTATACAAGCTACCTTTGCTAATAGCAGAAATGCAAAGGGTATGTACAATACTGTTCTTTGATTCAATATTTGTTTCCAATACTACAAAAACCTGAACCCATTCGCCAAATCCAGATGTTCATCTACCGACTGTGCTAGTTTCTCTATTTATGCAGTGTAGGCCTGGGGAGTCGCATTCAGCAGAATAACCTTTGGTTCTTCTGATAGTTTCAGAGAATCAATAAAATGCTTTGTGTGCTGTTTGCCAACAACTGTTTCTCTAGTAAATCGCTTAATCGTCGCATATGTCTCTGCGACCTTGTACCTACTCAAAACCTGATATAAAGGAAAGAAGAGATACCTGCCACATTAGCAACAACTCATGTATATTTATTGCGTGTCAAATTCAGATAAAACTTGATGATATCCAGATGCATATGAGTGTAAATGAATGGAGACTACATAATGCATAACGGGTGTTTGTCGCACCATCCATAACAACGAGGAGTCACTATCATAATCATTCAAGCATACGCCAATCTAAGTCACCTGGCTATAGAGTGAAGGACCATGAGAGGGATTGAGAAGCCTAATGAACCTGACATCAAATCTGAATAAGATGATATGGAAGGTAAAGGCATGCAGTATAAGCAACTGGAGCAAAGAAAACCAAAGTGGCATGGATGCCATGATTTCTGAAGAAACTGTTATTTCAAAATGCACATACATGTAGAAACCACAAACTTTCAGACATCTTATGGGTTTACTAGTCTAGTGGATAGGAAATTTTATGTATGTCACCAAGTAACCATGAAAAAAGAATGAACTCTTTAGTAATATTGCAAGTCAAATTCTTTTATGTATATTATAAGCATGGATTCGGATCCTCTCCACTACAAAAAATAGTGGAGGGACCACTACATAATCACAACCATTAATTATGTAGTTGGTGGTTGTGATTTTTTCTTTGAGTGCAAATTAGGAATGAGTGCATTACAAGGGGGTAGGGTGAGTGTTAGATTTAGACTGTCATAACCGCCTACTAAATAATCAACGGTTGAGATAAAAAGTAGTGGTTTCTCCACTACTTTTTTTGTAGTGGAGAGGATCCAAATTCTATAAGCATGCAGTACTTGCCTATATTTGTATGTGTACGATACTAATATTATTTGCCTACACATGTGGATGTATCTGATTTTAATCTATGATATATAGCGGAGTAGTGGGAGAGGCTTGGGCTCCCTTGGGAGTCACTTAGGCTGCACTAGGTTGAGAACTACTCTTGACCCAAACGCTTATGCTCTTGGTAACAAATTCTGGTGATACAAGTTAGTCACTTTTCTGTCCATTTTCTACCGTGGGCTGTGCTTGTACATGAATAACTCACTCAACAATCTCCACTTCATGTGTAAGCATTCCAAACTAAATGACGAAACATGAATCATTAGCAGTACTCCTAGCGCAGAACATCGGCCCCCTTGGTCAGAACCCTAAGAATCACACCAATGAAAACCACCTTGATCAATGAACATAAGCTAGTAGGCCTGTTTGGCTATTCCCTTCAGTTTTTAAATCCAAATTTCAAACTATTATTCCATGTAGCACTACACTCAAACATGTATACCGCACCAAAATCCTTTACCAACTGAAAGTTGGCCAGTACACCCGAAGAAAATTAGACACCATTGGTCCATCTGCACATTTAAAACCCGGTTCAGTGTTAAAGGAGTAGGGTTGAAGTAAGTCCCAGAATCATTTGCAAGGTACAGTCTTTGTTTCCAAAAGAAATCCCCAATGTGCTGCAAGAACTTGTTCAGCAAGTTACAAATGAAGACATCTTTAATCGACTGGGAAATACAAGCATACAATAAAGAGCATCAGGCCCCTTTAGAAAAATTATACATAAGAGTGTTATATTCATTTATTTGCATTTTAAGGTTTATCCTTGTACAAACACAAGCTGGAACGTGAATGAACTTTTGTGTAAATACACTTATGACACATCTAAGGAAGCATAAATAAATATCCATCCTTCATTTAAACTATGGAGAATTTTGATGTTTTCACCTTGTCCCTCTCACAAAAAGATCTATAGAAGCCAAGGAGGTTAATATAAAGATGAGCAAAGGCAAAGGTGGCATAGGGAAGCAACAGGTTCAGAGAGGAAGAAGGTGGAGCGGTAGGTTCAGAGAGGAAGAAGGCAGGCGGTGAAATCAGAGAGATGGAGGACAAGAGAAGATGGTAGCAATGAATTAGGGATAGACTTTTCATTCTCAAAACATAGCACATTATGGGCTTGTTTGGATTGGGGATAACGAGGGATAAGAGAAGTTAGGGGAATCTTTATCATTGTTTGGGAATCAACTTATGCTAGGTAATGGAAGGTAAATAAGGGGAGAAAAATTAAGTTTTTGTTACCCCCAATTTGGGGTGTCTAGGTGAAGGTTAGGTAAGGGAACTTCTAATAAAAAATAATTATGGAGAGATCATTTTATTCTCTATCTAACTTCTAACAATAAAATGACTTTTAATAACATGCAATATTATTTATGTAATTTTACATATATTCCCTTCCATTTCCTTCACTTTATTAAACTTTTCAAACGGGATGAAATAAATTCTCATTGATTCCCCTTACTAATTTTCCAAACAAGTTTTACATGTTCTCTTACCTTCTATTAACTTAGGGGGTGTTTGGCAACTTGAAAGTCAATTGAAATGGTGGAAGTCACTTTTTTTGAAAGTGACAAAATGTATCCACGTCAGCATATAAGTGATATACATTGTTTGTTTGCAAAACAAATTATTGTTGAAACTAGAAAATTAAAAGATGATGTGGCATTATCCTTTTATTTAAAAATTTCCAAATCCTTTTCAAAGTAGTTACATAACTCTCTTCACCTGCTAGCTTTTTTTTTCTTCTTTTTTTAAATTTTTTTTGAAATGCAGACAACATCAATTTTATTTCAGAAACATTGTTCCCAATACATTTTTCTTCAAGAAAAATAGATAAGAGAGTGCATAAATGATGCAAAAATCCTTAAACTAACCTGAAATCTTAAAAGATTGCTGCTACTCTAGTTTGACCCAACAAAAGATGTAGAGAAAAAAATATGAAGCACTGGTATAAATAGGTGACTTCTAGAGAAAAAAGACGGAGGGAATAAAACCTAATGGAGGGAAAAAGAAAAAAAAGGGTTAATTTTAGAAAACCCCCCTCAACTATGGGGGTTGTCTCAGAAACCCCCCTCAACTATTTAAACTCTATTAAACCCCCCTCAAATTTAAGTTTGTTGTAGCTAACCCCCCTCATCTTTCAAAAATGTGATTTAACCCCCTTCACTTTCATCATTCAACCTCAAGTTTAATAGTGTTGATGGGGGTTAAATCACGTTTCTGAAAGATGAGGGGGGTTATCTATAACAAACCTAAAGTTGAGGGGCGTTTAATTGAGTTTAAATAGTTGAGGGGGGTTTTATGAAACAAACCTCATAGTTGAGGGGGGTTTTCTAAAATTAACCCCAAAAAAAAGTTACGTGGGATGAGAAGAGAGGCGGGAGGATAAGAAAATTTTGGAAAGAGGTGGAAGCAAATAAAGAATATCCGATTAAAGAGGCTTGAAAATATTAACAAAAATACGGTATTTTTAATTAGAGTGGTCCCCACTTTTCTCACTTTCACATGACTTCGGAACTTTTTTGGGGGAACTAAAATATGTATTAAATATGACGTGGATTCAATTTAACATTTCACTTTCAAAATCACTTTCAATTAAACAAACACCTAAAGTGCTAAACACATCTCACTTTCACACTTTCACCTTTCACTTTCATAGAAACAAACACCCCCTTAACTTATCCTATATTCCCATAATTTCCCATCACTATATGCAAATCCAAACAAGACCTAATAGAAAAGTATATACGATCGATACATAAACTTCCACTATGGACCAAACTAACTAAATACTAATTACCCTAATAATATATATGTATATAGCATATGTAACCTTCATGAGTGAAGATGACAAGTATAACGAGATCTTCTAGCGACACTCGCCTGTCACCCTCAATAGGAAGGGGACATTTGTCCCCTAACCCTAACCCACCCAAACTTAACTTTGGGTGCGATTAGGCCCATTAGGGTTAGGGGATTTTCCCCTTTATGTGTAAGGACACTTGCCTAAGAATTATTCCAAATATAACACAGACAGTACTGAGCAATCTCAATGAGAGAAGTACACCTGAAGGTAGGGGTGGGCGTGGTAGGGCGGTCGAATGGCCACTGACTGGCTGGAGGTTTGAAGTTGGTAGGGTCGACTGGCTCTCGAGTCGAGTGGGCCGTGCCCATTTCTCGATCCGGGTTCGGGCGGACCCGGCCGACCTGCGACCGCCTAGGGGTGGGCTGGGTCAGACCCGGCCCATGACCCACGGGTCGTGGGTCGGCCCGGCCCGTGAGTTTTTTTTAACTTTTTTCTTTTTTTATTTTTAATTTATAAACTATATTAACTTTGTATTTGTATCTATTAAATTATATTTAAATTATTTCTTTTCTATTTTACTCTTTATTTAAAATAATACATATATATACACACACGCAATGACACACATTGTATAAAGATAAAAATCACAAACACAAAGATATTCGTGGTTTGGACTTCAATGGAAGACCTACGTCCACGGGAAGTTAATAACTTTCCTTTAGTTTATATTTAAATTACAAATATAAAAGGAAAAAGGAAAAAAATGTTAACCATTAATATTTAAGGAGCTGAATTCCTCCAAGTTATATTCGTCAAATTCTTTAAGGAAAGGTCTTGTTTGCTGTCCTTGTGACCGTTCTTCTGCATCGAGTCAGCCAGTCCTTTAAGCACACACGCATCTCCATGTGTGCTGTTGTAAGTTGTGTTTTCCATTCGGAAACGACTCTCCCACCTGCTGAAAAGACACTTTCTGATGCGACCGTGGAAGCAGGAGGAGTTAATATATCTCTAGCCATTGTAGATAGAACAGGGTAGTTGTGGGCTTCTTTCTTCCAATATTCAAGTACATTAAAAGACTCCCATGGACTTTCTTCAACTGCAGGTAGTACTGCGCTTTCTAAATACATTCGGACTTCGGTCAAACCTGCATTTGAGACTTGTTTTTGTTTCGATTTGCTCACCATTTTCTTCATCCATTTTGGCATCGAAATAGAACTACTATTAGATGAGCTTGACATGCGTCCTTCTTCTAATATCTGTGATGGACACATAACATCTCTATATAAAGCGTATAATTTATCTAGAGTTTTCTTAATCTTTTTTTATAATATTTGCTATATCATGCCCATAACCCATAACCCATATCTTATGACTTGTTATTTATATTTCGGAAAAAATTAAAAATTAAATATCTTGGTAGGCGTCGTGGTAGGATCAATGTGGGCCGGCCAAGTTCTCTCGTCCGGTGCATGGCTGGACTTCGGCCAACCCGTGACCCATGTATATCACGGACCGGGTCCGACCCGGCCCGCTATGGTCCGGGGCGGGTTGTGACCCACGGCAGGCTGGGCCGGGTCAGCCCGCGGGTCGACTCGGCCCGTGCCCAACCCTACCTGAAGGTGACACGCCCACCACTTTTCAAATACTTGAGGGAGATAGAGAGGAAGTAGCGAACAGAGAGGGGGATAAAATGCAGCAGCAGAAAAGGAAGAGATCACCCACTTCTTCGATGGCCGGAAACCCTAGGCTAAGACTGAAATCAGACGGCGATGGAAAGACCAATGGCGATTTATTTCAACCTCCTCCTTCTCCTCCTCCTTCTTCATCACGGCAACAACCAATCGAATCCAGGGTGGATTATATAAGCAACCTCCCCTCGCCTCTCCTCGCCTCGATCCTCACTTTCCTCCCAATCAAACAGGCCGCGCGCACCTCCGTCCTGTCCAGGCAATGGCGCCGCCTCTGGCTCTCTCTCCCTCGCTTCAACATCGACGAATCCATCGGCTTCTCCTTCCAAACCTTCAATTGGGTCCTCACCATCAGCCACATCATCGACCAGCACGAACAAACCAACGACTTCCCCATCTCCTGCTTCAACATCATACTCCCCCTCGGAGGCGCCGGCCGCTTCGAGGAGCTTCTCCTCTCTGGCATCCTCGTCGCTCGCCACCGAGGCATCCGGCGCCTCGTGCTCCGCAACACTCTCTCCTCCGCCGCCGCCGCCCGCTTCGCCGCCCCTCGCGAGTTCTTCGAATGCTTCTCTCTCGAGGACTTCTTTGTAAAGGGATGCATCATCAAGGACTTGCCCGATCCCATGCGGATTAGTCCTCGTCTCAGGAGCCTGGAGCTGGTCGATGTGTTTATATCCGATGAGGATTTTCAGATACTGATGAGGTGTTCTTCTACCTCCCTCCAACAACTCTGCCTCGAGGATGTCCACGGATTGGAAAGCCTCGTGCTTCCTTTGGTCCCCAACCTCTCTGCCCTCAAGGTGTTTAGTGATAAGCCCCTGAGCAAGATTTCGTTGGCGGGTGCCCGCCGGCTCTCAGTTTTTGCTCTCGACCTCCGGTGCCTGACGCGCGACGACAGCTTGCTTGACATTGTGATGGACATTAATGGAGTCCGGCGTCTCTATCTGCAGTTTCTCCAAGATTCTACGGAGGTTTGTTGATCTGGTTTGGTTTGCCTTTGTGTAAAGATTGCTGCTCCCTGACCTTCGTTTCTTCGTTTTAGAATCAACCGGAGGTGGACACGCGGAAGGTCAGGCTGCCACGGCGCTTGCCTCTTGGTAACTTACTGATTAATTTGCGCGAGTTGGAGATGAAGTTGTCGCTTGCAGATGCGAGTCTAGTTCGAATTCTTTTTTCCTTGCTCTGCATCTCACCTAATTTGGAAGCTCTTGTTATCGAGGTTAGCACCAAATACCTTTTCTTTTTGTTAGGCTCGCCGCATTCTAACTGCTAATGCTAATGGTTTTTTTTTTCTTCACATGGACGGGTGGATGTAGGATGATGATGAGTTTGGGATTGTGAGCCGCGAGGAGGTAATTGATATTATCTATTGGGGGAAGCAACATATACCAAGGTGCCTCAAGAATACTCTTTCATCTGTACAGTTGCAGAATGTTGACTTAAAGTGTCAACCTGTCATCGGCTTTGTTAATTTCATTTTGATTAATTCACGCGTTTTGAAAACTATGAGTATTAACAACAAGACAGGGCGTCCGAAGATATGCTCCGTGGAAGACGATCCATGGAAGACGTTCACAGCTAAGTAGGTTTTCAAGTGTAGGTTGTGGGATGGAATCATGTGGAATTGCAAATTTATTTTTTGCTGTTCTTACATCCCAATTAGATGATTGAACCCGTCTTTCTTAGGACCAAAAAAGAAGGGTTAATTTCACACAACCCCCCTGAACTTAGGAGCGTGTTCCACATAACCCCATGAACTATGAGATGTCTCACAAAACCCCCCTGAACTTTAGCTTATCTCACCTACCCCCTTACCTGCTTTGCAAATAACTAAAATGCCTTTGAGTGAAAAATTCCCAAACTTATATCACCCGTCATTTACAGGCAACATCTCCTTCCCCTAAAGTTTTGAGTTGTTTTTTCCTCTCGAGTAAGTTTTGGTTATTTGCAAATTACTGACAGGGGGTTAGGTGAGATAAGCTAAAGTTCAGGGGGTTTTGTGAGACACCCCATAGTTTAGGGGGTTATGTGAGATAAACAAAGCTCAGGAAAGTTATGTGCAACACCCCCTAAAGTTCAGGGGGATTTTGCAAAATTAACCCAAAAAAGAATAGACTTCATGTGTTATTCCTTTATGTATTTTCTCAAATTTGGTAGCTGTGTATCAGGATATACTTCTTCTTTGAAACTTGTATTTCAGATGCTTGAAATGAAAGTTTAATCCATTTATATGTTCTTTTTACAGCTTATACTTATTTGAATTAGATCCCTAGTGTTATTTGTTTCAGATTTTAAATTTTTGTATTATGTTATTCAGATTTGTTGATTCTTTGTAAATCATGTTTGAATAATTAGAAGAAACTCCTATTTATATACTAAGTGTGTTCTCGATAAATAATGGCATTATTTGTTATCTAACTTTGTTTTGGTACTATAATCGCATCCATTTTGTTGTTTAATTTCAGTTTAATTTTGAGAGGTAATTGTCATTCCTGCATATTTCGTTATCGTTTTATTCACAGCATGTATGAATTTGTTGAGGCCATGAGGGAATATTGGGTATTATTGGGTGTCGCAACTCCCCTTGCTTTTGCCAAAACATCACCTAGGCCACCAACCTGATCCCCTTTATTTTCAAACAAATATAGCCATATTCCAGGTTACTGATTTCCTAGGAGTTCCTTATATGAGGATAATTTCTTTGCAATATTTCACAGACAAAAGTTATCAAGTGGTGCAATCATATTAATAAGTAGGATTCCTTATGTTGAAGAAAAAGCAAGTATCCTTGTTCTTTGTCGAATCTGATTATAAACTATTACGCTTGTTCATTTCAGTACAACCACTCACTGTTTGTTCATCTGCCACTTGATTTCTTCTTTATTTTGTTTTAGTTCAAGTTGGTATCATATAATCTTATTTGCTATCTATCTGGTCACCAAATGAGAGGTTATGTTATCTACTACTAGTTTGAGCCTGGTTCTGGATTGTGGTCTATCCTGAATTTTTTGTTTACGAACAACGAATGCCAAAACTTCACTTTGAAGAAAAGTTGAAAAACTGCTCAAGAAGCTTCCATGGTAGTTGTACAGTAAAATATTACAATTCAGCCAAATCAAAGACTATATATAGCTTATTATGCATTTAAGGAAAATTATTTTAGCTTGAGATATCCTCTCAAGATATGTTAGTGTTCATGGTGAATCTATTGTACGTTTGTGCATACAAAACCTGAACTTGCTTCATTTGAGCAAGGACTTGGATTTTGCTATACTTTATGACCTCATGATCTCAAAAATGAGGCTGAGCGTTTTCGTTACCAACAATTGTAGTTAAAGCTACCATAACTTGTAACATCTTATCACTATTATTATTCTCACAATTGTTCTTGAGTATTCGGGGTTCATCTTCTTACTAGGTAAGTTGCATTATTTGGTCCTTCGTGGCTTAGGACTGGTGATTTTATCACTATGTCGGTTTCACTGCTACAACTTCCAGCTATTTGATGCTTCTGAGTATAAGGATATGAATGATTACCTGTGGAGGCTCCACGTATTAGAGGTTATAAATTCTCTGTCAACCCATACAATATTTGATTCTTTTTGGGTAAATTGCATTTATCTCTCAGGGTTGCCCAGAATGGCATTTATACCCCTATTTTTATGGCAAAACCATGTTGATATTCAATAGGCAGGTGGGGAAAATCTAGGTTTATTCTTGGGGAACAACTGATACTTGTCTAGTACATACATATTAGATCTATCTATGTTGTCAATTTTGTGCATGTACAGAATTATAAATAGATGTTCATTAAATAATAATTGTCAGAAGATTTGAAGTTTCGCCAGTGGCTAGTCCGTATAAAAGTATACTCGAGTGATAGATGTTAGAAATCATATGCTTACATGCACGCATAACCAATTATCATAATCTAGTGACTTGAAGTGTCACCAGTTTCATATGTAGTGTATTCAGATTATCTATATGCCAAAAGAACTTGGTAGTATGTGTGTATGAATAATGGAAGTTAGATACATGTTACCTACAGCTTGTTTCTTACAGTATATGGATGGATGTTACATCTTTTACAATTCTGTTATATTTTGTACTTGTTAGGAAATTTTGTTATATTTTGTATGTGTACTTTCCCTGCAGTTTAGGGCCACAAAAAGAAAGGAATTAAATGCATAAGGTCCTCAATTTGAGTTTTAATTTAACAAATATGTAGTGTTTCTATTTTTAATTTTCTGTTATATTTTAGATAAAAGGCTTATTTAACAGAGGTTTTGAAAAAGTTAATTTGTATTAAAATCTTTCTATTGGTTACCCAGAATCCTATCTGAGGACGGTAAAAACAGACAATAGATAAGAATTGATAATTTTCTCCGGTTTGTGATAGCTAATAGCTTAGGTTAGAAATTTCCCCCAGACATTTATCTTTATGTATGTCTTTATTTTGGATGACCTCTGTCAGAGTCATAATGCAGTTCATTTTGCGATTTGGCTTTTATTTCATCCCTGAAATGAATGAAATAACCTCATATGACCCTTTCTTAGCTCGTTTTTTTTTTCCCCTTTTCGAGTGATGTTCACTGATCTAACTTTGGAAGTCTAATACTTGTAGCAGTTACATGGCTACCCTCATAGTAATCAGTTTCTTTGGCTTAATTATATAAAACCTGTCTGTGTCCTCTCAGTTATGATTAAATCCTTGTATGGAGTTTGTCATTTTGAGTTATGCTTAAACTTCATAGAGGCTTTTACCCTCCCCCTCCCTCCCTGAACTGAACTAAGTTACTTTGAATATTTGTTTTTTCCTCCATGAACTGAACTAACTTAATTTGATTTTTTTGGTATTTCCAATTACTTAAAAGCAAAATCGCATGGTTGTATGAGTCTATGATATTGCATGTCACTGTACTTGCAATTATATAGATGGTAAGTAAAATGATCATCATCTTTGATTCAAAGAAATGGTATCTCAATTTGGCAATCTTTGCCATGACATTCTCTTTCTCGGAGAGTAACTTTCACAGGAAGTTCGTTCGATGCGGCAGCCACGACCAGATAGCAAATATATGGGCATCACTTATGAAGAGCTTTGGTAACTGTAGTTTCGGTATTTGTTGATAAAATGTACTTGTGGATGGTTTAGAAGAGCATAGTGTTCTCTGCTATGAGAAAATTCTATTTTGATAAAAAGAATAGGTTGAGATATAGTTTTTTTTAATATGGGGGTGTTCTGATAAGATTTGTACTCAGACAAATAGTGAAGTCAACATAATGGTTAGCTGGCAATAATTTGTTTATATATTAAGTAAAGTCCATAATTCATCAATTACCCTTACCAAGGAGCTAATCAAGCCAAAGGTGCACTGCTTTCAAGATAGTGGACGTTAACTTTTGTACATGGCCTTGATCAGTTCAGCTACAGGTACACAGGCCTCTCTGTATATTGGGAACTTGGTCGTTGTCTTGATCAAGTGCACAGTTTTGAGCTTCCCATCTGTTTGCTTTCTCAAAATCTCCATGGTAAGTAACTTCAGGGTTTCTCAGTTTTTCATGTATTTTCATTTATGATTGATTCTTTCTTATGATTCTCAGTCTTAGAATAGAAGGTCATGATGGAAAATTCGAAGATTTTTTTTCCCCCCTAAAATTACCTCAGATATTATATCCATTAAAAGAGAAAACTGGCATGCTAAATTATATGACTATATGAGTTCGAATAAGCTTAAGTGTTTGTTGAAGTACAAAAAGTTTAAACAAACTTCATCTCTCCCCACCCGCCTTTCTTTCTTTCTCAGCTTCAGTTTCTACCTTATCAACTCCGATAAGGACCTTGGCTAAGAAACAATGTCAGATTAGCCCTTGCTATTACTACAATTTAGAGATTCAAGTTCTATTTATTACTTTTTTTTTGGCATTCTTGGCAAAAACCTTGGAATACTAGTATTCATAGATATGACGTATGTCATATATGCCTCTGATTTCTTGGAAACAAAATTTACAGAAAACCCCTTCAAGATGGAGTTCTAGCACCCATAAATTATGCCAAATTTCTCTGCAAGGTCACAACTTCTTCACCCAAGAATCACACAACCTTGCTGATGGTACACGCATTCACTATAATTGCCTAAAGATTATTCCATAATATCCTTTTTATTTTCATATTCTTGAATTTCATATGATGCATTGATCATGCAGATACTAAAAATGAAGGGTGTACAAGTGCATCAAAGCTTAGAAAAGAATCTCATCATGCATCTTGCAAGCGAGATAGAATAGTCCCACTTTCAGGAAATCCATACTTCACGTCGATCTTTGTGAAAAGCCAAATCAGCAAACTGGTAATTATCTCTATGCTTTTGTAACTATGAATTGGAGAAACTATCCAATGATTCCTGCTCACCACATAAATAAAGCATCAAGCACTGTTTATCCTTGAATTAGTGCAGTACAAAGGGTTTGTACTTAAGGGACAAATACGTCGATCAAAGGTTTATTTCACACTATATTATTGGTTTAGTAACCGTTATCAGGCAAGTGGTAAAAGGTATTAGCATGTGATATGTGACTAGAGACTTGCAAGCTTGAGGTATACGCTTTGGCCAATTATATAAGTAAAACACTCAAATATTATGATTTATAAAGTAATTTGTGTGATTCAAAGAATATACTTGTGATAACCAAATAAGAAGACAAATTTAACTTTGCAATGTCTCAATATCACACTCAATCTTCCAACAGTCGGTACTTGATGCAAAATTTTCTCTCTTTTTTATGACATTAAGGTGATTCCCAAGTGTTTTCGTCGATTTCTTCCGAATTATTCTGTTCAAGTGATTTTATCCTGCGGAGATAGAAGCTGGAAGGTGAAATACTCAGGAAAACTTTTCTTAAAGAGAATAACCACATGATGGAGAGAGTTTGCACTCGACAACAAACTGAAAACCACGGTCAAACACCTCTCCACTATTAAAAAAAATAGTGGAGCGACCAATGCAATATCACAACCGTTGATTTGTTTGGTAGATGGTTGTGATTTGTCTTTGAGTGTAAATTAGGAAAATAATGCAGTTCATGGGAGCATGATGAGTGTTAGATGTGAAATGAATCACAACCGCCTACTAATCAAAGCAATGATTGCAGTGCTCTCTCCACTATTTTTTTAGTGGAGAGGATCCAAATCCAGCTAAAAAGTATAAGCTAAAAATGGCTTGCTTAGCAGTAAGTTGAGCTTACTTGATTTTGTACAATGAATTGTTTGACTAGATCAAACGGCAATGATCTGGTAGTTCTTTTGTTCACAATTTTTTCTGGTTTATTTATCAATATTCCATCAATATTTGTTAAGATTGGATTGAACATCTAACAAATGAAAAAATTGGGAAGTAATTGGAAGCTACATTCGTTTGATATGATTTGGAGCTATTCCACCATGAAATCTCCGACTGATACCTCAACTTCTTTAACAATTCAATGAACTCATAATCATGTCAGAAAAAAAAGGTTGATTGTACGTAGACCCTCGTTACGACGGCGTATTTGAACTTATTAGCCCTGTAATTTGTATTCGTTTTGGCATATAGACACCCTGGATGAAAACTTTTTGACTATTTTACTCTCAATTTTACCGATGATCTTTTAGTGAAACGGTGGGTAACTAACCCCCGTGTTTCGTTAAATAAGAGTTTAATGAAACAACCAAAAAGCAAAAAGAGTACAAGAATAAAGCCAAAAGAATGAAGATAACCGAATCTAAACTGTGGTGAAACAAAAGAATAAAAACACAAACACACAACAAAAACAATAAAAGCACTTTATGGTATTGTAGACGAAATTCTCCGTCCTGCCCATGTATTCTACCCCAAGTGAAATTGGTGTTTACTAGTTCCCAGGATAAAAGAGTCAACAAATCTCACTCAGCAAGTCTATCTGCCAAAATTAACCAGGGAGTAATAAGTTATACCATGCTGCATGGGGTCTATGTGCAATTAATCCATACAAAATTTTACATTTTTCAAATGATACTTTTGTGTCACTCTTGTATTACTATGCATGCCCCAACTACTATTTTGATATTTTGCTCACACTAAAAACGCACATGGCGGGATTTTTGGTTAATTTGTTTTCTTTTTGTCGTGAATTTCTGGTTGATTTTGTATGGGTTGATAGGGCACTACATATTTAACATGGAATATCAGTCAAGATAAATATAGCTTAATGGTAAGTAGAATGGTGAAATATCATTTGCTTTGTATATATCCTCATGCATGTGTGCTATAATAAATGGAGAGAAAGAAACTACACTAGGATCTTTGATATGGAATTAACTCCAAAACTAGATGCAATCCTCTGTAGTTAAAATTTGAAATAAGTTACTTATTCTTGTAATTCTTTAATAGTTCCTGTATATTACATTCCATACTCTTCTTCGGTAGCATCAAGCACAGCCTCCATTCTTTGGTTAGCTTTCTCAACAAGATTTCTGTTGCATCGTCCTGATGATTGTCAATCCTTGAACGGTCCGACAAGGAGACTCTGATGCATTCTCATTTCTCTGATGAAATTTTCCATCAGAGATATGGAACGAGAACGTGGGCTTGGTGGAATGCTCAAAGATCATCTTGCTGGAAAAGCAAGTATGTCGCCTTAATGCCATTGAAGCAAGAGTACGAAATATGCAATAGAATGACTACATTACGATGAATTATTTTAAATCTTAATTACGGAGTATTGTATCTCCATTTTGGAGTTAATTCCATATCGGAGGTGCTAGTGTAGTTATACACGCCAATTGTTCACTGAGTTAATAAATACAGAGCGTTTGAACATATTATGTAAATAAATTGTTAACAAGTCAAAACTTTTTTCCAAAGGTTTGCATTAAAGATTCCCAGTCTTATGAGGGCGAAAACAGACAGTAGATCAGAGCTGGTAATTTTCTCCAGGTTGGAATAGTAAATAGCTTAGATCAGAAGCTTCCTCAAGACATTTATCTTAAGCTTTATTTTGGGTGACCTCTCTGGAAATGAAGTTCATTTTTGCTCTTTGGATTTTATTCGGTTTCTGAAATGAATGAAATAACCTCATTATAATTTATATGACTCCATAAAACAAAATTAAAAGATCTTTAAATTATCCTCTATCGTCATGTATGGTTCAGAATATCCTGCTGAAATTTTCTGATAATATTTATTACTCATCAAATAGTTCGGTTAATATAATGTTTAGTATACAATACTTACTTTATTTACTGTGTAAACCACATTAATTACCATTACCAAGAAGCTGAACCGAGCCAAAGGTGCACTTCTTTCAAGATAAAGGACATTGTACATGGTCCTGATCAGTTCAACTACAAGCTCACGGGCCTCTCTAAAAATATTGGAAGCCTTGCTGCTGTTGTCTTGATCAAATGCGCTGTTTTTGAGCTTTCCTTCCGTTTGCTTCCTCAAAATCTCCATGGTGAGTAACTTCAGCGTTTTACATTTTCTGATTCTTCATCAACTTTCTTTTATGATTGTTTCTTCCTTGTGCTTCTCTGCTTCACAAAGATTTGGAAATAAGCTTTTTTTAAAAAAATTTCCATAAACCTCATAATATCAGTATTTCATAATTATGACTCGTCTCATATATGCCTTGTTAAACAAAATTTACAGAAAAACCCTTCAAGATGCAGTTCTAGCACTCAGGCTCTCTGTCAAGTTCCTCTGCAAGATCAAAACTTCTTCACCCAAAATTCGTGCAACTTTTCTGCTGGTACACAATTTTTCCTATAACCCATTAAAGATTATTCAATAATATCATCTTTATTTCACACTGTTGAATATTGTCTTCTGTGTTAATCATGCAGATGCTAAAAATGAAAGGAGTAGGAATTCATCTAAAACCCCTGAATCAAAGATAAGAAAAGCACCTCTTCGCACGTCCTGCAAGCGAGATAGAATAGTCCCACTTTCAGGAAATCCATACTTCACGTCAATCGTAGTGAAGACCCAAGTCGCTGATCCTTTTTCGTTGGTAAAGTATCTCTATGCTTCTGTAATTATGAACTGTGAGCATATTATCGGTTTAGTAACCATCATATCAAGGAAGTGAGCATTGAATCACACAAGCCTGATGTAAGTGAACCAGTCAAATGCCAAGACTTAATTAGTGTTGTTCATAGGAATATTTATGCTCAATAAGAAAACCAAATCTTTGCACTTTCTCAATATCACTTGATTTTCCAATGGCTAAAACTAATCTAGTATTATCTGGTTGTTCATTGTAAACTTGTGTATTTATGACACAAGTTGGAAAGTTGACTCCCACTTCATCATTTTCACATTCACATTTTTCCTTGCTTGGTTTGGATCCATAAGGGCCTGTTTGGCAAATGAATAAAATGGGTTTTAAGTAGAATAAATTTGGCTCAAGTATTTAGCCGTAGTTTGGCAACCAACAAATTTGGATTAAACCAGTTCTCCTTTGGCCCATTTTTGTCTCATAACTGGGCCATAGTTAAACCAATACCCCCTTGGTATGAAAAAGAACCAGATAACTCTGGCCCAAAAATCAAGAAAAAAAGAAGGAAAAATAAGTAAATTATCAAAGTTGCAATCTTGCATATATTATTTGTTTACCGAAAAAGAAGTAGGTCTAAACTAGTTTTCTTTAAAAGTTAGCCAAACTTGGTTCACCTCAAAACTAGTACACATAGAAACTATTTTAGCCAAATCAAGCCTATGTGAAATCGGATCAAAACTAAACTTGGTTAGTTTCTAAGTTGCCAAATACACCCTTAGAATCATATAGTGTTTGTTTGGTTTGCATAGGAGCTGTTGGGTTGCACATTTAGACAAGGAAAAAGGTGGCAAGTGGGGTAGGGGTTTAGCTTTACGAAGTTTTCGTTGTTTGTCTGCAATCGTAAATTGCTGATGTGTCAAGGCGTATGCTGATATATTAAGGAAAAGGTAATTCACCCAAAGAGAGCTCGTTTGGCCATAAAGTTGACTTATTGTCAGAACAATTAATTAAAATTTTAATTTTTCACCTAACACGTCGTTAGCATTACCTACTCTTTCATTAGCTCTTTTGGTCCTCCGTTCTTTGCTTGATGCATGTTTGCAATACTGAAGTCAGACCCAAAAAAATTTTGTTTGGCCATTCTATGAAAATCTTAAAGGGTAGCCATGAACTGATTCAAATTCTTGATACGCCCGTCAACAATGCTTCCTCTTCTAGTCAAATTGGATCATCCACGGGGGTGGATGCTTATACCAAGGCGAAAAGTATCAATGTTAAAGTTAAAACTGACAAATCATCATGTACAAACAAACATCGGGTTGCATGAAATGAGGATCCAAAGGCAATGACTAGTTTTCTTGATAAAGTGGACGAAATTGCATCCGCAAATAAAGATGCCAAATTGCCCATCAACATTATAGTGCGAAATTAACCGAGAGTGTGTATCATCTTCGTCAATTCCCGCAACATGTATTAGATCATGCAATCGAGCATCTATATGACAATGAGAAGCAAGCTAGGCTATTCATAGTGAAGCCATTGAAGACTAAAGTGGCTTGGATGAATAACCATGTCTTGAAGTATGGCTTGGAGGGTAATAGAGATATTGGGGATGACATTGACGAGACTTCAAACTAGGATGAGTTCTTATGGATCGAAGATAGTACCTTTTGTTAAATGATTGAGTGATTATTAATTTTAATGTAGGTTCTGATTTGTTTTTCTTGCTTTTGTTGTAGATAAATGACTTATCTTTGTTTGGTTGTATGTTGTAGTATTTTGGGAATTTTGGGTCTGTAAAGTAAGAAAAATAAATACTACAAGACATGGTTACTCATCCATGATTATGGCTTCACTATGAATAGCCTAGCTCGCTTCTTATTGTCATATAGATGCTCGAGTGCGTGATCTAATACATGTTGCGGGAATTGACGAAGAGGATACACATTCTCGGCCAGTTTTGCACTATAATGTTAATTGGCATCTTTGATTACAGATGCAATTTCACCCACTTTATAAAGAAAACTAGTCATCGCTTCTGGATCCTCATTTCATGCAACTCAACATTTGTTTGCACGTGATGCTTTGTCAATCCTTAACTTTGACATGGGTATTTTTCTCTTTGTTATAAGAATCCATCTTTGAGGGACGATCCAACTTGAATAGAAGAGGTAGCATTTCGCAGGGTGTATCAAGATTTTCAATTGGTTGATTGGCTACTCTTTTAAGATTTTCATAGCATTATCGAGCAAATTTTTTTCTTTTGGGATCCAACTTCAATATCGCAAGTTGCAGCAAGCAAAAAATAGAGGACCAAAAAAGAAATGATGAGAGACAAGAAAACCCTAACAACGTGTTATGTGAAAAATTAAATTTTTAATATATTATTCTAACAAGAAGTCATCTTTATGGCCAAATTGGCTCTTTTCTAGATGAATTACCTTTTCCTTGACACGTTAGCATACCCCTTGACACATCAACAATTTATCAAATATTTGAGATTTTACAAACAAATGCTGAAAACTTCATAAAGCTAAACCCATATCCCACTTTTTAACCACTTTTCACCCTTTTCCTAGTCAAAATGTGCAACCAAACGGGCCCTTAGCATTAACGTTCAGTTAATACCTAGTTGTGAACCCATCATCAGAAAACAATCCATGTTCACAACAAACTTACAACTAAACAAAGTACACAACTTATCACACTGCTTAACCCAAAACCATGCATCACAACACCATTTAGAAGATACAGACATACTTCCAACCAACTAAAGAAGTAAAACTTAATAAGTATTTGACAAACTTTTTTTCCTCTTTATTATGATGTATAGGTGATTCCCCAGTGTTTCCGTCGATTTCTACCCAATTCTTCTGTTGATGTGGTCTTATCCTGCAGAGGCAAGAGGTGGAAGGCGAAATACTCAGGACAACTAACCTTGAAGAGAATCAACACTGGATGGAGAGATTTTGCACTTGACAACAAATTGAAGGTTGGAGATGGTTGTGTCTATGAATTGATGGATTGCAATAAATTGGAGTTCAGAGTGCAGATCCTGCGAGGAGAAGTCCCAACTATGTCTACTCAAGATTTAGTTGGTCGAAGCTCCAATAACCCTGTTTCAGTCGACTAGCATCGGCCTTTTTTCTCATAAAAAAGATGCTTTTATATGTGTTATGCATGTCTAATGATATACTGTGGTTATTGATGAACTGTACTGTGATGATATTGTGTGTGTTCAATAATCTCAGGCTGAGTACATAAGATTAATCTCTTGGTGGTTTTACCATTTGATGTGCACATTGAGATTACTTCTGATTTACATTAAGCCAAGGTGAGGAATAGTTTACAGATTTTGACCATTTGCCTTCCAATTAACAGAAAGATCTTTGGTTTAATATGAACAGAAATGGCATAGATGATATAAGAGGGTCCTATATTAGGTTTGAGATTGATGTTGAGATAAGATGATTCATTTAGTAATTTTATGAGTGTAACCATGCGAGGGCTGACTATTGCGGCATTATTGGCCTTCCGATGGTGAGCTTGCATGTTACAATCACCTCTTATAATTGAGACAGGGATGGAAATCTAGCTTAAGACTTGGACATGAAATTTCGCGTGCAGCAAAGTCAGGTTGTGAGTGAATCGGGTATTTTGAAATTAGTCCCCCAAAGCTTCTAAGTATTTTGAAAGTAGTCCCCAAATTAGTTAAAGACTAGGGGGACTAAGTTCAAAATAGTAATAAGATTTGAGGACTAATTTCAACTTTCAATCATTTGGGGGACTAAGATCCAAGTAAGGGGAAAAAATGTCTTGGGTCTTGCATCTTACTATGTTACTATGAGGGTGTTTGGGAAGGCTTATTTTTTGAAGCTTATAAGTTATGCTAGCTTTTAGTTGCTTTTGGCTTTTATGATAAAAATATTATAAAAATTATTTGGGTAGTATAGTAATTTATTTGGTCAAACCTAGCTTATTTAGGTGAACTTATAAGTTAATTTTTCAAAAGCTGAGGTATATCAGCTTTTTAAAATGTGACTTATAAGCTAACTCATTTTATATTTTACCAAACATGTAGAAATAAAAAAGCTAACTTAAAAGCTAGTTTGACCAAAAAAAAGCCGCCCCAAACACCCTCTATATATCATAGACAATCCAAAACCAAACTTCAGCTAGAAATGAGAACTATGATAACCTACCTCCTACCTGAGGAGCTGTGTAGCCCCGACTCCTGCGTGCCAGCAAGTCTATCCAAGTAATTCCACAGTACACTCTACAAGCACAACTTTCAGCAAATTATGTAGTGCAACAAAGTGTTTGAACTGCTAACAACAAACAGCCTAATTGGGGATTTTTTTTCCCCCCTATGAGAGCCCTGCAAAGAAAATCTTGCAGGGAAGTCGAAAATTGCAACATGTGCCTTAATTAGAAAATCAAGACAAAGACGTGTGCCAATAAAATTTTTGAAGTTGAACTGTTACTAATTTAGCACCAGTTTTAAGGTTTGTGTTTGACTACACTTATCAAATCCTCCTGTCTCCTTATATGATTTTCTACAGATACTATATGATTTCTTTTCCTAATAAATGAAAGCTCGCAAATACACATTTCTGCGACAAACAGAGAGTAAGCTCCATCTGTAGTGGATACATCCTCCGGAGACTTAAGCTTTCCCAATAACATATTAGTTGGTAATTTACTGGCTTTCACAACCATGGTGACCATCAATAAATTCTAATACCTGTTTTAACAGGAAAAAACCATCATACATTTTCAACAACCGTGACCTAAAGCAATCTTCAACCAGGTAAACAAGCATTTTTTAAACATAAAAATAAGGTTTGGATCAATACCATAATTTGTCCATGCAAACCTTATTTAAACTAAATGCAGTAACCTTAACGAAGAAAAGGATGCACGTATTTGAATTAACGACCTTTTAACGACAGAGACAGACTGCAAACTCTTTCTGGCACTCTTGCTTTTGCTAGCATCTCCTTACCATAACACACCCACAAAGAGATTAATTCTTGTTCAGGTTGCATAACGGTTGCTGGCAGTTCATCAAATCTGTCTCTCAACATTGACTCGAAGATTTCATCTCAGAAACTCTTCAATGAGAATCAAGAAGCTAAAGGTGCGTGCATGCTGAACACTTGAAATTATTTGATGGAATGTTCAAGTAGGTCAAAATAAGGTATAATACATGAAGAAACAATATATATTCTCAATAATGAGTTATAAAACATGAAGAAACAACATATTCATAACAAATCATCCTTGGACGAGGCAAGTGAGTTCCACTAAATTGCTTAAAGCATAACATATTTTCCAAACATGAAGCATGCAAACAATTGTTACCAGTGTAACTAGTTCCAGCAATTGATTCAGCACATTTTCTGAGGTTTGGTTTTCTAAAATACAGGAGCTTCAAGAGTAATAACATCTCCATATAAATCTTGTTCTAGCTGCTTCATTCTCAGTTGTTATGCCCTCGATAGGGGCTCCCTCAAGTCCTTTTTTTTTCCTGCAAACAAATTCTTTTTAAACATTCAAATAAGGTTTTATAAGATTGCTGCTACTAAACTTTCTCATAGTGTCTACCTTTGAATCCCAAATCTGCTAGATTATCTTCATTTCCCGTGCTACAATGTGATGATAGTCAATAAGTCTTGCATACAATCTTCGAGGATTTAGGGCGTCAAAAAAATCGCCGGAGAATATATTATCTATACAAATTTTAGTACACACACATATTTTGTATAAGGTTTAATTGCAGTTAAATACCCTTTAGTTTCCCCTATTTTGCCCTCAACTGTTTTCAACAACACTTATATACCCTAAGTCTCTGTTTGGGAGTTAACTAAGGAATGGGATGGAAAGGAAAGATAAGGAATGGAAGTGAAAAGATAAAATGTTGTTTGAGAGTTTAGTCATGGTAACGGAAGTAAATTTGTTTTACCTTGTTTGGGAGTTCTATATTAGAGGATGGAAGTAAAGTGAATATAGTCAAAGTTACATAAATACCCTTATATATTGGATGAGAATGAATCTTGGCCATAGATTTTAGTGTGATAAGGTATTGTTGTCTTATTACATTGTAAAATTTTACACCCGTTTTCATTACTTCCTCTACCGCCCAAATTAGATGGGAGAAAAAGGAGTGCACCCGTTTCCATCCTCTAACCCCTAAAAAAAACTCCCAAACGAGGCGAAAACAAAATTTCACTTTAACTTCCATTGGTTCACCTCCATCCAAACACACCATAAAGTTTTTAAAAATTGCACTTTTTTAATTTCTCCTCAAAATTTCTCATGTAACACTCACATTCTAATTTTAGTACATTGGAACTCTTGATATTTATTAAATTTACTGTTAAACCTATCAAAATTCTATTTTAAGATAGAACTGTGGTAGTAGGTTTAAAATACCCAAAATAGAATTACTATAGTCATGGCGAGTAATAAAACCCCTTAAATTTCATAAATCACGAAATTTATCCACATATCAAAACAATGTAGTAACGCATTTCACATCGAGGCTCACGTTGAAGACGAGAACCACGAAAAAATCCTCCACTTCCTTCTAGGGACCTATCAAAACCCAAAAACAAAATAACTACACAATCACATTAAAAAAAATCCCTAAATTCCTGATCTAGGGTTTTGATCTCACCGTGGGACTCGCAGGGGCGGTGATCCTTGCCCCAGCAGACGCCGTGTGTGGACTCGAGGTACTGATCAACGAGGTGACGGCACTTCTCGAGGTACTAATTTTAGTCCCTAAATTTTCCATAATTTAAATTAGTCTCTCATATCATTAAAACAAGTATTCAACCCGTGCAAAGTACGTGAGAATTTGAATTTTACTATAGTTACTACACTAACATTTTGAATTTACTGTAAAAGAGTGATCTGAGAGATTTACTGTTCATGTTACTGTAGTATATATTGTGGTAGCTACAGGGCTTTTGGAGGTTTTGCTTTTATATGAAAAGTAGTTGATTGCTATTAGATCCGCTAACTCTTTAAGTTATTTTAAAATTATTTCTTTGATTCATTACAATTGCTATCAGGTGCCCCCAGCTCGTAAGATATTTTGAAATTAGTACCTCGAATTAAGAGTACAAACAGCAATCAGAGAGATTAATTTGAAACAACTAGTGAGAATTGTGGACCAATGGCAATTTCATGATTTGAGTCACTAATTCATGTATGAAAGATGCAAGGGACTAATACCAACAAATTTCAATTTAAAAATAGAACCGAAGCAGGTTTAAAATAGAATTCGGGTGAATTTTCCAATAAATTCAATAAATATTAAAGATTAAAAGGTTTTAAAATTAGCTCATGAGTGTCATATTACATATTTTGAGTATATGTAAGTGCAAACTGCAAAGTAAAGGAAGCTATAAAGTATTTAAGCGCTAGTAGCCTTTGGCCGTTCTTGAGGTTTTTGCCCTTTCATTCAAACAAGTTGATAAAGGTTACAACAGAAAAAAGTTTACACACAACTCAAACATATTCACGGGATCATACATAAGGTATACATCTGCAATAATAAAATATTCAGATTCAAAGTCGCAACAGATTCAGAACAGATTTTTCCTGGAGCGCGTGACTCTGTTGGTACTCCAAAAACTCTCCAAATTCCATCCCTCGGAATGTTGCCGGGCTCTCGCTGCTCACGAGCTGGGGAGCTGCGACCACAATCGTGTCCAAGGATGGACTGGTAGCAATCACAATCGACATCCTCGCTCTCTTCTCATTTACCATAGCTCGGTGAACAATGCTCTTGTATTTGCCATTGCTAACAATCTGCAAAATTTTCAGTCCTATTAAATATCTGTAAAACTATTAAGGACTAGATGCGGATAGACTCCCTTAGTAATGTTGTTTTGAACTTGTTGCCTCTCTAGCTTTATTTTTGCAGTTAGACCGCTGATGTTTTTGACCCTCTTACCCATGGTAAAAAGAATTTTTTTTTCTGGCAGATAGACCCCCTGGGGAGTAAAATAGTCAAACAAATTCACTCCGGGTTCTATCTGCAATCATAAAACTAGAGGGTATGAACTAAGTTCAAAACAACAATACTACAGGGCTGTATCCGCAGCTAACCCAATTATTAACTTTCAAATTTCAACCAGAAATTCCATGTTTTTGTATGTTGAAAGAGGGTCAATATCAGAAAAAGCTACTTTTGAACCATCTTAATCTCCAAGTGTCTTATAGTATCTCTTCTTTCAAAAAATAACTACTTCATAGGTGTGCGCAACAGGATTTAAAGCTGGATTGCTCTGATAAACTCTGCAATTTCTCTAATAAACAGAAAAGAAAAAAAAATGCATTAGAATTTAGTACCTCCATATGGTCACCTGTGTTGATAAGGTACGAGTTGGGTAACGGCTTGACACGGACCCATTTACCATTATGTCGTACTTCAAGACCATCGACATCGTTCTGATAGAGGATACTGATTAGGCCGTGGTCAGAATGAGGGGGTAAGCCCACAGCCTTTTCCGGCTGTGGACATGGAGTATAGTGATTTCCTACAACAAATTGGAAGCAATTGTCGAGGTTTAATGCATCTGTCATGTAGTTATTGTCTAGTCCAAGACCCTCCCAGATTCCTCCAAGCAATTTCTTTCCTAGCTCTCTTATGCGTGCGCGGTACTCTTTCAGTTCTTCTCTGCAACATCAACATGAGAAATATATAGGTAGTGTATATGGTCACTATAAGGGAAAATCTCAATACTTTAACTTTCT